>OY735140.1:7891054-8491054 GCA_963457615.1 Nicrophorus investigator
ACAAGAATCCCCTCTCTCTCTTCCTCTGCAGCAGGACGGTCTCATCATCGTTTTCGTCCCTCGCAACCACCACCCGCGCCACCGCGGCTCGGAATCCCCTTTGATAATATCTCATCATTTTCGTTTTCTTGTAAAAAGGAAAACGAGAGAAGGAAAAAAAATGTGAAGAGAAACGTACTACACCCTTAAAAAAAAAAGAAAAACGTGCAATCAGCTATAGAAGATTGAGCAAAGAAAATACATTTCAGTCGCGCATGGAAAAAAAAGAACAAATTATTTACCGTAATGAGAAAACACTTATCGCCAAAAAAATCTCTTTGGTAACCGGAAAAAAATCATTTTAGATTTCTTTTCGTGCATCAATTTGGAGAAAGTTAAAAATTTCAAAGTTAATAAAAAATCTGATTAACTTCTAATTCCGTATTATCGATTAAAAATCCTAATTCATATTAGGAATGTTTAATTTTAGGAAAAAAAAATGAAACTCTTCAAACTCTTATTACAAGAGTATCAAAAATATGGTTAATAATCAAAATGGCTGACAAATTTAATTTGACAGATGCGTCGGTTCCGCGAGGTTCCGTTCTGCGTCCGATTCGGTTTGATAAAGTGCGGAAATGTATGTGGTCTTATTAAGCGCGTTTTCTTGCAGTGGATACGCGTGTATGCGCTCCGGCACTTGCGAAATTTCATGTGAAGAGAGTTAATTAAAGTGCAAGGCGAAGTAGAAGGAGGAGATCTTGCAAAAAGGATGAGAGTTAATATGGGGCGAGAGAGCCCCATGCACGGGTCTAATTAAGCAGACATAATAAAGTAGGCGCGCGCCGGGGGGAATCCCCGCATGTGGGAATCCACCTAATAAAGTACGGCTGCAAAAGTGCACCTCGTTGTTATTATTATTGTTGTTGTAGTTGTTGTTGTTCATGGGTGAAGCGTATTGCGGTGCGGTATGTGGATGAAGAAGGAGATGGAGGTGGAGGTCGTGATTTAGAGAAGAAACCCAGGTCTGCGGACCCCGTCCTTCGGCGGTTGCGTAATATGCCTTCGGAGAGCTGCTGCAGTTGCTGCTGCCGCCGCCGCTGCTGCAATCTATCAGCTTAATTAGAAACCGAACCGCAAACGCAACCCCCCGTTGCTAGCAAGCACACGCAACGCACAGCGAAACTCCGATTTCACTCCAATTTAACCCACTTACATAAACAGCGCTCATTTCAATGCTGCAAATGCATTTACCTATCGTCTTTTTCATCTTTATTTCTGCTTTTCGAGAATTACGGAAGTGCAATATTAACAACTTCGATTTATGTTGATGGGCGTTTTATTGCATCGTTCTTTTTCAGTTGATGTTCCTCTTTGGTGGGCCCCGTTTTTTGAGGGGGTTGTAAATATACTTCACTCTTTCGTTTCGTTGATCTGATGGGGCGGGTGGTGGTCTCCAGGTGGTCATCATCATCATCATCATCTAAACGCGCGTCGGGGGGTTGCTTCGGCGCTGGCCGTGAGAGTTGCGGAAGCCACCCAAGTTGTTTTTTTTTTCGCATTTCAATTAATCGTTTTACTAATTTCTTCCATTTCTTTTGGGGGGTAAAATGGAATTTATCGCATGCAGCTGCCGCTCTCATCCGTTTAATTTCCTTCGTCTCGACAATCCACAATAAAATTTACAATCCTTTTTTTGAAATTAGCAATTTTACGCATATTTATTTTACTTGTTACATAAATAACATCTGTATTTACAACTGATACCTATAAGAAAATTTTGCAAGAAATATTCATTCATATCAAATTTATTAATAATCTAATCAAATTCTATGTAAATTAAAAACTGACAAAATCAACTTTTCTATTTAATAAAAGCAGAATTGAATATAACTGTCAAACATAATTTGTTTATTTCATAGATAACAAAATTACGTATGCAGAACTATCAAAATCAACGATTGTGTTTTATGGTTTGTATTGTTTTACTGTCAAAATTAACGTTCGTTTTATGTTAATAATAAAATAAAGAATAATGAATAATAAACTAACAAACTGTCATTAATAATAAATACAAATATTTTATGATTAAAAAAATTTAATTGTTTGTTTTTTTTTCGTCAATAACTGGTTAAAGCCGCAAATCCAATATGCATTTATCTATGGAAATCCCCTAGAGCCTCCTCCACCGCACGCAACGCGTTTAACATTCATACGAAGGGGGAGGAAGTATGTGAACCTTATGATATTTATTTGAAGAGGCTTGGGTTTAATCGTTTGTCGCGCACGCATTCAATTGAATAAAAAAGAGGAGAGAAAATTGCTACGATGATCATCGTATGGGGACATATATAGGAAGAAGTGAAGGAGCGTGCGTTTATTTATTTATTTATCCCCTTCCGACTCATTACATCATCCCCTTCGGCGTCGCGTCATCTCTTCGGCAAAATACATAAAATACGGCGCACGTCCGAGTCAATATGGGCATGATCTATGGACTCTTTGTTTTGTTTGCAGACACAGAGGGGGACAGCAACGCGAACGTCGAGGACGATTGCAGAGAACACCAGAGGACCAACCGCGTTCATCCCCCGCACAATTCGTATTTTATTGCCATCATCCCCCTTGTCCAAATGCACGAAAATATCTCAGCTCTTCATTCATACATATAATTTTTTTTATTTCATTTCCATTCCGTTCATCCCCATCGCCCATCTAATCCGAACAACAAAGCAGCTCACATCCAGAAGCCGCAAAAATAATATATATATATATATTTACTCGTTCAAAGAGTCGAAATGATGTATGACAAAATACAAAGCAAATGTTTTATCAGTCATACAAACACGTGTTAATTTAGTATTAGTACTTCAATACAATTACGAACAGTTTAAAGACAATCTTCTCAAAGTCCAAAATTGTAAAATCTACAATGACAAATTTTCAATTTTAATAAAATAAATTTGTAAATCGCAAAATTAAATTATGAAAATTTTTAAAACAATCTTCTCAAAATTTTACTAGTCAAATTTTCATGAAATAAATTTTGAGCTTTCAGATATTTTCAACTACATCTAAATAGATTACTAAATTATGAAAAATTTTAGAAAGATCTTCTCAAAAAGTTGACAAAGTATTATTAAATATTTATCGACAAATACAAATTTCCAATTTTCATGAAATAAATTTATAAAAAGTGGAAAATTCATCATAACAATTTTACTATTTTCTTTCGAAAGGCTTGTTCAATGTATGTTATGAAGACACAGGGTTTTATTGTGGTCGAGGCGAAAGTTGAAATGTGAAATATGCATTTATTTACGATTGAAGGGAGATGCAGAGAAGGGAGATGGACGAAGAGATCGGAGAGTCCGTTTTAATTGTGGTCATATTTACGATGGCAATTTTCCCATGCGCAAACTTTATGGTTATGGAATATCGCGCGCGCGATTCTCTCTTCCTTTTTCTTAATATTCTTCCTCTATTTTTCTTTATTTTTTTTTCGGAGCGAACCGCCGCCGCCGTCGTCGTCAATTTTTCCCCCCTTTTCTCGAGGCCCGTCTCGCCGCATCATAATAACTCTTTCACTCTTTATCCGAAGAAGCGCAGCGAGACGAGGAGGGCCTCCGAGAAGAAGAACTTCGAGTCCGACTCGAGAGCAAACTAATAAGCAATTACTCTCTCACGAACCAACACACACACATACATGTAGATGGAGAGAGAAAGAATAAGAGTAAGATATGAAGAAAACAACAACTGCAACGGCAATGAAGAAGAAGAAGAGAATGAAAAAAGAGAAACGAAGAGGAAGAAGAACGATGGGAAAAGGGGAAGGAATAATTTATCCGAGCCGTATAATATTTATGGACAATCCTGCGTTTCGTACTTAATGGGAATTATGTATACATATGCATAGGTGTGTATATGAGATGTTTCCAGATGTTTTTATTTCAGTTTCGCTCTTTATGATTTCGCTCTTTCTACAAAATTTCTACATTCTTTCTTCAAATACTTTAATAATGTCAATAAATAAATGTATGTAAAAGGATGTCCTTAAATCAATAGAAACGTCATTCTGACATCTATATAAACGTCAATCTGAAATCTATACATACGTCATTCTGGGATCAATAGAAACGTCAAAATATGTGTAGAAATTTGTAACGTAAAAATTCATTAATATAATATCGTCTTCAATCATGATTACGCCATTAAATATGTTTGTAACTTTGATATAATCATAGTTATAAATTCACTGCGATTATTTAACAAAATTTTGACAATTGTAGTATTATTTTGGAAAGTTGTCATTTCTTATTTGATTATTTGGAAATTTGCAGCGATTACGAACGAATAGGACGGAAAATCAATTACAAATTTTTCAAGAGGGACATGCCACTGACAGATTGTATATTATGTAATCCCGAAATAATAATACAGTTTCGTTTTGTTCATAATCGATGCGAGAACGACGACGAAACGATGACAGTAATAATAGCGAGTGATGTGTCAAAGTCAGTAGGGCAGAAAACGTGAATATGACTTTGGCAGTTAAAGGCGAGGCGGGTGCATAAAGCGAAGAGAGAATGAGAAAGATATTGTGTGAAGGGGAGATTGAGAGAGCAAGAGAGATTTGCGACCCCCTCATTAAACGCAAGGTTGGCGGCACTGAACTAAACACTTCACGAGCAGACAACACGTGGCGGTTCTGTGTCCGACAGCCCCACGTACAACCGCCGCCACCGCCCACTCAGTTAAATCCCATACATTACATACACTCTCATACACACTCACACACACACATATTATCACCGATCCGTAATGTTACGACACATATTCATACGTGTTACGAAACATCCATGTCCAAGTGAACCCCAATTACCAATTCATTCCTTCCCATTTCAGTTTGTAAGAAATTTTTCGACATATTCAGAAAAAACAAATGTCATAGAAGTTCTATAGAATTCCGATTTTTTTAATCTAATCTAAGCTAAATTATAAGCTAAATTTAATTTTTTCAAATATTTTTATTATTTTTTTCATTTTGTTAAATATGTGTTTTGAGTAGAAATTATTAATAAAACGATGGTTTTGACAAAATTCAATTTTTATAAATATTTGTGAATATGTGTTTAGTGATATTAGGGGCAACTGCTAGAGTTATGTAATGTCGGTCGATGATGGTGATGATGTTTTTGCGCGGCGAACGAACGGATGGAAACGCAGCGGGTACTAAGTGTGTTTCTTGATCAAAGGGGGCGGCGGCTGCCCTCGACTCGATTTTCACACAAAAAGCAAAAACAAAAATAATGCGTAAATCGCGAATGCCCCGCACATAATTCATTGTACATTATGTATTAATGGAAGAAAGCGATAAGCAACAGCAAAAACATTGTGAAACGTCACATTATTCCGGAAGAATGGTCAATATGATCTAAATTAAACCCTTTGTGGATAAATGGCGGATTTAACTGCCCTGTGCTTTTAGCAATGTTATTGTAGTGACGAAGTCCAATCAATTTAATCAATTCAAAAAGTAATTATTAATATGAAATGAAAAAAAAATAACCTTACTTAATTTTTGACATTGACAGTTTGAATGAAATGCCATAACGCAAAAAGATTATTCACTTCGTTACGTCAAACATTGAACGGATTTCGGATTTCATTGAAGCGGCGACGCTCACACTTTTGTTTTCGTATAGGGAATTTCATTGAGCGTCGACCGAAATTATTATCGTATTAAAGATAAAAAAATAATAATAACGGAATGTAAATTACGTTTACGGACGCGTTCGAAAAATAAAAATGAAATGAAAGAAACAGAGAGATTGGAGGAAAAAAGATAGAGTAGAAAAACGAGCTTTATATAATATTGTTGTTATTATATTATGTGGTTTTGTGAGTTTGTGTGTATGTTGTCTTTTTTTTTTGGTGGTGGTGGTGGTCAGACAGACCGTTCGGAATGTTGGCTGGCGTCTCCGGCGCTGGGCTCCAGCTCCAGTATGAATTATGGACTATGACCCATGGACGTTTTGTACCATTATCATCTCAACATCTCTGCTCTTTGGAGAAGATCACCCGTTCGCCCCGCGCGCTACCTTCTCTCAACCCTTTCGATCCACCAACGCGCAGATCGCATCTGCGAAACCGTGAGTCACACGCGCGCTTACCATCATCATCATCGTGGTCCACCGATTAATTAGTCTCTAAGATTAGGATGAGGTAACGAAGAAATGGAGAGAAAGAAAGAGATGGAAGAGAGAAAGAGTTGGACATAAATAATGAAGGAGAAAGGAATGCGGAGCCCTTCGGAGCATTCCAGACATTGTCCATCCAAATAAAAATGTAAATAAGACGCGCGCGAGTTGGAAATTTATGACCCCCACCGAGATTACTCCTCTTCTCCGTCTCTCTTTCTATCATCTTTCGGTCCTTTATTCCTCCACCTTCCCGATCCGCATCGTTCCTGAAACGTGAATCAGGAATTGTAGCGTTGTTCGTGATTAAAAGGAGAAAGAGTGTGTGAGTGGAGTGTAATGAGTGGCGAGTCTGCAATGATTCATTTCCAGGTTTTGAAATACGCCCGTGTACGCGGCACGAAATTAACAATAATATAAATCAGTTGATTCGGAATGGTATGGAATGGAACAACAAGAGCAGCGACGGGAGGTGGTGGTGTTTTTTTCCTTTAAATATACCAAGAGGAGGGAGATCAGCAAAGCGTAAAGATTCCCCGTTAATTCCGCTTCTTCCTCATCCTCCTTCAACAAACTTTACTATTTATCCGTGTAGTTTACTATCTCTTCAGCTCCTCTACAACATTTAATTTATTGTCGGAGCAAGCTTAGAACACTTAAAAAAAAAACGATTACGTAAATATCAACCTACGCGAAACCATGGCAACAACAAACCACGCAAATCAAATTGGATCTCTCGGCACGAAATTATATTATTTTCATTCATTCATTTAATCCACATGTTTACGTACACGTAAACAGAGTTTTATTGATTTAAATATATCCAAAATACATTTCCTTACACATTATACAAAGATATTTCAGTTTTTTAATTTTCAGTAGTCAACCTATCATGACGTAATTAAGGTATCTATCAATTAAATCTCAAATGTTAAATTTTTTTTTCCGCTAAAATATAAGATAATTTTCATATATTAAAACTGAGTTTTTTAAAATGTGTCCCTTAATACTCAATCAAATGGGTATTGAGAAAATATGTGAGATAAAGAAGTGAACAAAAGTGAAACGATTTATCAGAAACAAATTGCTGTTGGAATATCGACAGAGGCAGAGGTCTGATTTAGCGCGAAAGTCGAAGGAAAGATATGGAAGACTTCAAAAGCGCGGACGTTTCCCATATACTTCTTCAGCATTATTTTTTTGTATGGTATCTCCCTTTAGCGCGCGACCAGTGGGGCGTGTAAATGGCGGTTCACAGTTTCTTCGTTTCGTCTCTTCACCATTCTTTCTTTCGATTTACTTATTTTTCTCTCTTTTACACACGAATACGAAAGAACTCGTGAGAAGAATCAATTTTGTCTCCTTCTTATTCTTCTTCATTTGTATTTAATTTAATGTGAAACACAATATTTAGTTACGTTCGATATAAAGTTGGGTGAAAAATAAAAAGGGCGGGAGAAACAAAAACGAAACGCGATGGAACCGCATTCCGCTTGGTGTCTTCTTCATAAGATACATCCCTCTCGCTTTCGCCCACACTTAACCATATGGTTTACGTTATATACATTTTATTGGTTCCTAAACCCCGTCTCTCGAGGGGGCATCCCCTCATGTACGTACGCCGTATTAATTTGATATTATTTTATTGTGACGCAACGCGATAAATTCGGATTCGTGTGGCGCCGGACATCTCTCTTTCTTTCTTCCACAAATACGAAATAAATGAGAAAAAAATCGAAATGAAAGAGGACGGAAAATCGGTGGAAAAATCGGAGACGGCGCCAACGAGTTTTTAGGCGCCGAAAAACGAAAATCCGTCCAATTCTTTTTTTTTTCAATTTTGTTTCTTTTTATTCATCATCATCATCACAATCTCCACGGTATTCATTTACCTCGTCGCGATCGTATTTTGTTCCTTTTAATTAGATGCTGCCCCCCTTGTACACTCTCACACACAAACATCGTCCACTTCATTCATTCGGATTTAACGACGACGACTGCATCATTAAAATCACATGTAATTTATATCGGAGTGGAGGAAAGACGAGGAGAAAAACAAACAGGAAACTTACATAAATTCTACAGGAATCTCAAAGAGAAGAAGATTAACAAAAAAAAAAGAAAACACTACCGAAAAGAAATACTGCTGCTCGACACGTTACCATCTATTACTAATAACTCTTATTTAGGTAATCAAAAAAATAAATATGTTTACACACACTTTCTAACTATTTAATTTTTTTCAATGCTCGCGATCGTAATTCATCATCAACGTCATTACGACATCTAACTTTAAACAATTAAACTAATTTGACGTTTATAAAATTATACAATAACATCAACTGTCAACTGTCAAATTGTAATATGGTTTCGGTTTACAAACAACTCGAATAGGTTTTAAGAATGAATTATGTTCGACAACCGAGATTCCATATGCATAGTTAATAAAACTGGAACCGCGCGAAGTTCACGTTGATTTATGTTTTGTGTGTTTATTTTTTCTTCTCAATATGGTAATTATGTATTAAGCAAACGATTGAAATGTAAACATCCTAATTGGATTCGTTAATTTCGCGCTGCGAGCAGTTCGAAGGTAGAAAAACGGCGAGGACGAATATCATCGTTATATGCATAATGGCAAATGATAATAAAAACGAGCGTCTTGAAAATTCCCGCGGCGCCCGAAGGGAGGCGGATAATTTATGGGCCCTAAAGCGTTTCAATTTATCCCGACCGTATCTATAATATAATATAGAGAGAAGAGTAGAGAAGAGATGTAAGGAGGAGAATTCTCTCATCCTTCCTCTCCAGAGCTCATCTACCTCCTGAGGTGTCCATCGTGTCGGCATCCGCAGCGGCCCAAAGTGTGTGTATGCTGTGTTGTATTGTGGAAGAAGAAAAAAAGGAGGAGAAGCCGAACGGCGAGAAGACCGAGAGAGTTGTGGGCGTGTGGAAGCACCGACTAATAACTGCTGGGGGATGCTTATTAGATTAACGTAATTACAAAACCACCGCAACCTCTAAATCATCATCATCATCATCAGCCGGGTGAGAAAACTGAACGAAACAGGAGGAGGCCTTTGCGTAGGTGGATGCGAATTTCGACCAATCGGATGCAGGATATCCACACTTCAACACCAATAACCGAACTATAACATTACTGCAACTATTATGAAAAACCTTGTATTAAAACCTAAATATTTTCAATAGAATCAACTGTTATTTTTACTGTCACTATCTAACTTTGTGGTTAATGCTTGAGAAAACATAATTTCCCTAAATGCAGTAACTAAATATATTTAACTGTCAATGGCTACAAATTAACCTAGTTAAAATTGAAACATTTGATAGCAGTAACGTCATATGTCAGTCGTGAGTACTTTGTAGTTCTGTAATCGTAATAGTTAAGCAGTATCACGCAGTTCGATGATTGAATGCGTTGCATCTTTGCTTGCGACTAGTCTTTTCAAACATTTCGTACGTTGCACATTATTTATCCGGCGCGGTTAGCCTTGACTCGTGAACCCATTTGGATACTCGGAATCCGGGGTGCTCGATCGTCGCGCACTGTGGTGACCCTTTCCACCAAGTGCACTCTTGCTCTCGATCCTGCTACCAAGTACAACAATATACTTCATAATCAATAAAATATTATGTTACTACAGACAATAATATCTAATAAAAACTTTTCGATTATCCGAATCGAAAATTCTATAGTTTCCTGTTGACCGTTGGCCAAGCGATGGTTCCTTTCGATATGATATTCAAATGTTTTTCGTGGGGATGCAGGCGGCCGCCCACGCACTCTTTTAAATAAATTGTTTCTGTCTTCGTCTTTTTCATGCTAATCGCATTTCTCTATCCTTTTCCTCCTCTAATTAATTATCGGAGCGGACGCACCTGTTTACGCGGCTCGCACTCATTTACGCGCATATTTCTTTATATATTCTCGGTGCGGCGGTTTGCAACCGGACGATAAGCCCCGGAGGGCGAACACCTTTTAGGGTTACATCCTGAAACGCGCACCAGAACGATACACACACACACAAACAAATAAATAAATTAAAAATGAAAAAAAAAGAAAGAACAGAACCATTTCCAACACTTCCGAGCAACACTGAAGACGATGATGGATGGTGTACAATCTGTACGATTAAAATACATGTTTTTTTTTTGAAAATTAAATTTTAAAGTATAATGATGTAATTACAATATATTAATATTATACGAGTGGAGGAAAATCAGGAATATAATTGTAAAAAATATTAAAAAATAGTTTTGCAACTTGAAGAAACTACTTTGTAAAAGTATAAATAATCTTGGTGTTTACGTATTTGGTTTAGTGTATATGAAGATACAGAGATAGAAAAAGAATTAATTTCGGAATGAGACAAATTGCGCTCCGAGAATCCCAAGATTGTTTTCTTTGGTAGACGCGCTTCGCACGTTCCTCGCGCTCTCTTCTCCACTCATCTCTTCTTTGTTCATCCCTAATTGGAGTTAAATATGTGTGTTTTGTTTTCGGTGCCCGGGGCAACAGAAGCACGAGTTGTGCCGGTGCGTTCAGCATGTACAAAACGTAATGTGGGGCATCGGGTGTAATTTATGAAGTGCCGCGAAGTCGGGGGCGTTCCCCAGTTCTGCCCCCTTTTATTTCACCCGCGGCTGCCGCACTTTTCAGCACTATTAATATTTGTAATATTATCAACATAAACATCATCATCATCAGTATTATTATTTTACTTGCATGAATGAATGGTCTATTTATGTTTCCTTCTGTTTACGTTCTGTGTCTGCACAAGAACGAAGCTTGTTAGTGGATTCAGCACGTGGTATTCTTTACCTTGCCCCGAGGACTCCTCTTCATTTCACATCATCTTTGAATGAAAACGATTCGAACAGATATATTCATTATCTCATTCAACCCATTGGTTAATTCAAATCAGAACTTTCCAAGCAACTTGGATTACTATACAAGTACCAAAAATCATTTACGAAATTGGATGCTAACGTTTTAACAACTACCAAGCATATTAAAATTTCCATGAACTTGAACTAAATTGCATGTAATATTGTATGGTAGTCATGTACACACAACTATGAAAAAGAAGTAATTGACAAATTAACACTTTTTAATAGTTCTCCATTGACACTCAATAGATACTCTTGACAATTCATAAATGACAGTTTGCGTATTGAGATAATATTGTTAAGATAGCGTAAAAACGAAAAGAACTTCCACAAATGAAATAGAATTACCTAATCTTTTCAAACGTGAAGTCAACAACGTGTCCTCGCTTAGTGTAGGTACCCTAATCTAACATAACCTACCCTAACCTAATTTGAACAAAGCTTTACCAATTAATGAAAACGATTCGAACAGATACTTCTCCTTTACGAAAAAACAATACAGTTTAAAACAAGAATAAACGACGATTATATATTGATATAACCGTAAAATATGTTTGATTGGGTAACCATGGATATACTACCATCAACCTACTGCTACTCCGGAGGAGAGATATTGATGCTGTTGCCAGGATACGCCGCTCTTGTTTCGTCTTTTTGTTGTTGTTGTTGTTTCCTTGCATCATTTTTTTGTTACTTCTTTTTGCGCCTCCCGTTATTTATTTATATTCGTTCCGTTGGCAGGCAATAAAGATCGAGGACCTAATTTTCGGATGAAATATCTGCTATTTATTACATTCGGGATACGATATATTACATTATTTTATCATCTCCACCTCCTCAACCTCATCCTTCTGCTCTTCTCTTCTTTTCTTTCTCCCTCGCACTCAGCGCAGCAGCAGCAGCAGTATTTCCGCTCCCCTGAGTTCGCGTCGGCTTCATCTCCTAAATCTCGACCTGTTCTGATGTATTGCGTTATTAATACGACGAATTGCCGAAGAGCACAACTCCAATTCAACGATGCTTTCATTCTCTTTTCTTATTTTCGCTTTTATTTTTCTTATCTTCGTTGTCGCTCGCAAAATAAGTTTTCTTTCCCACGAAGCGATTTATGTTTCGTACAAAAACATATAAATCAAACTACTTTTACAGTAATATAATTACAACTAATGCAAATTTCACCACTTACACCAGGGTGTCATGAAAGAAACGTTACCACCTTGTTTTACTTCAATTAAATTCCTATGGAGGTTATATCAATTTTCATTTTAAATAAATAGTGCGAATTATTCAAATTGGTTCGAGATTACTTCCTATTTGATTTCTTAGATAACGTAAACTATATTATAGATTTTAAAATGCAATGATTATTTATTTTATAGTATAGACCAGTGTTTGTCAACCCTTTTATTGCGTGATTAAATTTCTATGAATATTCCTCTCTTTGACACAAAGTGATAACCCTATTGTTTATAAAATATTTTTTTGACGCTTTGACACAAGACGACAGCTGTCATTTTACGACGCATTAAAAATTGAATTTCTGAAATTATTTATTAATTTATGTTAATTGTGTTTCGTGTGGAAACACTAGAAAAATCGTGATTTACGAAGAAAAAAAATAACAACTTTTGTTTACAAACAAACGAGATGAAATAAAATCTGTCAAGAGTCTATAAGGCATCTAGAGTTAATTAGATTCACACACCGTTTAACGATGTTGAGTAATCACTTGCGTTCCCCGTCATCCTTTTATTACTATTTTTTTTGTGTTATTTATGTAAATTTCGTTTCTTTCATATTTACTCCTTTTTTTTTTGGGTGTTTTCCTCTCCGGTTCATGTGAAATTTATGCGCTTAATAATAAAACCAAAATTTTGTTTGTGTTTGTGTGGTGCCTTCGAGAGTGGAGGAAACATTAAAGTATGCCCACGGATTTTCGGTCCTCCGGCGCCGTCTCTTTCCTTCCTTCTTACTTACATTCTCTCGCTCATTCTTACTTTCTTTTCTACCCAAAGAATCTCTCGTCCTCCTCATTCTCATCCTCAACCAAAGAACGAAGAAACACGGTCCATCGTCGAAGGACCTTATGTTTCTCGAAAAGATATTAAAAATATATTTGTCGAATTAATATGTTGTCTTTTTTAAAACGCGCACATAACTTCGGGTTTGAAATTTATCGCGGGTCAAATTTGAATATTTATTAAGAAGGGACTCATTCCTTCTTTCTTTCACTCTCATCTTTTTCATCTTCTGCTACGTTTCAGACGCTCGTCTCGTCCTCTCCTCTACTTCTTTTTTTTTTGTTGCTGTTGTTTCTTCTTCTCGGATATTCTCTCTTTCCCATCCATGTCTCTCTTCGACGATTGCCCGGAGAATGAGAGAATCTTCGTCCTCACAGATAGAGAACTTCTTTTTTTTTATATTCTTGTTCCTCGACGTGTCCAGAAATGTTGGGAATGCGAGATGTCCGCCACGGAAAGCGCGCTTATTAATCTTTTCGCGTTTTATTTATGCCCAACCGAACATGATTAAACGCTAAATTAAATAGTTTACAATCGATCAATTCGGTGAAGGGCGATTAGACCGAACCACAAAGATGATGAAGACCCAAAGACGAAAAGAACGTCTTTCGATATTTTAATCAACTCGTGGAATGTTTCGCTTCGCATTCTTCCTTTACTTAATGCATTATTCAAACTTGCCATGTAACTTCAATTAAGACAAGTAACCATAAGTAATTGCAGAGTATTCTTGTATAATACATTGGCAAATATCACCGACATTTCCTTGAATCATCTTTATATAAATTACATTTAAAAAAAATACGATTCTCATGTACTTGGCAAGTACCGCGTTGTTTATCCGTTTCAAATATTTTAACTATTGTCGAGTTTTAATAATCTTACTAATTTCTAATTTTCAATTAATAACGTTTTGAAGATCTACTAAGAAGTCGCTTGGCAAGTATTGTGTACAGAAATTTATAAGTATTAATTTTAACTAAAAATAAATGAATCACAAATATTTAAATTATAGTTTTAAAAAATAAATTTACTGAACCGACATTTAAGTAATGTTAATTATTTTTTTGAATTAAATTGATTCCAGTTACTAACCTAACCTACAGTCACAGTAATCTAACTTAATTCAATTTAAAATTACCTAACCTAAATTTGTCAAATGTAAATATTTATCGTGTCTGTTATCTAACAAAAGAGTTAAATTTCTAACAAACTCCGTTGATTCTCTAACCTATCAAAAGTTCCCCAAAATCAAAATTAGGTCGAATATAATTGTCGTATGGAAATCTTGCTATTTCAGAACTAATTGATTTTAACGAACTGAATCGAACCAATAAATGTGTATTTATCGAGTAAAAACAATTGCCATGGTTGTCACTGCATATTCGATTTACGTTCGCGCCGTATTTGGAGTCAACAGGTGAAGTTATTTGCATGGTTCATTATAAAATATGAGTTATGCAAATACGAGTCCGCTAATGAGTAATAAAATTATGCGTCTCCGATTGCGAATTCATGGAGAAAAAAAAACGCGAGCGCGTGCAACAAAAAGAAAAGAACAAACACTAAAATCTCTGTCTTTATTCTTACGCACCGTGATTATTGTTCTTTTTGTGATGTTTATTTTTGTTGTGTGGACATATTTATGTCTGAGTCTTACAAACGAAATCGTAGCCTCGCGCTTGTACAGTTTGGGTTCTACAGGATAGCCAAGATCTTTCACACACACACACATACACACAAATGTATGTATACATGCGGAGAGACTCGCACATGCACACGCTCTTTCTCACGTTTTATTATTAATGAACCGAACAGGTAACAACTTGGCTCATTTTTAATCATAAAAACCAACAGCCATAACTTATTTATCATAATAATTTGTGAACGTACAGATGACAAGCTTTTTTATTTTTTTTCCCCTTTTTTTCCCATTCCTTCTTCATCCTCCTCCTTCGCAGTTCGTTCTCTCGCGCCGCATCATCATCATCATGATCATCATCGCAGCAACCTAAATTCGTTATCTCGCCTTGCCCCGTTCCGATCATCATCTTCATCTCCCTCGTCCGTATTCATCTTTACCTCGTTTTCTTCTTTTTCATTCCGTCCGTCCGTCCGCTCGTTTCTGTGATGTACGTACGTACGTACGTACTTAGGTACACGTAATAGGCGACGTTTCCATTCCGTACACGTCGCCCCTTTTACATTTACACAACACGCAATTAATTAGGGGCCGCGGATGAAACGAAAAATACCCTTTTGCAAACGCTCACAACACAAACACACATATACGTGCACACACACATAGTTACACGAATTGGAAATGGAAATCGTTTCTCACGTCGCCAATTATACCGACTGTTTTCAAACGATTCGATTCCGTCCATCAATTAAGATAATTAAGAGAGAAACATGGGGAAAATATAAAGATAAACTACTTCAAACAATGTCCATATGTACTTAACGAACTAAAGCAATTACTATCAATAATCCATAATTGACGCACGATCTTCGAATGGCATCAACATCATGCTGTTTCACATAAAAAAACGCAATTCAATTAATAGCAAATACGTTCAAAATCCAATAAAAAATATATTTTACCCTTTGCAGAGGAGCGGCGGATATATCCGCCCTATCATTTATACAGTAAACTATGCAAAATTATATGTAAAACTCCAATTATATGTAAGCAAAACTCCACAATTCTTGTTAATAACAAACTTTGACGTTAATTATTACGCATGAAAATGCGGTCTAGACAAATTATTTAGTAAAAAATCTTAAAATCAGGCGTTCCCGATGTTGTACTTAATCAAAATCCAAGACATAAATAAAGGAGATAAACATCAAAATTATAATATTTTTCATTTTCTACAAAATATTTTTGTTGCAAAATTCTAGATTTTTAAATTATATTTTAACCTAAACTGCCGTCATGTTATGTCAACTCAACCTACCGTCGAATCAATCAATACAATCAAGAACTAACCTTACCTGCTCAAATTTAATCCATCTTGGAAATGAATAACAGGTATTGAAGTAACAGGAATTGGGAAATTAATAATAAGTAAATCGTTCAAAAAATTAAATACATCAGTCAACTTTATTTTCAATAAAATTTCTTTCGTTTTCACCTTCTTAACTGCTGCTCATCATTATTGTATTTCATTTATTTTATTTATTTTTTTAACTTTGCTCATCTTTTCGTCCATATAAACATATTTTCAATATTTCAAATAATGTACAAGAGATCCCTGAAGAGATTATATTTTTTTCGTCAAATATTTTTTTGTGTTTTCGTTCAACCGTTAGATTCATTAATTTATATATAATTTTTATTTTTTTTTCATTCTTTTCCTTTACTTATATAATAATAATATTATGTACAATATATTATCTATACAAAGGTGGTCCTATTGTGTTTTTTTTATATATAATAATAAATTTTCTTTCTCCTCGAATAAGAATAATAATTTTCCATAGCTTTTCGCACTCGTTTATAAATTCTTCAGCTTGAAAGCATTTTTATATATATTTTATATATATAAAATATATAGAATATGTATATATTTTTATGTACGAGATTTGCAAGCGGCGATTGCACTGTGGATTTGGTTTCTGGAAGTGTAACAATTGAAGTGATTCAAAGAGAAAGAGAAATAAATGACAGTAAGTAATTCGAACGTGTAAGATGGAGACAAAAAGAATTTGATATAAATTAAAAGCGTAAGAAAAATATACACAAATATACAAGAATATATATATAATATGTTTTATATATACTATATCACTTTGTCATAAAATGTTCTTTGTTCGTTTTGTTGTTATAGTTGTGGGTATCATGTGGTCGATCAGTAGGCTGTGGCGGCGCCTCCGTGATGCAGATGTCCGAAGGGGTTGAGTCCTGCGAGAGGATCGGAGGTGGGCGGCGTCGGTTGGCAGGACATGTACCATTCGCTTATAGCCGTCGGTGGCGTCGCGATGCCCGCCGGCACCGCCGACGACGGTGGCCCCACCTGGTGAGCGCCGTTAACCTGGGGGCTCGCCGCCACCGAGATGGATCCCGCTGAAGACGAGTTGGACTCTTCGCCGTCGCTGTCGTAGTGCTGCGGCGATCGTCCCGAACATCCGTGAACCTTCATGTGCTTCCTCAGCGAAGAGGGATGGGTGTACGACTTGTCGCAACCGGCCACGCGACAGTTGTACGGTTTGTCGGACGTGTGCACGTGCGAATGCTTCTTTCTGTCGCTGGAGTTGGCGAATCGTCGATCACAACCTTCGTACTCGCACTTGAACGGTTTCTCACCTAAAAACAAACAAAAAAACACATGCAATCAGTACGTTGACAAGTAAACGTCATCCATATTTAAGTTGGTACGAATGATAATTGACAGTTCAATTTTACTGTCAGCGCAAATCAAAGACTACCAACCAACTTCCAACTTTCAATTAGCATATGATAACAGCAACAAAATCCGATTGTTTATTGTCTACAGACGGATAAATAAACACATCGAGTAAGAAGAATGAAACCCAATATCATCCTTCTTATTTATTTGTGTATCTCTCTTATATTTTTTTCTTGTTGTTCATTAATTGGAAACGTAATTCCGTTCCCTCGATTTATAGGAAGAATCGTGGCGGAGAGAGAATCCCACTCGAAGGTGCACACAGAAAAAAAAACATACACAGGTACATGAAATCCGATACTCAAACGGCTACCACCATCAGCCAAAAACCGAGAGAGTAGCCGAAAGTATTATATCGTCGTGGGGTTCGAGCTCTGTAATTGATACACGCACACTAACTGGGATCCGATGAATAAGAAAAACGTCCAGAGGAAGGAGGAAGAAAGAATGTTTCTCCGATTTCAAACAATAAAAACGAAACAAACTCTCCTTTCTTCGATTTTTATATATTTTTTTTAGTGTTGCTAGTGGCTTCGGCAAAACAATAACGCCACGACCCCGGTTTTCGTTACCATGACAACTATGACACATTTCAAACGATTTACCTGACGTAGGTAGAGGCCGATAGATGCCGGTTGCCATGGCGATAAATTTGCATCGGACGTCGGTTCGCCCTTCATTTTTGTTTTTCTCCTCTTTCTTTTCTTTCTACCTTTTGTTTTGATTTACACTCCCGCGCCTCGTTAATAGCCCACACGAAATGGTAAAGATTTTCCCCATGTTCCCATAGCAATACATAAATATTCAGAGCTTGTCATTCGCGTTGGTTTGCATAATCACATCGGAGTATTTTTCCAATTACATCCAAAAAGTTATTCATAAATGTAATCATTTTGCATATGCGATTTAATTAATTAATTGAATTGTTTTCCTCTTTTGTTTCTGAGCGACTGAAGCCATTGTGATCACTTTTTGGGGTTCGTTCGTATCCATGGACCCAATTGCTTCAGATGCTAATCTAAAACGCTTGTTCCGAGGGGCGACGATTACGTTATCTCCCAAAGTGGGTCTTTAACTTTGCGCCTCAGCATCCCATTCCATGCACCATCTTATCTCCGAGAAACCAGAAGAAAAGAATGTTAAACAAGGTGTAATATTCGGGTTTTATGTACCGAAAGACCGTGTCCGAAATTACAACAAAACCGAACAACACAAAAAAAAATCCGACTCCTAACCATCATTCTTCTTTCGCATTTAGCTCTACATTTACGTTTCGACCTTCCACATTTCTTTTTCACTCATTCTCTTCTTCTTCTTCATCTGGATGAGACGAGAGTCTGAGAGGAGGCGGGCAATAAAACCGTCCGACATGTAAACATCCTCATGACGTTTCTTCACTCCCCGTTTATTTTCATATTTCTATTCACCATCTACTTCTTTCTCGTGATTCTCCTCTACCTGACTGACGCCCGTCAATCCAGAATCTCTTCTCAGTCTTATCCTCTTGGGTCCCACTATTTTCTTACATTTCGTATCAATGTTTTTTTTTTGTTTTTTCATTTCGTTCTATTTTACAATTCCTACCTAACGGAACGCGCCACGCTCGAACGATCGTTTCGCGTTTGTTTTATTCATCGGAAACCCGATGACTTTGCGTGTGTGTACGCACGATAAGAAAAAAAATTCTGGCAGTTAATTAGGAAACAACACAACATACACCAAGACCTAGTGCCTAACTAAAGTTATAGTTCTCATAGTAATATTATTAAAAATCTATTTTAATGTATACCTTAAAGCAATTATTTTGGAATAGATTTGATAATTTCATTCACTAATAAAAGTTGTAAAATTATCAAATTCATTTTATTGAAGTGGACAAAAAAACTGTAATTTGTATTTTTTTAAATTTAAATTTAGCAGAAAAGAATAAAACTAATGATTAATCTGAATGTAAAATTCGCAGTATTCGCAAAAATAAGTCAGACTTTTTATGGCAATGGAGATCGAAGATATCCGAAAGCGGAAAACAAATGCAGAATGGCGAAACGTAAGTCAGTGATGTACGGGGTGCGTCGAACGCCCACGTCCCCTTACCATAATTACCTAAAAAAAAGCAAATCCTATCATCATCATCATCATCTTGTGATGCTGCAATTCTCTTATCTCCTCCATTCTACTCCTTCACGTAATTGGCGTCGATGCTTGTCGTCGTTGTCCTCTTTCTTTTGTTTCTTTTTTTAAGTTGTAATTTCCGGTAGTCCACGCGCACCGAGATCAACAGACGTGATCCACAACCTCAACTCTGTTTTTATTTTCATACGCAATTTGACGGTAAATTATGTAAATTCCGTCCGCCCACGCGCGCCGCATTCCTCCACCACCACAAATCTCGACCATCGATCTAACCAGAAAAAAATAAACGAAAACGGAATTTATACGCGCGTTCAATCTGGTAAAATTAATCTCGTATTTTGTTTTCGCTGTTGGTATTTGTTTTTGTTTTATTTTTCTGAGCGCGGAAGGAGGATGCTTTATATTTTTTTCCGGTTTTCGATTGCAACGAGAAGGGTAATTTGATATATTGAGAACTCTTGCGGTTTCAAGGGTTTTCCTCTCTTTCTCTATCTTACTCTCCTCCATTCAACAACACCACCACCGACCGCCGTTCGTTCGTTCGCACAATGAGCCACTTCATTATACACGCTCCTTCTCCTTCTTTATATCCGCTCTGTGTCCCGGAATAATGTTTTATTGTTTAAAGTTACCATTGTAGTGAATGGAAATGGAGCGAACCAAGAGAGAAAGATTTTCGAAAACTATTATATGTAGTTACATACGAAATGCGTAACACTCGCATCTGGGATTACGATGACTTAATCGGTTTAGTCTAGTTCTGGGAGGGGTGATGATACCTACCCCCTCACCTCTACTAGGATATAAGCGAGAAGGGATGATACCTCCAATTCTCCACCCATTCGATGAGACAGATGTTCCACATTTCTGCCCTATCCGTGTACATCCCTTTAATTCCCTAATAGAGCCATCTTTCGTAATAAATATTTATCACGCATTGTCCCTGTTTGTAAACACACGAGACGTGTTTATAAAGAGACCAGAGCACAAAAAAAATCGTTAAAAACTTAAAAAAAAATTGATAGCCAGGTGCAGTCATCCCATCCCGAAGGAAAGCGGATTATACAACCTTACTATCTCCATAAACGTCACTGTCATTGCCCGATTGTCATTGAATTATGTAACTACTTTTCGCATTTGACGGGTTGCTTATTGCAGTCCATATTTTTATCAACTTAATTTTATAGAAAACTTAATAATTTAGAAATCTAAACAATTAATTCCTGTTATGCAATTGTCATTTTAGTAAAATAAAGTATAACCTCAATATATCCAAACGTCACTTTCAATGTTTGGTTTGGTAGTATATTAATAATTGAGTTGCCAACTAAATTATTAATTCTCCCAATGACATTATAAACATACGAGACGTTTTTATAAAATCGTTTTGTCCCAAAAGACGATTTTATAACATTACTATCTCCATAAACATCACTATTAATGCCCGATTGTCATTGGATTATATAATAACTTTTTGCATTTAACGCAAAATTACCTACTTAATTATGTAATAAGATCGTCATTGTTATAATGCTAACTTATTAATTATTTTATTAAATTATGTAATTATTTTTTAAGTAGAAGCAAACTAATTTGCGATGAATGTCATATGCTTTAAGTTTATGTAATGAAAGTAATCATTTACAAATTAAAGCGTTATTTCATTCATGTCATGCATTGAACGTTATATATTGAAATATTGAACTGAATTATATTAAACACAATATGAAACGTCCAATATTCTCAGAAATTACTTTAAAAACTGTAATTATTTTCTGATTAAGAAACGTTCACACATTTCTTGTGGTTAACAGCAGAATTATAGGTTTATTTATTTATTCAGTTCGTCGGTTCGCTTTCATCTTTCTAAAAATTTCCATTCAGGCTTCGCCTCCGTTTTTGTGCCTTCTCTCTTGAGAGAGTTTCTGAAGGAGAAAAGTGTGGAAAAGGGCCTCTCGAGTAAAGAAGGCACTCCGCTTTCTGGTGGAGTGCGTTTACGCACAACAACAAGGGAAACAGTAGTAACAGAGGCAGAACAAGCATCTTCGACAACAACAACAACGAGTGCGGTCTGCGGTGAATGCAGGCGTTTTATTTCCGCCGCCGAAAGTCCGCATAATGAGGGTAGTTTATTCAGATTACCTTACGGAATGGAAGAAAGCGTTTTTATTTACCTGAAAACACACTCAAATCTGCTACTCATGAGGTAGCATAGTACAAGGAGAAGATTATCCCGCTCCCGGGGATTTGCGTCCCTTTCCATCTTTTCTTACACTCTTCCGACGGCTTTTCCGCTCTTCACACGTTTCTTTCTAAATACCACAAAAAGAAGGCGAGAAAGAGATATGAAATGAAGTAAAGAAGCGTAACCAATTCGTAATTTCGCATTTCCTCAACGCGTAAAACTCGCATCTAATGATATCCATCATTTCAATCTAAGTTCAACAACTTGTAGCAAATGAAATGTTAAAAACTACTGTTACAAATTAACTGTGCAAACAAAATTAATTTCAGTATACAAACTAATCTAATAATAAAATCAATATTCACTAGTTTCTAAAATGATTAATTTTACTTCAGACCTAACAAAATTTTAATTTATAGTCTTGAAAAGAAATAGAATGCGTTGGGAAAACTAATTTTAATTTAAAAAATGCATCAAAACTATTTGAATTTTATCAATTATTTTAAATGAATCAATTAAATACAAATTATGAATTTTCTGCGATAAATTTATGATGTTCTAAAATTATTGGTTGCTACATTGAATATTTTAATAATTTTTCATGGCAACGACTGTTTTCGTTTCTTGTTCTTGTCTTTTTCACTTGTTTTTTGTTTTGTTTTTCTTTCGGAGGGTTGAGCGTTCATTTGTGTTTGGTGAGCTGTCCGTCCGTCAGTTTGTCAGTCAGTCAGTTAGTCAGTCAATCAGGGATTGTTTGGAGAAGAAGAAACCCGACACCCGAACAACAATGTTATTATTATCACAAGTGACTGGCCTCGAAAAGGATCCCCGTTCAATTTAGGTTTCAATCAGACTTGCTTCCTTTCGCAACTGTAGGAAATCCACGAGAATAAATGATATTTGTTTATTTCAATTCCGGAAGGAACAAAAAATAAATAAACCTAGGAATGGAAAATGAAGAGACACATTTTGAGTGTGTTGTGTGCGTTTTGTTGCGAAGGGGTCGAATCGATCCGTTGCCGGGCGATGCGAGGGGTGGCGCGGTGCATGTCTCCGACACCGGCCAAAATGGCGGCGACGGCGGCGGCGGTGGTGACGGCAACCCCACGTACATAATCCACTCTCTGTCTCTTTCCAACTCACGCACTTTACAAGGGAAGAGCACATAGGTTGTACATAAGGGGGGGTTGTCGGATAAGGAGGGAAGATCCGGGCCGGGCTTGAAAACGAGAGGGATGCGCAATCCGAGGGGATGAACGAAAGCGCGTTTGCTGCTGTCGCCGAAGAGGGAATATAAACATATACACACACACAAAATAAATTCGGGGTAGCTTCGAGGGGTTGGAAAAGCAGATGGATTCGACTGTTACAATTGTTAATACGTAATGCTTAAAATGGTGGCGAAATATGAATATACGGTGATCACTACAAAAGTGAATCAAGTCAAGCAAAAAAGAAAAACCACAATTGAAATATTCGTAAATTTTATTGCGTAATAAAAAAAATTATAAAACTTGATCAAGTGGATGTGATCAACAAACGACAGAATAAAATAGAAATAAAAAATAGACAAATTTTATTGCATAATTTCAATGAATTTTAATTGAATGTTCAATGTTTAAAATAGATTGTATAGTTTTTTTTTTCGGTTCAAATAATGCATTTAAATGTTCGTTATGTAAATGAATGTAATTATTTCAATTAGCGATTAGATACGAGCAAGTATTTCGTGACATGAATATTGCAACGATTTATGTAATTGTATTACGGATAAAGAAACATGATATAAAATAAAAGTAACGAAAGAATTCGATTAAGCGAATCTATTGTCCGACAAAACTTTGTGTTCGTTCAATTTGTAATGAATAAAGAATGAAGCAAGTCATGATTATTGCATTGCAATAACTCTACAATATTTTTTTTGTACAATATTATTTAGTTAAAAATTCCAATATTTATAAATATTTTACCATGGTTATTTTAACTGCGTTACCTTAGCAATGATTAGTTGTTTATTTTCTCTATTTCAATATGGCTTTTGCGGAAGCACGCTTTGATTTAGGTTTATTATTTCTTTTCTTTATTTTTCTGTTATTGTCGGTGGTAGAAAAAATAAATTAAATTCGATTAATAAAAATTGGGCGATATAACAGGAGGAGACGGCAGCAGCAGCAGCAACTCGAAGGGCTTTATATAATGAAATGACAAATGACTATCGGGACGTTTGGAGTATAATGGAAGACGTATGGGAATAAATGAGGCTGGAACTGCTCTCATCTCATCTCTCTCTCTAACACATTATTCTGTATATGTATAAATATATATATATATATGTACAAGGTCTGTTCTGTTTGGGCATTGTGCAGAGGCCCTCTTCCATCCGCACACGTCATTTCCAATTCACGAAGGCTCCATGCTCATTCAGAGTGCTTCACGTAAATATTTGTGCTTTCAAAATAAACAAACAAACATGCGAATAACCCAAGGTATTTATTAGTATTAGCCCTAGAGTGCGAACGGCGGCGAATCGATCGCATCCATCAATTCCTGTGTCCATGGCAACTGTCATCACAATTAAGAGCAGCAGGTTTCCACGGCAACGCCGAAAACGCTTCAATTATTTATCACGACGTGCAGAAAATTGCGACGACGGCAACGAGACAAAAAAAAATAATTGACTCACAAATATGTTGGAAGCATCGAAATGAATATATAAGGAAACGGTCTGAGCGCAGAGAGCAGAAAAAGCGGTGTACTGAAAATGCGCGGCTCGCTGAAAAATAATGCGGACTTGCCGAGAAAAACGCGTTCCAAAAACGGGGCGACATGAGAGATAATAAAATTCCTAGCCACTCTTCCATTTCCACTTCTTCGTGAGAGATTCTATTCATTTTTTTTTTGTTTCGTTTCGTTTTTGTTTCGCCGGGTGAGATGGGAAATTGCGAAGACGCGTTTGCCAACTTGGCGACGAAATCGATGGTGACAACGCCAGACGCAATCGGATTAATATGGATGTGTATTTGTTGCCATAGTTTCAGTGAATTAGAACTAAGATCAACAGAATCTTCCAATGTATAGAATTAGTTTTAACATTTTTAATATCAACTTGCATAGTTGTAATTTACTTACTTAAGTAAGTAAGCTTAGTAATCTGATACTAATAAATTAGTCTTAAACTCATTGCAAGAAAATTTTAACAATAATTTATGAAAGACAATGCAAGTCTTATTTAGTTATGAAAACTTACATAATCATAATGTTAGTTATGTTAAATATCCAAAGTTTAATAAATTAGTCTTAATCACATGTTTGGTTATATAATTTTATCCAAATTTAGTTATAATTAGAAATTTAGTAGTTTTTCAGTATTTGGAGTGAAGACATTGGTTTTTATCTAATATAACTATAAAATGTGAAACTTCAATAAAAATTATTAATATAATTTATTTTTTCTATAGTTAATGTGATCGATTTGTTATTGGATACAAAATGTTTTGAAATGAAGTGACGGCCTGTACGAAGTGCTGATGATGTTCCATTGAATATGCGACGGTATAATAGGAATCGGATTTGAATGGTGAAGTGGCTCGAGCAGTTTCGAAATATCAACTATTTACGAATAGAAAGGAGAATGGCAATTTTCTAAGTGATAAATTACGTTCGTTCATTGTGCGAAAAGAACGTGCACTTCGGTTTTGCGGATTCCGAAGGGAGGATTTCGTTATAACAAACTCCCCTATTTTCCCGTTCGCAACTCCTGAACGAAGCAATGAAGTTTTAATGCGAGAGAGACCGGGGTCATCGGAAACCGCGATGTTTTCAAAACATCTTCGTTTGCGTGAAAAATCGCCACAAAGGCAAACAAAGAAAAATGTGGAAAAATAGAGAGAAGACCCTTCGTACATTCGTACATTCTTCTTCACCGGTTTCCCCTGAAAATCCGCCACCATTTATCATACAAACACCGAACAATGACCCGACGCCACCTTTTGTCGAAATAATTTATGAAAAAAAAAATAGTATCTTTTCCATTTTAACTTCCCTCTAAATTTTCAATTTTTTTTTTATTTCTTTCTCTCTCTCTCACTAGAATCTATCGGAATTGATTTATGCTCGTCCAATAAATCTTTCACGGTTTGAAAGTCTCAATTAGGCCGAGCCCTTAATCCTTTTTTTTTCTTCTAGTTTCTAAGATGGAGGCGTATTTTTAGGGAGAGAAAGCTTAATCCGATGTAAATAAAATTTGGATCTGATCTCGTTTATGTGAGACGTGCACGACCTCCTCCTACTTCTCCTCTTCATGCCTCCTAAACCCACGATTTATGGCCTTTCATTTTGTCCCCGCTAATCGCCGCTACTTATTTCCACCTTGTTCAACCCTTAATCTCGAAAGCAAACGGCTGCTGCGACAAATAAAAATCGGATCATTAATCTTCTTGCAGATAAATACGGATTTGCTTCGGGAAATAATAAACAGATGTTTGCTTCAGAACTAATAAAAAATGGATTTTGATTTGATGTTTAAAACGTCAAAACATTTCAATCCGATCCAACAAAACAAAAACATTTTACTTTTAAAAAGTGACTTATAAAACGTCAAAATACATTCTTGCAGATGATTTTTTTAATCAAAACGCAAGATTGTTCAAATGACATCTGACAAATTAGTAGTTACTTAATCTTTATCGATGAAATAGTTTATTTAGATCAAATTTGCGGATAATTGAATGTGTATTTGTGTAAATGCGTTCCCCCTCCGCAATGTTTTGACGGATGCGGATGGCACGACGCATAATTGGGTCGCAATCATCGTCGAATTTCCCCCTCGACCTCATCATCATCATCAACATCATCGTTGTCCTCGCACACGGATAATGCGAGTATTTACGTCCGGGGGTTACGCAGATTTTCATTCATATTCACGATTGGCCTCGGGAGGGCCCTTCTCTTGCGTTCACCCCCCATGCCCTTACCCTCTCAGACGGAACGGTGGCGACGAAAAGGGGGCGCAATGTTGCCGTTGAAAATCACCTCTAATCGACTCAGCACCAAACAACCGCCGTCGCAAATACGTGATGAAAACTGATCATCTTCATCAAATTACATCAACTAACATCTAAAATTTGACATTTAATAAACGTCATTGAGACACCGTCAACATTTAATTTGACAGTTTTAAACGTCAACTACTATCAATTCAGTATTGAAAAATGAACATTTAATAAACGTCAATTTCGTCTTCAACATAAGGAACTGTTGCATTAATAAATATTCAATAATTTATAAATGAAATTTAAATAAACCAAAAATTAACATTTTATTTATTTATTTGGTATCATTGCAGATAAAAATAAGAACACAATCAAAGAGTAAAGTTTCACTATATATTTTAGACAAATTAATATTTAATTTGTCAGTTTTAAAAAGGGTAATTTGATCAAACTGAACTTTCACTGACAACTGACATTAATTTTGACTTAAAGTAAATGTTAAATAAACGGTGACAGGATAACGTTTACTTTGACAGTTTTAAACGTCATCGGTGAAGGGAACGTGATCCGGATTCAGCACGAAAAAGAGAGGATCAAGATAAACGAGCAATTACGATCGATTTAATTAATGCTTTAATCCGAAACGAAATGGGGAATCTGGGTTGGGCGAGAGACGCTATTCGCGCTCCGTTTAGTAAAACCAAAGCAAGTTAGAATAAAGCTTCCCTAAAAAAAACACTATAATTAAATTCGTTTAGTTTTTCTTTTATTTCATCTGTCCGTTTCTCTTTAGGCGTTTTGTTAATGTGTAGGATAACGAAAGAAGAAAAAAGGAGTAGAAGATGGCAATAAAACGGTGAAATATGAAGTCCTTTAAAAATAGCTCTCAGTGTTTGTTTGGGATGGAATTGAAACTTGTATACATACATATATATATATATATATACTAGGGTTCGTGGGGGCGTGCATTGTTCGAGCGCGGCATCATCATCATCCTTTTCGCGATTTTTTCTCTCCTCGAAAAAAGTCTTTATTTTTTTCTACTTCAGATGATGTTTGTTTTTCGTTTCTCTGTGTGTCTTGTTTCGTTTTTTGCGTGGCCGTAAAATTTATACGAGGCGTCCTCACATAATATAGAATATATTTGATATCAACTTTACGATCTGCCGGCAGTAAATCTCGAAACAGCTCCTTTATATTTCCAAACAGAGAAAAACCGCATCCTTTTCTCTCCTTCGCTTTCTTATTTATTTTATTATTATTATTTCTTGTTTTTTCGTCTTCCGAAGAAGGTAATGTTATTTATTTGGCGCGTGCGAGCGAGTGCGCTTTTCCTCCTCAAGCAATTCGATTCGGTTTTTGGGCTTCTGAATTTTCCTTTTTTCTTCATCCACTGAGAGGATTCGATCTGCGATGGAGATCGATTTATGGGCCGTTTAGGGTCTTTGTCTTAATGGGTTTGGGCTACCGGGGCCGGCGGCCTAATTGCGCTGGGTCCGCCCCATTCTCTCCTCAAATTATATTTATACCTATGCACACACACACACACATTCAGTCAACAGAAGAAGCTTATTATTTCAGTGCGGAACGCCCCGAGATTCAAACCAATTAATTCGTTACGAAACTGGCGGTAGGTGGTGAAAAAATGGCCCCGGAAGGGAGAAATGAAACAGTGGAACCTTTTTAATATTTGACCTACGGCCCACCCATGCCCATCTTCTATACCATTCAATCATCATCATCCTAACATCTCTTATAGAAATAACCTCTATTCACAATACGAAATTCTCAAGTACCAATTCCATATTTACATGTCTAATAACAAGATAGCATTTTTCAAACTGTCACTTTGACAGTTACAATTTCCATATCTTAGCATTAGTAATCACACAAGTTATTGTAAACATCTTCAATAATTCGAATCACAGTTTAAAACAAAACTATTTTGAAAATGACATAAATGTCACTTTGACACTTAAACTTTACGATATAAATCATAGAGCCAACATACATGAAATTAGTTCAAAAAACATCTTTTCAATGTCAATATTTTATTCATTTTATTGTAATAGTCACACTTAAAATTTACATTATTAATCACATAAGTTATTATAAAAATCTTCAATATTTGTAAATATATTCATTAATATTATTGTAACAGTGACGGTGAAAATGTCCATCCATTACTAATCGCATAAGTTCTTAAAAACATATTCAATATTTCTGAATAAGTTAAAGACTAGTTAGTAACCATTTCAAACATATTTTTGTCAGTAATTTAAAAGCTTCAAAAATAACCAATTGCAATTTGACATAAATGTCACTTTGACAGATCATGGAGCCAACATAAAAATGTATCGGACGATAATTAAATTAGTTCAAGTAACAACTTGTTAACGTTAATATTTAAACCGCGCTTGATATTTTATCAAAAATTATTTTAAGAAAATGTCATTATTTGATATTAATTTCAAATACAAGCTACGTCTTCTTTTTATAAAATTTCGTACGTCTTATCAACGTTTTAATAAGATTTCAAATTGAAAGATTTCAAGCGTTCCGACGGCAAACGTTTTTCATCAATTTTATTTGAATCTTTCAACACTTTAACATATTAACATCTCAAATAAAAGATATTATACATTAATTAAGTAAATAGAATTTAATGACAAAAATCCGTTTATATTGTTGAAGAAATACAATGGATTTTGGTAAATAAATCTCGAAGTAATTTTGAAATCGGTTTTAACAACGTCGGTCGGGGCATTGTGCGTGAAATGAAGAAAAAAAGGTCTAAAAATCATTCCTCATCCGAACGATTTTGGACAGTTTTCGGAAAGTCGCAATAAACATTTACAAGGATATTCTTCTCCTTTTACTTCTTGACTTTTGCTGTTGTTCATCATCACCTTCGTCGATGTTCAGGTACAAATTTCCAAGAAGAGTAATAAACTATTTAAAAACTTTTAATTCTGTGGTTAATTTCCATTTTTCCCTTCGCAATAAAAAGCCACAGTTTTTACTGCATGCAATAAAACAATGATGAGTAATCATATATATCGCAAATCTCTAAATTTATTTAATTTAATTTCAATTCTCACAATTCCAACAAAAAAAAAATTCAAATTGTTGGAATGTTAATATTATTTTTGTAATCCCATAATTTACAGTGCAATAAAAGGGATGGGATTAACAGAGTCATATTATTCATTAAGTTTCCGAAGAAAATTTTTATTTTAAGAAAACTTGAAAATATTTAAATTTAATTGTAAATTTTCTTCATTTAACTTACTAGAATTTAAATGACTGAAAAGTAATAATTTGTATTTTGATAGATTGTTCAAAAAAAATGTTTGAAATAACTTATTTTTGAATACAAGTGTAAAATGTTACAATTATTGTTTATTACTACAGGCGTTAACAAAAATGATTTCGTTTTTTAAATTTTATTAAAGATAAAATCGACTTAAAAAAACTTACTAAGAAATGTTTTCGTTTAACTGAATTCAAATATCGCCTAGTTTACTCGGCTCTTTTAAAGTGATTGCACGTTTTCATTCAAATTATTAACGTTTTCATTAAATTAATAATGTATTCTATAACTGAATGAAAATCTAAAATTTTTATAACTTTCACAGAATTAACTTAAATTTTAAATTAATTTTTGGTTTCTACTTGATATTATCAAATTTTTGTTGATGATTTTTGAAGATAATTTTCATTTATTTTGGTATTATGTAGATGGTTTTGGTGAGACTTTAGTTTTTTATTACTTGTGTTAAATTTTGTTATTATACAAGTTTGATATTTTGAAAAAATAGTCTAATATGAATTTATAGTTTTGTTTAAAAAGTTTGAGTGTGCATTTAGTTTGAAACTTACCGGTGTGCGTTCGTTTGTGTATTTTGAGATTCTCGCTTCTGGCGAAGACTTTTCCGCATCCTGGAAATGGACAGGGAAAGGGTTTCTCGCCGGTGTGGACGCGGATGTGGTTGACGAGTTTGTACTTGGCCTTGAAGGGGCGGCCGTTCCTGGAGCAATTCTGCCAGAAGCAGGCGTGCGTCGTGCATTCTGGTCCACCGACGTGTTCGACGGTCAGATGGGTGACGATCTCGTGCATGCTGGTGAAATGCTTGCCGCAGGTCTTCCGAGGAGGCGGTTGCTCCGGGTCGACCCAGAGACATTGCATCTCTTGCTTGATGGGTTGCCGCATGTACCTGAAGAAGGCGCCATGCACGTTGCTCGGATGATGCGGCATCGGCATGTGGGCGTTCAAGTATTGGGGGTGGCTGGGCTGGGTGTGGTAGGCGGCGGCGGCAGCTGCTGCATGGTGATCGCTCCTCGAGTAAAGCATCTGATGATGAGGGGCGGTAAGGTGCTGATGGTGAGGAGCAATGTCACTGTGATGATGATGGAAGAGCACCGGGTCCGTGGGTGCCGTCTGCGCCGTCGGAAACCCATCGTGATCTCTTCGCAGAAGGAAATCGCGCGCCGCGTATCCAGCGTGCGGATGGTTCAGGTGACCCATGTGGCCGTAGTTAGTCTGAAAGTGGTGATTCTGGCCGGCGTCGGGAGGAACGGCAGCCGAATTCTGCAGCGCTTCCTGGGGGCCGGGACTCATCTTCAGCCCGTAAGAGCTCAGATGGTGGTGGTGGTGGCCACCATCTAAGAACGCCGCGTTCATCATCATTCAACCGACAATCTCACCTACGTCAACATAAGAAGAACTCGCACACTCTCACCAACAACAAAAAAAAAACACAAAAACTCCGAACCGGAAAATCAATTGGATTTTAATTAATTTATTTTGTTTAATCACGGCGCGAATTTGTAGAACGTGCGAAACGAAAAATGTGTATGTTTGTGCGTTATGTGTGTATCGTTATAGGTCCATTTAGCAGCATAACCTTTTCGAGCGAGTATCACAGCTTGACTGAGCTGTTGTCGAGCGGTCCATGCCGGGGTTCGGGCGCGCCGCCTTCTTCCTATTGGTCGCTAGGGCGGACCCCCGCCATTGGCCCGCTGAGCTCGCGGCCGCCCGCCGTTGGCTCACACTGCGCCAATCGCCGCAGGAGGTGGATACTAATCTCTCTCCCACTTGTTGATATCTCGCGTGCTCTCTTTAAACAACAACAAATACAAAAAAAAAACAATAACAACAAACACGACCACACTTTAACACTATACACGAGATCAAATATATTTCAATATTTTCTATTTGTAGAATATATAATATTAATAACTGACACAAATATTTATCACTTACTTGTCAATCATAACAAAAAGTCAAATTATTTCAAATTATTAATTATTTGTATCAATAAAAGTAATTAAATTACTCATCAAAATCACTAATCTAAGTATTGCACATTACTCTTAAAATGGATTAACTTTTACCATAGGTACTTTATTAAAAAATAATTTTTAGTGTAATAATTCTCAATTACGTCATTGTAAAACTTTACGATTATTTTTTCAGCTTTTTCGAATAGGGCTCTTTAAAAAAAGATGATTGTTTCATATATTTTTTTCTTTCACCTCGTAAAGGATTAAATAAAAACCTAATAAAAATTAGGTACCGAAAACCCCAACAGTAACCGTCAAATTTTATGGTACCATAAAATCTGCTGTTACTTACCGAAGAAAAGACTGTAAGAGAATTATTTATTGCCGTGTTCAGAGTATTTAGAGTCTACGTTTTTCTTCTTCAATTTTACATTTTGCATACAAAATTTATATCAAATATTGAACTTTTTGTGATATTTTTCCAAAATATTTTAAAATGTTGATTCGAACAATTTTCATTAACTAAAGTTTATATAATACAATGTCAGCCATTAAATATCAGTAAAATACATTAATAACCTAAATGTCAAATGTGACATTTCGAATGAATTGTCAAAGTTGATTTGTTTGCTTGTTGGGATTATCTAGCGTGGAGCAGATTTAAGTAAATTGTTTTTGGGAGAGGTTGGATTCGATTGTCTCGGAAAAGGGGATTATCGGTGTGACGCTCAATGGATGGAAATTGGATGAGCGCAATTATCCCATTTTGGTTGGGGCACGGACGAGTGCGAAATAATGGTCTGTAATTTGTTAATGCGGAGTGGTCGCTTTTAACCTAATTGCGTAAAAAGGGGTGGACTAATTTAGGGGTGAACGGATGTGGATGGATGGGTGAAGAGGATGCTAGCGTTAATTGCGCCGCCTCCCGCTGATCACCCGTTCACCGAATTTCCCCGGAAGAGAACGACACGTCCGCACTTAGTTTGACAGCGAAATCCAATAAATCTACGTATTACGCCGTCTAATTGAATCCATGAAGACCAGAAACAACACAGCAGCGATCTCATCCTTCGAATCCTACAATCGTCCATCTGCAACTCTTTGTGTGAGCTGAATCTTTTTGAAGACTCGCCGCCCATTGTATTATTTAAGCTTAATTAAAGTCATTTCGGCGTCCATCTTTAGCACTTATCGCTTACTCACGTCGACTCGATTCGAACTCTTTTCACATCCTCCAATTCAATTCTTTTTTTTTCTCTGTCTCTCTTCTTCTTCTTCTACAGTCCCACATAATTATTTTTTCGTTTCCCCATTTCTTCCCGCCTCTCGCATCGGCGCGATCTTCATTATTTCATTATTAAATCCGAAAGCCACCAGGCGTAATTGTGTAATTTGTACGTATCGAGTTCCCGTTTGTAATCACCGCCGCCGCCGCAGCAGCAGCAGCAGAAGAGTACGAACAACGAGAAGAATGAGAGAGGACGATGATATTGGTGGCAATGATGATGATGATGATGGTTGTTGTTGTTGTTGAATCGCTTTCCTTTGTTACAGTTCTGATTGTGTTTTCTTTGATATATGCGCACACATTGGCCTTCTTCATTGGCCGGTGGTCTTTTGTGCTCGTTGCTGCTGCTGCTGTTGCCGCCGCCGTCGCCGCCGATGCTATCGAGCCAGAAAATCTAATAATTTTTTTTTCCGAGTGCAAACCGCAACCAGCGACGACGGAATTGGAGGAAGAAGCAGCCCATTGTCGGCTCCGAAGAATACCATGACGCACGTCCCGAACAAATGACTACGAAATGACATGTTACTATTTAAATCGAATCCTCTTTGCTCCATGGTTTGTTTTCTTGTTGCTATGGTTACTATTTATACCATATGACTGGTTCGCCAAACCTACGTATTAATGAAATTCATAAATACGATTTATGTTAAAAATGTTAAAATGTTAAAATTTTCAATCTCCTAAGTTCTATATTAAAAAAAATTGCTTTAATCAATTTCCATGCGTGAAGAATTTAGTCTTGTCTTTAGTCTTTTAGTCTTGTGCAAAAGATATAAATTATTCTACCAAAAAAATTCGCACCAAAAAATAAAGCTTATTGAATTTTGAATTAAATGCAAAAAAGTCAAGTGAATTTGTGTGGTGGATGAGTGACGCAGTGGGCGAGATCCACCACCCAGCGATTTTCCATTATCGAGAGCTGCATCCATTATCATCATCATCATCAACCCATGACTTCCGAGCACAATCATAATGCCAATAACAATAATAGCAATGAAAAAGATGATGATGATGATGATCCACGCCAAAGACGGATCATTCCAACATCATCGAATTAAATTAATTGGACGGCGACCATGAATAACAGAAACTCCGCTCAAAGCGAAACAAATCAATCACGAAACAACAGCAACTCAAAAAAAGAAAGAGACAGAATGCAATGCACGTGTGATTGATGCCCTCGTATAAATTAAATTAGAAATTACGCAAGTCGCGTTTCGATGTGGATCACACGATTTGTGTGTTATGAGTCAAGAATGGTCCGAATGAATGTAATTCCCGATTATGAATGTTCCGATTATGCTAAGCAGCCCTAAACAGTCTAATGGGAATTATATAATACGGTTTGTACACTGACTGGTCCATCCGTTCGTCCAGGACGCACCATAATTCATTCTGCGCGCATCATTTTTTATACTTTTATTCCCTTCCACGTTCTCCTCAAAATAAACCCAAGACTTTTTTAATGAGAAGGGATCACAAAAATATGCATAAACTTGAAGACATGTTAAAGGATGAACAAACGAATATAATTAGTTACAGAATTAGAAACAAAAACAAATACAATTTCAGTTGTCAAAGCAACTATAAAAACGAAAAATTATTTTAATTCATTGTTTGCGTTGTTATGGATACTTCAAATTATTTAGATATTCCGTAATTATTTAAATTTGTATATAAAAATGTTTTCTTTGATTCGTGGAGAACCGTTGGAGATGCAGGAAGTGTAAACTGATCTTTGGATCTTCGAAACAAAAGGCGAAATCGTTTTTGCAAAAGTTGATCGAAGGGGGATCGAATTTATTTTATATGGAGACGAGAAAGAAAAGAGTCCGGTGGCTTTCTCACGGATTCAAAAAGTCGCGAGACTTTTGACGAAATTACGCATTCCGCCCCTGCCTCCGGGCTGCATACAATGAGCGAGCGGGTTTGTAGAGAAAGAGGAGGAGGAGGAGATGTAGAAAGATTCTGTGCATTATTGGTTTCGCGCTATGGGAATGTTCCGAAGGGCATAAACAGACCGGAAGTCGCACGTGGAATTCGAGCCATTGTTCCGGTACATGTAATTACACCCTGTGCGTACACATATATAACATACCAATGCATATACACAATCAAAAGTCAAGAGGGGAAGATTCCCCGTTTCGTCGCCACGACGAGCTTTGTTTGCCTGCACTTCAATGCATTTGTATTTTCTATTATTTTTACTCTTTCTCTCTCTTTCTATTTCTGTTGTGTTTTGTCCCCCATCCCCCTTTCACCGTAGCTTTATTGGTTTCTACGGAGGGCGCCCCCTTTATTATTTTACATTCATTACGTATTATTATGTATGTCTCCTGAATTCCGGAGCACAAAGGCACGAATCGCGCGAAAGGACTAATTTCATTTTCATTGAGTGAGTGAACGAGAAAGAGAGAAAACTCTGACAATCAATGGATTCGAGTGAGAAGAAAAGTAAAGCAAACGGACTTTCCCTCTTAAGAAAGCACCCTTCATCGAACACCGACATGTTTAATTGACTGACTCGATCACCGTTAATATTTACTCACTTACTCTTTTATATACATATTTAAAAAAAAAAGCTTAAACCTCTTTTGAAAGTAACGACAAAATGTTTTAACATCTATTCTAATTCGACTATCTTGAACTCTTTTACAACAAAAAAAAAAATTGTAAATGATTAAAAAAAATGTTTCATTAAAACATATTTATTTCTTTTTCACTAATGTTAAAAATATAACTAAAATTTAAACTAAAAACGTTAAAAATATGAATAAAACAAACTTTACATGACAAAAATAATAAATTTAAATAAAACTATTATTAACAATAATGCCACCACAAACAATAGTATATATCATCAAATGTTGGACGATAACCAATTTTAATGTATAGCCACAATTAATCTACCTGAAACCTAAGGAACTAAGGTGTACATAGACAAATGTATTGATGCAAATTGTATATAAGTATTTTTGAAATATTAACCAAAATCGAAATCAAAAAATGTTAAAAAATAAACATCATTCATTGTACAACTGATTTAACAGGAATATTTTTTTTTAAACTCATATATTTATTCTGACAGCAATATCGGGTTTCATATGAATTGCTAAATCCTAATATTTGATGAGCATTTATGAAATAAATATTCTTGAATTTAAACAATTATAAGTCATTTATTTAAATCTTGCAAAAAAAAATCCTCTAGATTATTTTTGTTGGTTTATTTGTTAGTTCTATGAATAACAGTTAGGATGAAAAATATTCCTAGAAGATATTTGACAAAAAAAAACAAAAAATCCCCAGAATTTTAGTGTTTTTAAATATGTATAAGCTTCTTTTTTTATTCAATCTCCAATGGCAACCATCTGACAGCGGTGATCAATAAGTATCGGTGCTGGTCGTAAGATTAATCCTTCGGATCTGTTCGGTGCGATAGAATATTGGTTGTGTAGTTGGAACACAATCGGAGAAAGCCTTATTTTCCTTTTCCTTTCTTTCGTTCGTTTTGGTGTTGTTTTCGTGTGCGTGCGTATAATTTAATAAAACGCGGCCCCAGTCGATATTTCACCTGACAGTTCCACCTGAAAAAAAAAGAAGAAGAAGAGAACCGGACTAAGATTAATCACGTAATTTTCTGGAAGCCATTACGGTTAATGCGCACTCCGCGAGTGAAAGACGGAGAATATGGAGGAGACTTGAGCGGAAAGGAGATGGAGAGTTACGGGGAATCGGCGGGCGACTGGACGGGAGAAGAAAAATGTGGGCAGAGCCTTCCCAATATTTCTCCACCTCTCGAACCCAAATAAATCGTAACAAATAAATTGTTTCGCTGCGCGTCCTTCGCTGCACGCCGAGCAAAAGACTCGTTCACCTTGTATCTAAACTGTACTAAATAAAAAAAAAATCATCATCATCGGTGAGTAAAGATTACATGTAAAGATACAATTTAGTTCACAATCTATAAGTTAAAATTAATCATCAGTAATAGTTAAGTATAAGAATAGTAAGCAGTAATTGAAGACATTTTTCTTACTTTGCAAGTTTTAATTAAAAAAAATGGTTTTTGTTACTTTAGAAGTTGTCAATAGAAAATTTTAAATGTTGGATTGCACAATGCACTTTAAAATACTTTATATTATAGTTTGTCATAAATTTGTAAAATTTTTAATGTATATGACACCGAAAAGCCTTTGTTCAAAAAATGATCAAAAATTATATTAAACCCGTAAATTTTGACAAGAAATACCGGTAATTTTTTTAAAAGAAGCCAGAAAAAGTGTTAATATTAATTTATATATTCAAATTTCGTTTTAAGAATATAAAATTAATATAATTTTTACCTATAGAATTGGCTGTATATATAAATACTTTTGATGTCTAATTTTTGCACAATCCTTTAGAATTTTGGAAAATGCATCAAATGTAATTTATGTCAGTTTAATTCCATTACCAAAACTTTTACGTTTTTCATTGAATGATTAAAAATGAGATGTGAATAAAATATGTAGGAAAATTTAAAAATATGAATTATATAAAAAATGTTGCTTGCTAATAAATAGTAACATTATCACACGAAATTTTCAATTTAAAAAACTAGTAATTTTATACGATTATTGTGACGTTTAGAGATATGAAGGAAATAAAGATATGTGGATTTCTGAATGAGCGTGATTTCGTTGCGATGGGAATGCGGATCCGAAGAAGGGAATTCCAATTAGAGGATGAATTAAAAATTAGTGTGGGAGACGCGACGCCGAAAACAGCATATTTTCATCGTGTCGTGGCGCGGGTCGATAAAGATCGAAGAAGTAGAAGAAGAGGAGGACGAGACCCGTGCGTCGTTTAAAACAAAATAAAACAAATCACGGACAACTCAATTATAAGATAAAAAAATGTCCACCCGTTGTTTCGTCCTCTTCTTTTATTTATTTTTTTGTGTTCAAGGCATTCTTTCTGGGTGTGCGTCGCCTTGTTTCCCTGCGTTTGAACCCTTTCTCACTCTATACATTTGTCTCGCTCGCTCATTCAAATCCGAAAACCATCATCATTTTTCTCTCTCTGTCTTTCACTCAGCATCCGTGCATCCGATGCGACGACGAATAAATAACGATATTTTATTGCGTCGTCCCCGGGTCCCCAAGAAAATATTAAAATTATAATGGATCGATAATTTATGTACACTCTTCTATATATATATACACACACACACTTTATTTTATTATTATTTTCTTTTCTTTTCGACCGTCTTCTTCTTTTTCTTATTTTTGGATAATTTTATGCGCGATTTATTAAATATAAATGTTCGTCCTTTTTTTAACTTCTTCTTTCGGTTTCTACTCCCGAAGATGATCGGTCGCGATAAGGTGACTATTTAGAGGGACTTGAAATTAATGCGGGAGAAGACATAAAAGGAGACAATTGGGGTTGGCCGGGCAATAAATAAGAGAACTGTATACTAAGAGAAGAAGAAGAAAAAAGGAAACATATAAAACAAATAAAAAAAAAGATGAAGAAGAAGGAATATGCAGGGTCGGTGCGCCCTTTTCTTGTTGTTTTTTTTTTCTTCATCATCATCCCCTATGGTCCCTTCTTATCTGGGTCCAAGCATCAGACGGAAGAATTGATGTTTCGCCAGCTACGGTCGAATGCCGCAACGATCATTTATTATTGTGGGTGTGACACCCGAAAAGAACAAAAAAAAATGTATAAAACTGCGGAATATGTCAATCCAATTACGTGCGTTTTTGTTTTCTGGGACAGTTTCGTTGGAAAGGCTCTATTTTAACACCGATAAATCAAAAAAATATATTTTTTTTAAACTATACTTGTTTAGTTTTTGTTCTGGGTTAGGTTTTGTTCGATCGTAAATCAAACGCGAGAGAGGGCCACACATTTAAGGGTTAAACCACAAATCATCGTAAAATCAAAATGCGAACGGGGCAAAAATAAATAACGACAATAAAAATAGTAGAGGTGCGAGAGAAGGATGGAAATGTGGTGGATGGAGAGTGTATGTGTATGAGAGAGAGAGGAGGAAGTATGCCGACCCGCAGAGCGCATCCCAATAACTCTAAATGCGGAATAATTTCATAAATCACCACCGACCCGAGAAGAGAAAGAGAGAGAGAGGATTCTTGAAATAGATGGATGAGAGAGAGATGAAAAGATGGACGAAGAATGAGGACGAGACGTGCACGCAACAAGCACTGGAAGGAATTTGAAGAATTAAAATTGGTTCGAGGTTCTCTTCTTTCTCTCCTCTTTCATCCCTCTGACTCCTTTGTCAATTGATCATGTTTACCTTACTAATTTACGGACGTTTAACGATGCTCGTAATTAATGCGTTGCCATAGTAACCAATGCACATCTATATCTGTCTAACGTAATTACCTTTGCTGCTACCACCAAACGCTTTTAAATCAACAACAGTTGAATAACGAAGAATGGAGAAATTCGCGAAATTCTGTTTTTTTTTGTTAATATTATTTAAGAATGTAAATAATTTTCATGTTAAACAGTTGCATAACGAAGAATAAAGAACTGACACATTTGCAATCTTAGTGATTTCTTAAAGTGAATAATCTTAAAAATTGAAATATTTGCAATATTATAAAATGTTCAACAGTTGAATAACGAAATTGAAACATTTGCAATTTTATTGAAAATCTTTAAAAATTATCAAAAACATTTTTTTTACAGTTGAATAACGAAATTTAACGATTGAAACATTTGCAATATTCGCACTTTTTTTGTAATTTAATTTAATTTAATTGTTTAACTTTTATTTGCATACCTTAAGACATTATCATTAAGAACTATAAATAATTTTATTTATTTCAATCGAATATTTTTTTCTCATTTTTTTTTTAAACTTTTAAATTATATTTGAAAATTCCAGTTTATAATGTCACTGGAATTTCTTTCATTGCAGTTTGAAAAGGTTCATTAGTTTTATTAAGAAAATTAAAAATGTATCTTATTTGAAAAAAAATTGCCAGGCCAGGAAATATTATTTAAAAAACTGTAAGTCTTTATTATTTACATGAAAATAAAAATTATGGATTGTTTGAATGCGATTAAAAATTAATGAGATTATTAAAGATAATGGAACGTATGAGTTGAGTGATTGAAACGTCCAGACGTGGAAATTTCTTAATTAGCCTCCACCGATTCAGAATCGGAGATAGACGTCGTTATCTGCCGTTGACATCCTGTTAACAACCGCAACTATGGTAACGACAACTCTACCTACTAGATCTGTTTTAGTGCGGTTGTAAACATAAGAAGAAGAAATAAAAAAGACAAGGCACAAAGACAAGAAGAAATATTAAGATTGTGATCTGGAGGACGCACAGTCGGACGAGAGCGTTTAGTCCGTTAATTGTTTCGGACGTTTCATCACTTTGGATTTCGTCTCTCTCTTTTTTCACTTCGCGTTCTTACCTCCTCCGCCTATTAATTAATGGAGATTTATGTCGTCCGCGCTTTCCGCTTCTGCATATCATATTTTTTTATTTTCGCTTCCTTAATTGCCATCCATTTCCATTCTTCGCATCTCTCCTTTTCCGACGTTTCCGATTGTTCGCGGCATGCGATTTGATGGATCGCGGACAGCTTGAGTTATGACATAATTTTCGGAATCGCCTTGCATTCGGAACGCGCACCATAAATTAGAGCGTGCCGTGGATGGTGGGAGGAAGAGGAGGATGGGTGTAGACCGCGGTCACGCCCACCGCCCTCGCGCCCATTGGACGCGCGCGCCGCGAACCCAACCCACTTCTTCTTTTGTTTATCATCATCATGATGATCATGATAATCATCATTCTGCTACTTCTTTCGTTGCCAATTCGCAATTAATATCAACTCGTTATTAACCAAAAATTTGGTTACAATAGGGTGCGCTAAAACAGAGATCATCAAACGAAATCCCCGACAATGATAGAATTAAAGAAAGAATTAAAGAAGAGGCACGACGAATCGGTTCAATCTTCTCACACTGCCCGGACCGAGGAAACGTTCACTTCACGGCCGGAATCGGTGCGGATTAAAAACGAATTGAAACTAATTCAATTCATCCTTAATTCCCACTAATTAACTTACGGCTCGTTTTCCGACCCGAGTCTCATTAATAGAACGTTTCTGCTCTCGCAGTAAACTTAATTACTCTCAATTAAAACCCACTCATAGAACAGAAGTCGTTCAATTACAAAGTTGCAACTTTCATTATTTTATCTTCAATGTTCTTCATAATTTAACAAATCGTAGAAATTAATTAATTCCATTTTTGATTCAAACAAAATATTGTAATAGGTGAATATGTGGTATCCCACGAGTATCAATTCTCGATCCTATTGGAAATAATTTTTTCCAATCGTGGCTCTTCGATTATTATTTCCATCCAAATTATTGTTATTATTCCAATACATTCAATTCCTTTTGCGATCGTTGCAAATATGGCCGTAATTGAGATTTTACGATTATTGCAAATTCATGCTAGGAGAATGGAAGTATGTTGAGGAGGAGGAGGAGGAGCAGGATAATATAATTTACGATTAGCGTTCGACGCTTTTGATAACTCAATATATTAGAGTTTACGAGGCGCAATTAAATTCCATAATTGAAGAAGAGGATCGCGGAAAAGCAAAACGGCGAGTCGGGAGGAAAATAAACTCGGCAAGATCATAAAGTGCCCAGCTTAATATCGGTTCTCTTTTTTCATTTTTGTTTTGCGAAGAATACATTCAGAGCCATGCAGCAGCAGGATTGGAACCTGATTTTCGAACGTGCGTATATTAGGTGTGCGCATTCATAATCATTTTTGTTTATCGGCGAACGGCTTAATTCTTGATTCAACTAATAAATTTTAATTTAATATGCGATATTTTTTTGGCAATTTTTAGAATAAATTATCTTTCACGAGTGGTGATTTTCTCTAAAATTATTTTCTAAATTTACATATTTGATTTACTGTAAAAAGCGAATCTACTGTGTATTATTATGTTATGACGTATTTTGGTAACAAAAGTGACGCCTCTACAGGAATAAAGTCAAAGCTTTATCAATAACAAAGATTCATAACTCAATTTGATATGACGTTTGACAGCTCCGTTAAAGTAAGATTCGATAAGTGCACCACCATAATTTTACATAAACGCTATCTCCTGAGTAAAGGATTGAGTGGATATATCCGAAAATTTGGTTGCAGAATGAATACAAAATAGATTTATTCAAGTAATTTTTATATTTTTTCTCAAATAGTTAAAAATATTCTCGAAATTAAAAAAAAAAATTAAAATTTAAATTTCTTGATGTACAAAATTCTATATCTTAAAAAAAAAAATAATAAAAATTATTTAATTTCTATTAAATTCTATAAGAAAAATACGTGCAATTAATTATAATTTTGTACTAACTTTAGATTTTTTTAACTTTTTTTTTTAATTATTAATAATTTATATTTCAAAATGAAAATGCATATTTTTATTAATTTAGCTAAGCTACATCCATTCAAATACAACAGTGCAGATGTTGCTTAACTTTTATGGTGACAAATTCATCAATTACCACCTAAAATGTGACATGAATTTTCGGATACGAGTAAAGATGATATCGCGCTTCGGAAATTACAAGCTAAAGGTGAAAAAAAAAAGAAGAGGAATGAACAAATAATCTACGACGTCTGGAGATCGTAGATAAAACCACTATAAATTAAGAATGATCATAATAATAATAATGTGTGTGTGTGTGTGTATGTATACGTGTTTGTTCCTTTATTACGTTTCTTTCATCCATATTTTTGGGGCAATTTGGGCGGTGGGCGCGATCAGCGGGGCGCCATCAGAAAGGATAAAACAAATGACAACGAGATAAAGTGGGAGGGAAAAACACCGGCAGGAGAAGAAACAAAAACGAGGCGAAAACATCTGCGCGCAACAAAACAATACCATGACAATTAACCCGATGCGCTCTTATTTCGCTCTCTCCCCCATTTGCGTTTTCCCCACTCGATGCTGGTTTATTTTTTTATATCCTTCTTTTGTTCATCGTCACGGACCTAATGATTACACGAATGATACATAAAAGCGGAATTCATATAATTTTATTCCCTTTTCAGTACCTTTTTTTTAATTCTATATCTGTGTGTGTGTGTTGTGTGTGCAACCCTTAAATAATTCATTCCGGATTGGCTCACGCTGCGTTTCTGATATTTTATTTTTTTTATTATTCCTTTGCGAGTCTCAGCAGTATTTATACATTTGGAGAAAAGAAAATGAAGAGAAAGAAAGAATCGAATCCTTCAACCCCCTCCGAGGGATGTGGGTCCACCTATTTGTTAGACGTCAACGTATGCATCGGCGTTAGCAGCAGCGAAAATCCCGAATAAGGATGATGAGGAATGAATGTGGAGGATGAGCGGAAAATCGAAAATCTCGAAGAAGATTGATTTGCTTTACTACCTCGGTCTCCTTTAATCTCCAAACAATACATCTATTACAGACGATTCTTCTTCATCACATTCTCTTTCCTCACCTATCAAAAACCATCAAAACATTTGTGGAGCTACTACATATAAACAATATAATTTACAGTCATTTTCCGACTTACGACAATTTTCCATTCGTGTTATTTTTTGTATCAAAATTTCGTTTGCTTTAAAAATTCAAAATAAGATTTGCTAAAATGAACATAATTTCATTGATTGATTAAATCGAATATGAAATTATTGAAAACACATGTAAATGTTATTGCATAATGAATTATTTTATTTGTTTTCACAATGTGGCAAGTTAGTTGGAAAGTAACGGATGTAAATTCTTTCTTTATGAAATTATCGAATGGTCTAAAAATTTGAAATTCCGAGCATCACTCCAAATTTTTGTATAAGTTTATCTATTTTACAGGCTGCCATATATAAGACGGACCGAGATTGTGACTCGAGTCGAAACCGCAACTATTTTCTCTATTCACAGCCAGAGAGCGAAACGAAAATTGGAACTATTTATTGGGGGGGTCAATAGTTTTTCTTTTGTTTGCGCTCTTTTCAAGATGTCGTCAAGGCATACAATTTCACCATTCATCGTTTTTGTTCCACCTCGACTTGAGCCGTAAATTGAAATAAAAAAGCGTGTCGAAAGGAAGGAAGGAAACGGTCGTATAAATTGACGCACGTCGTAAAATGTCGCAGTGGTTCTGTTTATACAGAAAATTTTGAACACCCATATATTTTTTTCAAATGTAAATAATTGTGTTGGAACACCTTGAAATCGATATTGAAAGTTTTTATATAATTTGAAGCATTTTAAATTGATTATTACGTTATTTTTATATGCTATGCTTTTGCTTCAACATAGCGTTTCTTAACTTATGTATTTTTAACACAAAACAATTAGATCAAAAATGACAGCTGTCAATTTTGCGTCAAATTATAAACAATTGGGTCGCAGTATAATTACAAATGTCTCAGATTTCCTCCTGGCATAAATTGAATAATATTAAAATTGATATGAGAGATGTTTATTTTGTTAGACATATATCTTTTTTTTTTTGCAATTCGGTGTCAAACTAACTTTGTTAAAGTGTGGATGTAAAATTACGCCTGGCAATGGCACAACGGAGTCGGGTCGTCCATGGATCATTGACAGTGACATCTCTTGTTGTCATTCGTTGCGGGGCGGAGGAGGAAGTTACGAAGGGGTTTTCCGAATTGGCACAAACGAAGAGACAACACTTTGAATGTGTAAAATGGAAAAGAAGAAACGATGAGCTAATGCAGATGTCTTCGAAGGGCATCCCTTTTGCGGTTTTCTATTTTCGACTTCAAAGAAGGGCGTGTAACATGGGTGGTTCATTTACGGCCCCCCCACGTACGGAACCCACAGTTTGTGCAAATTTATAGCACAATGCAAAATCGTTGCTGGACAAACGAGGGTGGATGCGTCGATTCCATTTATACATTTCAATTAGTGTCCGGTAGTTGGTAGATGGTAAGAGGATACAGTAGTCATCATTAAAAAACCCCACTGCACGACCACGAAGAAACAAGTGAATTAATATAGCGAAGGTCGTAAATAAATGTCGCATCACTTGTTGCCGAGTGCTGTTGTTTTCTTCTAACTGATCGTAAGCGCGCGAGACGGCGAAAAGTCTTTACGATGCGAAGCTTAACCTTTAAGTATTTATTAAATTTAATTAGGAAACCGATATCGAGAGGCGATCGTAAAATATAAGGATCGGTTTTTGTTTTGAGCTGGGCAACGCGCACACTACGATCGGATCCGAGAATATGGGATTTAATAACAACAATCCATTTATTTATTCCACGTTACGTCCTTTTAACTTGTTTATCCAAGTGGGGCATCCAATTAACTGCCCCTGGGAAAAATTATTATTGCCCCATAATTTCAAATTATCCACGTTTTCTTTTCTCTACTTCCAACTCTCTCTCTCTCTTATTCTTCATCTCGATGTATTTATTTAATATACTCCTGTCTTTGTTTCTCTTCTCCGTCTCCGCGCGACCATTAATTTTTAATGAATTGTTCTCCTCCGTTCGCCAGGATTTTATTACGATTTAATTGCCACAAACACACAAACCGAGGATTTAATGAATTTAGAACCTGATTCAATTCACATTACGCCAGCAAATACCATCGCAAGAAGTAAAACGAAACAAACATTCAAAAGCCAACTTCTCTTTCCCACCCCGTTTCATCTCTCCATCCTCCAAATAACAACATATCTTAGTTTCCATGGTAATTTCATTTTATATTTGCTAAAGCTACCATCCTCATACGATAAATTAATTAATCATCATTTTAAGGAAAATCATATTACTTGATTATCACTATATAATAATTAAATTGTATCTCGAGAGTAGAATGTTTCAGGTAAAAATTGAAAACGATTCATGCTGGCAGATATTCCTGAAACTAGCAATACTACAATTTCAACATTTGCTAGCAATTTTAAGATCTAAATTAAATAAATTTAGATAAATTATAGGAACGGCTTAAAAAATGGAGAATATCAGTTAAAGAAATGAAATCTGTGCATATCACACTAAAAGAAAATATCTATCATACTGTAAGACTTAATGGCCAAGATCTGCTCAAATCAACGAAAGTCAAATATATAGACGTGCAACTAAACATAAGGCTTATCTGGAAAGTTCACTTTAGGGCTAGGAGGGAAAAATGTATTATAAAGTTTAAAAAACTCTACTGGTTCTTAGGGTAGAGGTCGAAATTATCAGTGAGATACGCTAAAAGCGTAAGAAATATTATCAGAACCCCGTTGTTCATCACGTAAAGAGCTTTCGATTTCGTTGAGGATACAATACTAATATTTAGTAGAAAATACTAATATATAAAATAGTTCTGGCTATTAAACTGCATGATAACATTAAAACAAAATATAGGCTTATAAACCATTAGATTTAGTATACAGATAAATTAAATTATATAAATAAAAATTATTTTTTCTGTACAAATAGTGATTGGCTATTACGTCGACAGGACGTGCCAAATGTAGATGGGCACTTCCAAGAGGGAAGTGTCTTATTTTTTTTTTAATTAAAATAAATAAATAAATTTATTCATTAACATGATTGTTTGTTTGACTTTTTTTTCACAAAATTTACATGAATTATAAATAAAAATTAACGTTTCTTTTGCGAATTTTTAAATATTTAGATAGTAAACAGTTATTTTACAAAATAAATTTTCTTTCTTCTTCTTAGTTTATCTCATTTTTGATGTTCAAATTTCATGTTAAAGTTTCGAAATTATTTATTACTTTGAACATTTAAAAATAATTGTATTGAGATATTCAGTTTTTATTTATTAGTAATTTAGTACTGATCAATGCTAATTTTGCTTAACAAATTTATCAATTTTTAGAAAATATTGATCGAATTAAATTTGGACAAAGTTAATTTGCAGATTGAGACTCTAAATCTCATAAATTTACACTAATCAACTATGTTTTAATTAATCTTAAGAAACATTATCATAATTTACATTTTAATATGTTTTTTTTAATATTAAAAAACAAAATATTCTGGAAAAAAAAATATAGGATATTGTTAAGTATTTAAAATAAATCAAGGTAGAAAGCTGATTATTAATTATTCTTAAAAATATACAAGAGCGATTCATAATTTGTAAAATATTAGTATTATGAATATTTTTATCAGAAATGATAATAGAAGTTGATAATTATGATATTTTTTTAGTAGTTTTAAGATTGAAATTTGAGTCTTTAAAAATGTTTAATTTAGAAACTGTACAATATACGTCCATAAATATTGGGCTCGTTGATGAGCGCCTGTCAGTTGTTCGTTTGTTTAATGAATAAAGATCACGTGATTACGAATGCGAAATGAGGCACTCCGACAGTTTATCGATAAATTAACTTCGACGTTTACGACTATTTCGAAGCTCGACGTTTAATGGCCGAAACCATTGAAGCAAAATAAATAGTTTTTGCATTATACTTCTCTTTTCTTGCTTCGTTTCGTTTTGATTTTGGGGCAACATTTTTACTTGATTTTTCTTTTCTTCTTCGGGTAGGAAATTCGTGCCGGGGCCCACCCATGAAATCGGTGTGTAAACATCGACCATTGTGTCCGGTAAATGGATCTTCTTCTAAATCTATATACATATATATTATATATCTGTAGCATTTATGGGATTTGAGGCACAACCGAGTCAAAAGTCAATTGGAACTTCTTTTCTTTTTTGTTGAAGTCTGTACCCATTGTTGGTCGTGGCTCGTTACATCTAAATCTTCGTTCGCAGAAAAGTGCAGCTTTCACTGCAGGCCGGAAGATCTTCTTTGGACCAACAGTTTTGACATGTACAATACAAATGCGTCTTTGGGAGAGAAAGAAAGAAAAATTAGGGTGTTTTTCTGAGACGAAGGACAAATAAACATACCGTAAATTATTGCGTCCTTCAATTTGCATCTCAATTTCACTCAATATTTTATTAGTATTAACTTGAGGAAAGGTAATAAAAAGTAAACATTAAGAAAAAATATCACCTATTCAATCATTGCTTAACGTTGATTGAATAACAATAGTAATTTAATGGAATAAAATAGAAATCTTAAAACAATTGCAATGGTTATGTATGTAAAAAAAACAATTTTTTGATGACACATTTAAACATAAAATGTTGAAATTAATGAATTATAAATCATTTGAATTTTATTTTCTGAATCAATAATTATAATGAGTGAAAAAGTAGTTTATGACTTAAGAATTTCGAATATCGTATTATTGATTAATGAATGTTACAAAAAAAAAATAATTAAAACAATACAAATCTGAATAGATTTTTTCAACTCTATTCTAACTAAACCAATTTATTTCGTAATAAGTAATAGGATATAATGGATTTAGGATTAAGCTGTTTTGTGTGTATGTTGTATTGAATCCGGATAATATTGAAAAAGTACTCTGAAAACCTACTGCGAAGAATTTGGCTCTACTTTCATGCCAAATAAAAAAATAAAAAAACAGGGGGTCGCGACAATTGTTCGGAGAATCGCGGGGGTCCTAGACCCCCGGAATGACCCCCTCGCGAGGCCCACCCCGCGGGTCTTTGTCCCTTGTTGCTCGGATCACACGTGCTGCTGCGACCCGACATATGTACGCAAGTACGTACGTGTGCTTTATTCCTACACTCTCCTTCGATTTCTTTCTTCTATGCTATGAACTAACTGTTGAAATATTGCTCGATTATTTTCCATAAACTCACGGTGGATTAGATGTGCCTCCTTCAGTTTCACCTTTCGCCCGACCGGAAAAGGGAAAGCAAAAGAGAGCGTGCCGTTTAAATAATAATAAAGTTTTCGATGAAAGGGATGAAGGGTGAAAAGAGACGACGTCCGCTTGCCCTCATCCGATGCATCTCGAGATGCCACTGATGGAGTCAAAAAGGCATGTGGAAATATTTAAATACACTAGTATTGTTAACTATGAAAAGGGAGCAACGGCTGCAATTTGATTTGAAAATATTTAAAAAAATATTCACAAATATCCATCAATAAAACAACTGACAACTTAAATCATTTCTTTGGTTACGTAATGATATATTACATTTAACGTCATTGTGACACAACGTGGAACGTCAACAGGTTATAATTATTTTGTTGTATATAAAAACATTAAATTTCTCGTTTCAGTATGGAAAAAATATATAAAATTTACATTTATTTAAGACTACCAATAAAATAACTAAAAGTCTGGAAATAATGGTCGAACGAAAAGCGAAAGTTTTTCAGTCCGATGTTTTACGGCGTAAGTTTAGTTCTGATAGCGAAATAATGGATATGCGTTTAGGAAGTGGAGGACCGTTTCACGGCTAATAAGGCTCTCTTGATGCTCCCTGTCGCGTAGGCAGTTGTTTTCTATATATATTTTTTTTTTGCGGGGGGCCTCCCAGTGGGCATCCGTCCGTTTTGTCAACTCCGGGGGGGTCGAACTGCTTTTAAACAATGCGGAAGTCAACGGTGGCTTCGTGCCCCCCGTGAAACACAACACACTGCAATAAAGGGCACCGACGGCGAGGCGGAAAAAAGAGTCGATGCCGATGGGTTGGTAATGTATGACAACCAACCGCACACGTTACCCAAATTACTAGTTCAAATTTTCCATAGAAATGAAGTGAAAATTAGAAGAAAAAAAAATTAAGATAATACCTTCATTATGCAACACAACGAACGTATTACGTTCATTTTAACGTAGAATGAACATCTCGAACGGGTCCCTCCACAACTTCCTAGGCATTTGTGGTCCAGGGCTCCGAACGAACAAATCTCAAGAAATGTCAATTTGAGCGCAAAAAAAAAACATAAATCATAACATCCCTAAAGCAATACTAGGAAAATAATTAGGCTCATTTTAAAATAGAATGGACGAGCTTTCGAACCAAAAAACCTTAACTTAATGTGATGTGACGTTGTAAATCAGTGCTTCCCAACTTTGTTCACGTCACGGCACATTTCACAAAAATAAATCATTTCACGGCACACTTCACATAGTTTCGTCGATTGATGAGAGGTGGTGGTGGAAGATACTATAAGTACCAATTTTTGTCAATCATGATTTCAACAAAAAGTGCAAATAGAAGAAGGGTGAATTACAATATTTTTTACATCAGCTCGGTTGGGAAGCACTTTTGTAAATGAATAGAGAATGTGGTGAGAATCTAAAAGAAAATTTTTGAAAATCAAATATTAAATGTAAATCAACATATTACGTAATGAATGTTGATCGATCGATTATACAAATTATTGTAGTTGTGAGAATCATGGCCCATAATTTTCAATTACTTTGAAAATGAGAACGTACGTAATTGAAGTGGCCCCGAGGGTAAATTAATTGTGTTTATAGAAACAACATATGTGCCGAGGATTTTCCTACCTCTTCCTCTACCTCTTACACCCCCCCTAACCCACATATAATGTTTGCCCATTCGACTTATCATTTTTCACCTGACGTTGTTTTCATTTCTCCTTTCCCTTTATAACATGCAATTGACGTGATGGCACGCATCCACAGTAAAATGTTCCCCGCACTTTGCTATCATTGCTTATCCGAAACACGTATCTACAGTGCGGTCTGTTTCGTAACCTTTGCGTGCAGCAACATACACATACATGAAAAATATAAGTAAAGTGTAAGAAAATTTAATTAATTTAGGCCGCATTACGACGATTGGAAAGCCGTAAATTGCAGGTTGCCACCGTGTCAGGAGGAAAATGTATATTCAGACTCCTCTTATTAAAATCAAACACATCAGGCAAATTACTTTCGCCCTTTTTTCCTAGTTTTTTTTGTTTTGTTTGTTTCATTTTAACGTGTCGTGTATCGAAGTTGTTGCGAAGGGTAATTAAGGTACACGCCTCATAGATAACCGATGAAATAAGTGACAAAAAAAAAAGAATAGAAATAGGACGGCTCGATCGGGGGAAGGACGATTTCGATCAGACTTCTTGACGATGTCCGACGTAGACCTGGTGCGTTGCCACAAGTCCAAATACGTCAGCGAATTCATCATCACGGAAACGAGGACCGAGAACGGACGCGCCTTTCGGTTTTTCCGAAAGATGGATCTCGGACTACGACCGCGTCGCAGCCTGCATCCGGTCTGGCCGGAAATCACGCCTAAATACGTGAACGAGGCTTCCGTCTATCATCTGACCGACTACAACAACACAAACATCAATCGCTCGAAGATTAAAGAGAAGAAAGATCGGTATTGAAACAAGTATATTGATAAATTATTTAAACTAATCAATTCAAATTTCAGTTTGAAACAATTCCGAAGAGACACTAAGAGATTCTGCGGAAGAGCTGCCAGCAGCTTCGATAGGTACTGCATAAATTCCACGTTGCACGGTTTAAAGTACGTTGGGGATGAGAGCATCTCGACGTCGGAAAGGGTCTTCTGGCTTTTGGCCTTCGTTTCTGCAATCTGCTTTTCAGCATACTTCATCACGAGTCTCTATACCAAGTTCAATAATAGCCCAGTCATCATCAGCTTCAGTCCTACTCCTGTCACACTGGATACTATTCCATTTCCTGCCATCACCATTTGCAACGTCAATGTCGCTACGAAGATGAGCGCCGAGAGGATACTGAATTTCGGGTAATCCAAAAACTCATCTTCAGCAAGAAAACCAATTTAACATACCGATTCATCTCCAGGAGCGAAGTTGACAAACGTTTACTCTCAGATATGTGCAATCTAAACAACTCGTTTTCCAACGAGACGGATGAGGACACGGCCGATTGGAAGACTGTCCGTAAATTCATCATAAAAGTAAATTCAAAATGTGTACATTCCAATACAAAAAAAATGAAAATTGCTTACGTAAAATTTTCAATGTTAACCCTTTACGGACGATTGGTGAATATATCCGCCATTTCAATTACAATTAAAACTACGTTTTTGCAAAATTTTACGCAAGACTATTGTCATCGAATCTTAGTTCATATTAATCATCAGGGAATGACAATAAAAAACTAATCATTTTTTAATTTTTTGAACATTAATAGAAACCAAATATCAAAAAATATATTGACGAAATACTAATTTCATAATGTTCTTGATTGATCTATATTCGTACTTCAAGATAAATCAGCGATGCGATGAAATGTTCAAAATCTGCCGATGGGAGAACAAAGATATCGACTGCAATTTCTTCATCAACAGCGTGCTGACGGATGAGGGCTACTGCTGCTCCTTCAACCGACTTCCATCCAACTACTCTCTGAGACAAACGTAAGATTATCTAATTGAAGCTGCAATTTTCCTCGTCATACAAGTATAGTCCGCATTTCAGTGTCGACGATATGAACGAAACGTTCTACAGTAAACGTGTCGACTGGAATCCGGAGATCGGGTATCCTCCTGATGCCGACGCCGATGTCCTGCCAAAGAGAAGCTACGGTGCCGGAAGTCACCTAGGTTTAACGCTAGTCCTCGACGCCGATTTGGCACAGTACTATTGCTCATCAACGAGCAGCACCGGTTTCAAGGTTCATCTAATCAGCACTTAGTAAATAATAATTGGCTGTTATTAAGTTTAGTTATTTTTGAAGGCTTTGATTTCGAGTCCCATCGAGTCGCCGAAAGTAGCAGACTTTGGTTTCTTGATTCCACCAGGAGACGAGACCAGGGTCACCATCGAACCAATCATCATGGAAGCTACCAAAGGCATAATGGGTATCGATATCAAGAAGCGACAGTGCTTCTTCAACAACGAAAGATATCTACAGTTTTACAGGTTTTGCTACGATCGATCATAACAAGCACGCAACAAATTCAAATATCGATTTTCAGGCTGTATTCCGAGCGCAACTGCAAACTGGAGTGTCAAGCTAACTTTACATTGAACCTTTGCGGATGTATACCATATTACCTACCAAGTATACCAAAATCAAAACTAAATTAACAGAAAAGCTAAGTTAAATGATTATCTTTTTCAGAAAATATGTCCACTAAAATATGCGATAAGAAAAAGGAAGAATGCACAAATAAAGCGAAATGTACGTAAATCGATAATAATTTCAGCGTTTATAAAATTTAAGAAAATGTTTCAGATATAATCGAAAAGTACACAAAAGAAAGGTAAACAAAAATCATATTTAAATTACAAGAATGTTGAATTAATTCGTTTTATATTTAACACAGGAGAGAATGCAACTGTTTACCAAGCTGTTTCGATATAAACTACACGAAGAAGGGATATTCTATGGGAAAGATCACCAAGAAATATAACAGTACAGTCAACAGCGACATCATGCAGAACGCAACATTCGACTATTTCGCGTAATAACAAAACTTATTTTTCTATCAACATAATACAAAACTTACTCAATTTTCAGCGAAAACATGGCCGTCGTCCACTTCTTTTTCAGCAACGACAAATTCATCAAGCAGACGAAAAGCGAACTCTACGGATTCTCCGAGTTTCTCTGTAAATTTCCACATATATTCAAATGAAAAATATCAAGATTCGCATTGTTTCATATTTCAGCCAACACCGGTGGCCTGTTGGGTCTCTTTATGGGCTTCAGTTTCCTGAGTGCCATCGAAATATTCTACTTCATATTCCTGAAAACCAGCTGCAGCTTCTACAAAAAAGAGAGGAACAAGCGCGACACCAAACCGATTTCCAAATTTCCCTTCCTTCAATGAATCACGATCGTTGAGTACTATTTTTAGTTGCATTTAAATAGGTAGTTATAGTTGATTCAGTAATTTGGAAACATTTAATTGTGTTATTGATATAAAGGAAAATTAAATTGTAGCTAAAATAGGAAAATGACTCGGATTCTTTAATCAATTTGTTTCCCTCTATATACTTTACTGTCCCAAAAATACAATTCGAGACATCGGCAGATTTGCACCCTAAGCCAATGGTTTCCAAACTTTGTGTTGAATTGTGGGTAATTAAAGAAAAATGTTCATGTGATGAACAGGGGTCAATTTACAAAAATGTTCATATTTGATGAATTGGCGAGTAATTTTCAGGCGCACCTCCCCATTGTTGGGATCCACTGCATTAGGCTGAAATAATGATTACAAAACAGTGAATTACGTAAAATACGCCATCTGCGAAGCGAGGGATGAAAGTCAGATAGAACTGGGTTAGGCAACACCATGCGCGGGTAGAGTTGCGTGCGAGCGTCAAGACACGAAGAAAAACCTTCACGAAATCCGGTACAAAACATATAAACGTGTTTCCTTTATTATTTATGTACATTTACAAAGTTCAGTTTCTAGTAATCAAAGATGAAATAATAAGCTAAATTAGTTAATTAAAGTTAACACACAACTACGTAATAATCCTCTTAAAAAAATAAAATCTAAATCACATTTAAAACGAAATAATTAACGAAAACGTGTATTTATATGTATAATCAATATATATATAATATGTATAAGATGCTAAAGGAGGGAAACAACTGTGCGATTGCTTCCAACCATCTTATTTTTTTTTTGTTTAAACTAATCATAAAATATGTTGGAAATAACCAATTTAAACAATTAAAACAAAAGTCTTTGGCTTTCAATGGAGAAAAAAATATATCACTTCTCTTCGATTGGGTAAAATCATTAGCACCAACTAAACGTATAAACGAAACTCAAGTGGGGTGTAAACAAAACAAAAATAACATTCTTCTATGCATTCGCTAATGCAAATTACACGTCCATCACCGAAATTCGAGTTTGATGTTTCATCTTTTATCGCTCTTCCAAACGCACGTATTCATTCTATGTATATATATATATTATATTGTATTAACAATTATGTATTTACTTGATTGCAAATATTTAGTTAATGCCGCGAAGCAAACAATTAGAACGAACTTCGTTTAAAAATATCTAAATGTGTTGTAAGCATCGGATACAATAACCAGTCAAATATGTTTTCAATTTATCTTATATGTATAAATATGTAGTCGTTATCGTGAAAAAGAAATAAAATAATAATAGTATTAATATAGACACAGGCGGTCAGAAGACGACAATTTGAAATATCTTCTTTTTTTTTTAGTAGGATAAAAAAAAGAAGCGAAAGTATATTCGTTACCAGGACGTTAGACGATGACGTCCGTGCGGCTGCCGTTGTCCATATGACCGGAGCTGACGGAAGAGGAGTCTGTGGAGGAGCTGGAGAAATCGGGGAAGTCTGAGTCGTCCGGGTTGTGCTCACCATTGATGCTGTGGCGGTCGGAGGCGGTGACAAAGTTTGCGGGGTCGGATTGCGATTGGTTGAGGAAGAAGTTAGTCAGTTCGGAGAAGGTGCCGCCCTGCGTGCCCGTTCGCCCATAGGCCGCGCCTATCAGCAGAGGCGTTCTGTCGTCGGTATCGGTGTCGCTGTCGGTATCCGAGTACGGAACTTCATCGTTCACGAACACCTTCCTCTTGCACACCGGACAATCGCGACGTGCCTTCGTCAACCACGGATCAATGCATTTCGCATGATATGCTAATAAAGAAAAACATAAAGAATAACAAAATTATAATTCGCATTTTGTTGTTTGCCTACCGTGGGAGCACGGCAGTATCCTCAACTTCTCGCCGTCCACGTAATCGTCCAAGCATATGGCACAGGTCTCGTACGGATCGCCCTTCTGGAACTTATTCGTCGGTATCTTATTAAGAGCCGAAGAACTCAATCTGTCTCTGCGTTGTCTTCTCCGATCCCTCACGTACTTGACAACCTACAACAGCGATTCATCATTGTCTCTGTTATACAACAAATTATTTCAAAAACATTCAGAAATTGTAGATAATTTGATTATCACTTTGAAATGAACTTTAGAGTTTTGTATCACCTTGGAGCATTAGTTATTTTAGTGATTAATTGGTAAATATTTTATTTTTAATTTATATAAACTTTCCTCTTCAGTTTATTTTAGTTGGTTAAGATAATTTTACACATTTAAGAAATATAATTAATAAGTTAATGCGACTGTGAAAAACTTTGATTAGTATATCTTTTATGAATATGAAATAAACCCATTTTTCTTTGCAGTAAACTGCAACGTTAAGATTAGAAACGTGCAACATCAGCTTAATGTTAGCCATTCATTTCCGAATACTTTTATTTGTAATCTCCTGAGTCATGGAATCCCGTAAAAAAATAAATATCTAATTACGGTAAGAAGTGAAATATATTCAAGTCTTATTGTAATGTTGTTACAATATTGTATACAAATTTGATGAGTGATCCTAGAGAATATAACTGTAATATATCTTACCATAAAGATTAGCATTACTAAAAAACAAATTCCAACTGCAATGGCGAATGGCAATAGAAGATGTGTGTTTAAATTGAACGGCACATCGGAGTTGATTATGATGAAATACTCTCCGCTATTGTTGTACGAGTAACGTGATAATTCTTTGCCGGTGGTCTCGGAGACGAAGACAGATGTTATGAAGATTCCGCTCGTATTCTTCGCGGACATCGGCTCCAGCGCATCGGAATCAACGTTGTGCACAATCACGGCATCGAAAAATGCTGCTTGCGCCATACGGATTTTCTTTTCAAAAGGGCACTGATTCCTAGAAATCACAACAATCCACTTTCCAAAACGATTGGTCTGGTTCGGCGGTGGTTTTATCTGTTCGCAGCCGTGAATGGGTTCAGCATAAACGAACATGCCTTGGAGACCCTCGTAGGGTAGGGCATGGCCAAAGGTTGATGACATATCTCGGAAGGATTCTACCATGAAAGCTGGATCCTTCTGTAATTGAGGGTTCATCAGTTCTGATTATCTTTATTATTATATTTACTTACATGCAGTACGAGGATCTCTGCAGAGACATGGTGATGGAGGATGAGAAGCAGCAGCAATGCAGGGCACAACATCTTTGATTTATTGGACTTTCGAAGATTCACTGTTTGCTTTAATCACATAACATCAACTGTTGGTATGAGGATGTTGGAAACCTGTGGGGATGACAACAGTGAAATATATATATATATATATCAGAACCGCTGCATTTTCATCTCAGCTGTTGAAGGGTCTACTATTAATAAACTACTATTAGTAAACAAAGACGGATATGATAAGCGAACGCTCATTGGTTTCAAATGAAGCTTTTCATCTTTTCTTGTTATGATGACTCTCCTATCCCCCCAAGCATTTCATTCCATCTTTCTTCTCCTTCACAATTTTCCCTATATTTCTCTCTTTTACTCACTCTCTCTCTCTCTCTATCTATCTCTCTGTCTCAAACACTAGCGATAATCACAAACAACTACTGCGAACTGTCAAATTAAACAAATAACCTTCAAGTTAATAAATCTATTTTAAAAGGATCTGATCCTGCAGGGAGCGTGTTTGTATACACGGATTGTGGCTATCCTCAGCTGTACCGTAAATGCGTCGCTCATTTTACACTTGCAGATAAATATTTCAGTTCCTTCTTTTCTTCTACGCTTCTTCCCCTTCTGTTGTTATTATCTCTTCCAAATTGGTAAACACACTGTCCCTCAGACTGTCCGTCACTGTAGCTTCGACTTTAAGCAATAACTTGGCAACTTTGACGTTCGACAGTGCCGAAGACTTGCGTTGGACGGAGAGAAAAGATATGCACATGATCGACGTTGCCAAGTTTCCTCCACTCCATCATCATTACATGATTATTAGCATCATTAGCTTATTTTATTTATCCTCAATATTATTATTTAATTATCATTACAATGCTACCTTTTCGCTTAAATTTATATGTTTCTTTTTAAACTAAAATACAAATTAAAACTAAATTAACTAAAAATATTAGCCTAATTATGGACAGATTAATAACAAAATAATCTGAAATGTAAACAAATCAATTTTAAGAATGGGATTTAATGATTATTTGAAGATTATTTTCTGCAAGCAAACAACTTTTCAACAACAAATTACAATTAGAGAATGTAATGCATTAATTTATTTACAAATACCACAACTAGGGAATGCAATTATTGTGCAACTATAAATATTCTAGAAAATTGCATGCAGAGTTGCAGAAATAACTATTTGTCATTTGTTAATTTTTCAAAAACTAATAATAATAGTATTTATTATTTTAACAAACACTAATATTAATTGAAGAATTCAGTAATTATTTAATATTTGTATTTTTTAGGGAAGTTATATAAAAAAGAAATGAAATATTACTTGGGAAATTAAATCATTGTTTTATTGTTGTATTTGTGTGACTAACGATTATATCGATAATGAGGTAAAACTGCTTTTCCCCTACCGCAGGCCGGAGCCGCGCGATGGACGTGAAAATCACATGTTTGTTAAAAAAACGTATTTAACAGATAAATAGGGTGATAACAATTAAAAGATGACCCCAAAAAATTAAACATATGAGCAATTATCTCTTGGGGATGATTACGCACGATATATGATTAAATTGGTTCCTCCTTAGTCGTCCGCCACTTCTTCATGTAACGTTCGTGTCTTCTCTTGATCTCCATAATTTCCTTCATCTCCTCCTTATCCTCGTCCTACAAAATTAACGATTGATTGAAACGATCCATTCTTTGCTTAATAATAATTGTTACCGATTGGTTCAGTCGCAGCACAAGCGCCCTCTTTCCATCGGACATCGGTTGCGAATACACCAACAATTGTTTCAGTCTTTCCGCAGGGCTCACGCCTCTTTCCACCACCAGAACTATCCTAGCCCACTGCAAAGTGTAAATTTGATTATTTTACAGGAATTAAATTTAATCCGCAAACCTGTCTTTGCCATTCGTTCCTCGTCTCGGCAATCTTCTGATACGTGTTTCCCATCATCGCTATCAACATGTTGACCAAAAGCACTCCAACAATCACCATGTAAATAACAAACATTATCTGAAATCGAAATGTATATTTAGAGTTCTGTATAAACTTGAAAACAATTCAAAATCTATTATTGTCTCTTCCTTCCCGTATGTTAGCGAGAATGGTTCAGCATCGATTTTCGTAAAAAAAATAATCGCTTTGGATTTACTTTGGCCCCGATCTCGTGTTCCGTCTTCTCAAAGGAAACGTAGTAATCGCCGAAATTGGTCATGGACATCAGGAACATAGCCATAATCGATTCCACCGAAGTCGACATCGGATTCGTGCTGGAGTCATCGACGTCTTCGGGTGTTAACGGATTGTCGAACGATAGGAAGATTATGTAAAAAGCTTCGAAAGAAATATGTCCATTAGAACTAATATGTTTTGAGGGGTGAATTTGGATTTCGAAAAAACCTTGTGAGAATCCCATCACAAAAACGAGATAGATGGATGCGAATCTGAGCAGGTCGCCCATCACCATGCGATAGATCATCACGACGAAGGGGCCGACAGTTTTAAAACCTCTACAAAATTAGAAAATTAATAAAAGAAACTAAGATTTTTTTTAATGACGTTTACCTGGAGAAGAACAGAAAGTACGGAGCTGTTGTAAGCATGATCACTATAGCAACAACATCTTCAATTTCATCCAGACAGAAAATTCTCAATACAGGAACGATTAACATTAAGATGCAAGAGAATAGGAACATGACTCGAGATGGTGCTGTCATCTAATAGCAAATTTTTACAATGTTAATAGTTAATTAATTAAAGAAGAATGAGATTACCAGATTTTCAAAGAACATCCTTCCTCCCAAAAATCGCGCCTCTCTGAACGCCGCACCTAAATAAATCAAAGAACCCAGAAGCATTCCTCCCTCACAGAATAGTCGAATTTGCTCCTCGAATGTTTCGTAGGTCATCAATCTGCATTCCTCCGTCAAATTATCCCACCATTCGTTACCAACGTCCTCTTCGACGCTCACATTTTTAACTGAAACCTTGATATGAAATAAACGCATTAAATCCATTAGTTTGATTGGAAATTACATTTGGTCATGTTCAGAACGGTCGATGCATTAACTTTATCCTCCAGTTTAGTTAAAGGTGGACCCGGTCTCAAGGTAAAACTGATTAGGGATACGAAGAAGTAGAAGGCGAACGTGAAGAATTGCCTATAGAACTTGTTCTTCACGAAGGTGTTCCATTTGGCGTTCAAGAGATCAATTAACACCCCGTCCATCAGTTCTAAATGTTCATCCTTATCCTACTTGAACCAGCAATTAGTCTAAAATCGAATGTATTGATTGGGTGGATTTACCCCGAAAACGACGAGATTCAAAGCCGACGTTTTGCTTATCTGTCCCGTCTCTGTGTCGATGGTGTCTATTTGATTTAGCGGATAAGCTGCGCAAGTGATGCTACCAATCTGCCAATAGATTTCCCTTTCTAATTTCAATATGTGAAAGAAAATCTCGATTCTCGCCAATTGGGCTGCCAAAGTTAACGCGGTCATATCCAGCACGTTCCTCAGATGCAGCTGAGCTCCTACTTCGTAAGCCATGTCGAAAGATTCCTATGCAAAACGAGTGTTTTTCATTTCAATCCAGCATGATTAGTTTAAACTTGAGGATAAAAGTACCAATTTCTCGTAGATAACTAACATGTGCAGTATGCTATTTCCATTGGTGTCTTGCGCGTTTGGATCCGCCCCTTTCTGCAGGATCAGCCGAAAACACTCCTCCTGTCCCAAGCACGCCGCGAAGGTCAAAGGGTATTCACCCCAATACACGTAACTGCCGCACAAAAAAAGTCAATTTACGCATCAATTAAATTTAACAATAACTACCCGTTGTAATTGGTCATAGAACAGACGTTCACCCATTCGTGATCCAAGGAATCCGACCTCGAGGATTTCTGATCCTCCGGACACATAAAGTTGCCGAAGCAACGTTCCTGCACGTTAACGTTTGCTGCTAAAAGGAATTTCACCATGCCTGGATCCTCGTTGACGATTGCAATGTGCAGCACATTCTCCCCTATTCGATATAATCTAAACTTAATCATCTCGAACAAAATGTATCGAAAGAAACTACTAAAAATACCGTAGTACTCATCTGATATGTAGATGTCGTTGATCAATTTCGGATAAAACCTGAGCAACCTTTTAGCGATGTCTGCATGTATGGAAGTCGCGTTTAGGAGGCAAAGATGCAGAATAGTTTCGCCAACAGCGCCGCGTTCCTTCAACTTCCAACACGTGAATCTGTATAAGGAAGGATCTAAAAACGAACTGAATACATCTAATAAACGTTAATTTTAACTAACTCTTCTGATATTCCTCTTCGGATATGTCGGGTCCCTCGTCGTCGATCTCAAAGTCATCTGGGTTTTCCATGCCTTTCAAGGGTGGAAGCTACAAAAAAAAAACACTTTAAAACTTTCGCAATACAATTGCACTTCCCATTACCAGTTTGTAGCGAGCGCGCTCTTTATTTCTCAGCAACACTAAATCCGATATCTTCACATACCTTCCTTCTCCTTTATTATACAGCAACGGTTCGACCTGAAAGCGAGAAAAGTTTAATTAAAATAATACAAAACAACAAAAATGAATAAAGCGTAGGTAGACCTTCGTTTTGATCGCATGATCGATCTCGGCGTATTGTTTGTTTTGCGCCGCTCTCTTCATCAATTCCACAAATAATCCGCCACCTACGAACGAGTGTTACATTTATGTGTAGAAATTGAGATAAAAATTGTTAACCTTTCAGATCGCAGAGCTTGTAGATCTCAAGCATAGAAGCACCGGCCTGCTTCTTGACGCCGCTCGTGACATTGCTCTCCGTGTTACCCATTGTTTCAGGAGAATGTGGACAAAATCTCTACACATTTGTTTTTAAATTTGGCCTTTATTTGTTAATATTTAAAAGACGTGAGGAACGAAAGGAACTTAAAGACATTTGGAATAACCGTGGGTATAAGTAGGGACGAGCACATATTGATCAAACATTGTGGTGGATGGATACCACCCGCAAAAAATATAGATTGGCAAACTTAAAAAGAATTCTAAAAAAATAATTATTATGAAAATATAATGCTTAGAAAATAGCTAATATAAATATGGTATAAAGTAATTTAAAGAAAAAGAAAGTACATTGGGTTGAGTTGTATTTATTTAGTCTTCTTCGCCCTTACTTTCGAGGTACCCGTAACCTTCTTGCTTCCCTTTTCCGTTTCCTTTTTGGATTTGGTCGCAGGTTTTTTCTTCTCCTTAAAGCAGAATTATCAAGATAAAGTAAATGCGCGGACCTTCATTCTGTTTCTGTTACCTTTATCATAGCATCCTTAGTAATGTCATCGTCGTCTCCGTTGTCATCGGATTCTTCGCCTTCTTCGTCTCCGTAGACGTCCGATTCCGCCTTCGATGTCTTCTTTTTGAAGGTCCCCGTGTTGATGGAATAAGGCAGCATCGGGCCTTCCTTGTTGTAGGCGCGCGTGAAGGCAGCTTTAACTTTGGAGTCCACCGAAGCCATTGGGTCTTTCCGCTTGGGCCACTGACTCAACTCCAAAATACTATCCAGATCTTCTCTGAGCAAGTTGTAAGCTTGCATCACCTCCAGCGATTTCGCCACTCCATCTGATCCCTCCTTTTGCAGAGGTTTCACGATCGAATCTCGTAAATAATAGATATAATCCAGATTAACAGCAGTTTTACTTGCAGAGGCTCTACAAAAAAAAAAAAATAGAAAATCAATTTTTAATGATGACTCAAGTATGCGAGTTGACTTACGTCGTGCGCATGTGGACTTGAAGCTCAGTCAAGAGTCTTTGGAATTTGGTTCTCTTGGAATTCCTGCCCAACCATCCGGGGAAGTTGATCTGACCGCCAAAGTGTCCTGACATGTAGTGACCTGGCAACACCGATGAGTACATGGCTTGCGACTCCAGTAGAGACCAATTGTTCGTGGATCTGATTTTCTTGTCGATGATATCCCCCATACTGATGGCGTCCGCGGCGGAAGCTACCCTCTCGAGGAGATCTTTCTTGTTGCAGTGCGGCACCACCTGCAGATAATTTTCCTGCACGAAAAGCGGCGCGATGCTGTAATCGTAGAAGAACAACTTGGACTTGTCCGCAATCGATGTCTTCTTATGCTCTTCTTCCGAAAACACCTTCCGGATGACCTCCCAAGGCCCGATCACCGTATCCTTTTTAGAAGCGTTCGACTCCTTCTGCGCAGTGTCTACCGTTAAATTCTTGTTTGCCGCCGTCCACATGGACAAGTTATTCAATGTTTGTCTTATATCCATGCCGGCGCCTTTGATCACCTCCATTAAAGCCTCTGGACTGATCTTCACTTTCTCTTTGAAGCAGATACTCATCATGGCGCCCTAAAGGAAAACGCATTCTTGAAACTCTAATTTACAATGCAGTGCTGAAATATAATATACTTACTCGGATTTGCTCGATGCGAGGATTCGCGAATCTCAAATCCATGCAGTAGTTTACAAGAGAACGTATCTTTGGATGCTGCCGATCGTTGCACATGCAAATTATTGGCACGCTTGTATTCTTGATAAGACCGATGAGCTCCTGGATTCCACCTCTGTCCTCATTTCCGGCCATTCCATCTACTTCGTCCATCAGAAGAACGTGCTTTTTAGTCGGCGCAGATCCATCTTTGAAGTAGGTGGCCAGAGACTTGGTGCTCAGCAGCTGAGCGACTTCTTCGTGCAGCAACCGCTTACTTCTGGTATCTGAAGCATTGAACTCCACCACGTCGAAGCCTAAGTCTTTGGCAACCAAAGTGGCCGTGGTTGTTTTACCGACGCCCGGTGAACCGCTCAGCAAAGCGCACTTGAAGTACGCACCGTCGTCGTTCTTCGCCCACGGACTCGGCTTCACCAGCTTCGGCCTGTTCTTCCCGGAATGATTCTTGTACCAATTCCTCAGCCAAAATATTAACTTTTTCATGTTGCTGTTATCACCCTGCTGTCCAATAATATTTCCAATATCCTTGGGCTTATACTTTTCAGTCCAAGACCTATTATCATCAGATACTTCCACTACTTCCTTCTTGACATTAACAATCTTATTATCCTTACTTTTAACCAATTTCAATTCCTTCTCTTTTTTTACAGTTTCAATTTTATCTCCTAAACCCTGCGGTTTTTCATTTTCCATTTTAGAACTCTTCACTTTTCCATTTTTCTCTTTAATTTTTGCACTTTCCAATTTTCCATTCTCCTCTTTGTTCTCCTTCTCTTTCTTAGGACTCTTAAGTTCGACTTTGATTTTCTTATCAATTTTCTTCAAATTATTCTTATTGGACTCTGCGATTGGAGAACATACGATATTATCATCGTCATCTTCCGATATTTTAGCATACTTTGGTGGCATTCCGGATTTCACCAGAATCATATCCAGCAGTTCATCTTCAGAAATCTCCTTGATTCCAAAGCTTCTAGCTTTCTCCAATTTCGATGGACCGGGATCTTGACCGACCACCAAATAATTAACTTTCTCTGAAATAAGTAAAACCAAATTAACGCATAGGTCAATTTAATAATAAAAAAAAGGTTTCATTACTTGAAACGGCACCGACTGTCCTACCGCCGTGCTCCTTAATAAGCGTATCCATATCTTCCTTCTCCATTGACTCCAGCACTCCAGTTTTCAAGAAACACAAGTTCTTCAAACAATCCGGTTTTCCCTGCATAGTAAATGGATAATATAAGGACTAAATTGAATTAATTAATCAATTAAAATCTTACCTTGGGCATTTCCTTTTGTCCTTTAAGAACTGGCCCACTTCTGTTCAAATACTGCTTGTAAAGCATAGCACTGTATCTCTTCTTTTCATACCTTTCCTGATCAGGATCCAGTCCAGATTCATCTAAGTCCTGTTCTGCTTTCCTCTTTTTACTAAGAGGAGTTTTATCCACCTTTGGTGTATCCTTCTCTACCTGCATTTTTTCCTTCTTTTGAGGAGTATTCACCATTTCACAAATATTTTCCCCAATCTCGCTTTTATCTTTATTTGGTGATTCTTTTTTAAGTTTAACTTTCTTACTAACAACCTCTACATCACTTGTATCTTTCTTAGATGATTTTTCCTTCTTCAATTTTTTCTCTTCAATTAAAGTTTTCTTAGGTGTGCTCTCTTCAAACATAGCCTCATTCATGCTCTTATCTAAAATAGATTCATCCACATCAAAATCATCATCCAATTGCTGCAGGGTCTTCTCAAAATCTTCATCATGCTTCTTCTTTTTGCTCTTCACTTCACTCTGCACTACTTTCCCTCCGAACAACTGCTTGACATTGACAGGTATTAATTTCTCCTCAGGCTTCACCTTTGTCTTCTTCTTCTGCACAGATTTGACCTCTTCATCAGAAGAATCTGATTCAATCACCTTAGTTTTCCTCTTCTTGATTTTGACTTCATTTTTCTTTTGTGCCTTTGGTATTTCTTCATCACTTGAAATCACCTGCACTTTCTTCTTTGTTGGTGATTTACTGCTCTTTACTGGTGATGGTTTCTTATCCCCTTTCTTAGTGTAGACCACATTGAAATAAGACTTGATATTCTAGAAAATATAAACATTGTTATAGTCTTTTGCAGAAACATAACCAATCAGTTTTTTCTATTTTAACTTTCTTGCATTTACAGCGAGTTTTCGTTGATACTCACACGAGACATTGTGTTAATTGATCTTCAAACACTTAAATATAAACACGTTTTAATATTCGTCTAATACATAACAAAATAATGTTCAGTGATGCTTCGACTAAAAACCCTCCAAAAACTGTAAGAGTGATCTAGGCAACCGATGATTCAGATATATATTAACTTTCTTGATAGTAAACAAAAAATATAGATTAAATTAATTGCACTTTAATCGAAAGAGGAGTATTTTCAACACATGCCAAAACAGATTCTAATAACTTATCGTTTTAAATAAAAATGAAAAATATGTTGCCTAACGTTTAATTTACGAATAACATATCGTTTAAAACGTTCATTCGTTCAAATGTAATGTCTATATATCAAAAATAATATCATTACAATACTGACTGTCTGTTAACATTAGAAGAATTTATTTATGAATAATTTACAATCAAAGAGGGGCCTAGCCACTATCAATCACTCGGCCTGATTCAATGAAATAAAAAGTTTTGCATCTATGATACATATTTTGGTGGCGTCGGTTCGACGATGGGTTCTTCCGAATCCGTTCCGAAGTAAAGACCGTAGGTGAAGGGTTTCAACTCCCATGGTACTTGATCTTCCATCCTCCTCAAGTTAACGCCCAAATCCTCCAAAGTTGGAATGGCTTGGTTCACCCTGTCGGTGACAAATTCGCGTTCCAACCTCTCCCAATGCAGATTGCCGACGGGGAAGGCGGGACTGAATTTCTGGGTTAAAGATACCTTCAACTTGAAGAACATATCGTACTTCATGTCGTAGCGCTTGTAGCCCCATTCGCTGTCTTTGCGCATCACTCTGTAGAACCAGTCCACAAGCTCGTTAAGCTGATACCTCCTCGGTCCAACGGCTTGGTAAACTTTACCTGCTGCCTCCGGATCTTTGATAGCCGCCACAATACCAGCGGCCAAGTCGCTCACATGCACGGGCTGCTTAATGGTCGCTTCACCATTTTTCCACATCGGCATGTACTGTCCCTGCCTCCTCCAGTTGTGCGCGTAATACCTCAAGAACCTGTCCTCTTGGCCGTACACGTCGGATGGCCTAAAGATGGTGGCTTCAGGGAACTCCTCCAGCACTGCCTGCTCACCTTCCCACTTGCTGGAAAGGAATTTGGAGCCTTGGCGACTGAAGATCGCCTCGTTCGGACCGTCGCAATTCAAAGCCGACAGATGGATGAACTTCTCAACACCAGCCTTCTTAGCGGCCCTCGCCAAATCCCTGGCGCCCTTAACGTGAACATCCTGGAAAGAGAAGTTCTTGGTCTCCCAATCACGACCCACCAAATTGATGACCACATTCGAATACTTCAAAGCTTTATCAATGGACTCCAAATCTTTCAAATAGTAAGGCTGGAAGAGCACCTGTCCCAAATCCCCACATAACTTCAATCTCATAGTTTCATAGTTGTTTCCTCTGTATGGTAAAATCAGCTGCAGACAAATCAGTCATTATATATTTATTCAATCACAATACCCAATAATCACCTGAGTGCCAATTTTTCCCAATTTATTAGCAACATATCTGCCGATGAAACCAGTTGAACCAAACACTGTGGCAACGATTCCATTGAAACTGGATCGACCACCAGTGCCCCTCTTCAGTGAGGCTAAATTGTAGACTTTAGCATCTGAGCTGTAATTGTTCACGCGGATATAGGCAATGCCCACCAACCCACTTTGTTGTTCTGCAACAGAAAAGTTCACATAATTTAGGTTATATTATTATGTAATGGCAACAAGCAGGTAGAAAATCGTGCGGCAAAATTTCCAAATCGTCCTCGCAACATACTTGCAAAGTTAATCGCAGGAATTCGCTTTCACCGCTGCAGAAAACGATTTGATTTTGTACTTACTCAAAAGTTGAGCCCCAGTAAATATAACTGCTGCCATTTTGGCAAATCGACTGATCCTGCTGGATAGGCAATCGCATGTTGTAACCATTCGCAGGATTGTCCGACGTGTTGCATACATCATCCAAATGATATGATAATTTCTTATCGATTTATCAACACGATTATCAATTATTTATCAATCTTTAAAGTGGCAATCGATTAATAGTAAATACGAATTTAAATAATAATTCAAAGATTTAGATAACATTGCAGTTAGATAATAGTTGTAAACAGGTCCGGATTAAGTAATTTTTGCGATGACTAAATGCTATAAATAAAATTATTATTCAATTTGTTGTTCTTACTCAAATATTCAATTATAAATTGTAATGTTTTATGTATATTAACTATTTTTTAATAAATAAAATGCAATTAAATCGTGTGAAGAATTTTAGAGAAATGCAATTTAGTGTGTTACAGTTATTTACAGTTTCATGGCTTTGTGGTTTAATATCATGGGATTTAATAAAAACTGACGGCCGTTGAGCGTTTACAATTGATCCGTGCAGCCGGAAAGAAGTTGCATTCTGAATATTCCATTGAGTGTAGAAACGGCGTTTTGAGCGCGTTAAAAATTTGCGATGCGGAAATCGTTCGCTTGGTTTGCAAGATCAGGTCTCGAAATTGCCTTTTGTTACCTTCGGCTGCTGAAAGTGGTAAATGATGGTAAACAAAAGTGCGATTTGTAAGAGTTCTTCGCGGCAAAAGCGCACGCGTTCCCATGCCATGTAGCGGACTTGGAACTTTCAGTCTGTCGCTGCAGGCAGTTCGCGATCGCAATTCGTGCAGTTAACAACGCGAAAATTAACTGAAAGTTTTGTCCAGTGAGAATACGTAAATCGTTTCCAAACAACTAGAAGAAACAATTGACGCCATCAATAATCTAGCATAAAGTAAGTGATCTTTGATTTTCAATTGTTTTTATTCGAAAACAAAAATTAACATCAATTAAATGCAATTAGTTTAAACTGGAACTCGGAGAAAGTGGAATTATCATCGATAATTTTGCAATCGATTTGGCAAGAACGTGTTCGAACTGCGTTTGAAAACTTGATAACCTTTTGCGAAAAAATGAATTTAAAAAAATACTGGAGCGAGAGAGGCCAGAAAACGTTTGCGTTTTTCCAGAGTTTTTCGCGGAAAATTGATCGTTTCGCGAAGAGTATTTACTACGACGCCTTATCGCCCGTCAATGTTTCTTCTTTTTTCGTCTTCAATAATATTTTATTAATCTGCGAAATGTTTTCATTTTTTCTGCTGATAGCATTTGCTCCCAAGGCCTAAATTACAAATCCACAAAATGATTGTAAATCGGTTACTTCATCCACAAACATCCAATTAAATTCAATCATCCACTTAAGTTTAACGCACTTTCCGAAGTTTTTTTTTGTATTATTATTTAATAAAAAAACGTTCATCATCTCTCGATAAAAAGTTTTAAACGACAACTTGAAATTTAAAATATTTAATTCAACATTGGTTTTATTATTTTAAATATAAGTTATTATATTTTAACATGTTTATTATCATATAAATTACGAAACGCATTGTTATTAACGTCGGAAACATTATTAATACTTCGGTGCACTTCTATGCACTATGTTAATATAGATTTGCGGTGGAGTGATCGGCATAATTAATTCAAATTCAATGCAAATATTTCCATGTTAATTACTAGACAAATATGCGTTGCACATGGTAATTAAACAAAAAAACAAACACATGTTTAACCGTCATTTGGATTGATTACCTCTAATTTAATGATACTTTAATTATTTAATTGTTTTTCAAATTTATTGACATATTGAAATAATTATTCAATTTGCCAATTATTACATTAAAATAGCCGATATTTAAATGTCAGTTGACATTAATTGTCAAAATCAATTTGTGACAGATGAAAGGTGAATTGTTGAAATCGGAATGACATGAATGCAAAGTTCGCCATTCCATTTGGTTAAGATTCTCGATTTAACAACCAATGGACAATCGATTTTTTTATTTAAATTCAGTTTGCCAATCGAAGTCATCGTTTTTGGGTTATTGTTGGTTATAAATTAAAATGGCCGATTTTTAAATCACAATTGACATTAATTGTTAAAATCAATATGTAATAGATGAAATGTCAGTCGGAATGACATCGATACGAAAGTCGCGGTTTCCATTGGTCAGATACTCAATTTGACAGCGAATAGAACGATGACTTTTTACTTAAGCGCAATTTGCGAATCGGAGTCTTTCTTTCTGCGCAATTATTGGTTGTAATTTAAAATGGCTGATATTCCAATTCAGTTGACATTAATTGCCAATCGGTGTGATTCTTTCCTCGCTATTATTGGTTATAAATTAAAATGACCGATATTTAAATGAAAGAATTCATTGTAATTAATTTTTATTTAAATTCCATATTTTGAATTGTTGTATTCGTTTTGACTCGTATATAGTTTCTGAAATTATTTGTGTTGGAGTATGCATCCGAATATTCTGTAACATTTGTTGATGACGACTGTTAATTATAATATGTCAGGTATTCGAAGGATCCAAAACAATGGAAGGGCAGAAGTGCACAGAACTAATTTTGTAATTGGATCCGATACGAATACTAAACTTTCATCGGAAGTTTAGAGTTCCGAGTCGGAAGTTTCCACTGCTCCAGCAACTTATTAACGTTCGAAGAACTATCAAACTAAACTTGAGATTAAGCTCAAAACAAACCTTTACTCGTGCATGTATGCACACTGCATTATACAAGTGCGAATCTATAGAGCTGTTGTCGCCGTGTGAGCGATGGATCTATGATGCTACTAGCAATGGGAGTTGGGCCTTTAATAATTCATGTCCTCAGGGATGCAATAGCGGCGTTAATTAGAAGCGTTAATGATTTATTAGCCGTTTAGCGCACATTATCGCATCCAGGGTAAAATCATGTTCCGTCGCTCAAACTGGAAACGATAAATCTGGTAATCATTGCAGTCTGGAAGTCTAAGTTTGTTTTGAATGTAAATGCGACGCAAAAATCATTGCCAGTCAGCTGAGACGCGTTGGCATTCAATCATGAACTGTGTAGCCTTCGCACTGTACGCTTACATCAAGTGATTCACGATTACTTATAGCCTAGTTTCATCTGTTTAATTACAAGCAGCAATTGGCGCCCAACGTGGGGTAAGTAATTAATTTTTTAACAATTACGGCCATTTAGTATTTGACGCCCAACGTGGGGCTCCACCAACTATACTCCAGAGGTGCCTTATGCAAAATATCATGTTTCCAGGTTATAAATTCATTAAAACTAGAACCTCTAAAAAAAATAATATTAATCCGATGATTTAAGCTACAAATAGCTTCATTTATCCGCATAATAACTCGCCGCTTTTCCCTCAGCCGTCGCAAATTTTATTACAGAAAGCGCATACCTATTTAAAGTATAAATAGACCAGTTCGCAGTTCGGAACGCCGCAAAATCCAGAAACTTTGCAGCACGCTTCCACCGAAACCAAATATCTTTTCATATTTTTCGCAATAAAAATTGAATTCATTCTTTAAAGGCAAGTAAGTCGTTATTACAAAATAATATGATGGATGCGCCGGGGTACAAAATTGTCATCAAATGATTCAATATAAAAGTAAAAAAAAAAACGTCATATTAATTTGATTTGAATGGTTGGAAATATATCGTTTGCGGAAACAGTTATTATTACTGATATTTCGTCGCTCCTGCGTCGATCAATGATGCCATTCATAACAATTATAATAAATGTCAAATGTCAAGAAAGCCGCACGATAATTTCATCCAAGGTTCGTTTACACCAAACATCATGAAAAACCATCATATTATGATTTTTTTTTAAGGGATAATTGAAGAAATAATTATTACTTTTTTATGTTTACCTGTCAAATTTGTCAGTAATTTTACAGTAAAAAGAGGAAAAAAAAATGTTCAAACGTTTGATTGACATGAACCAAATTGTATTGGTTGACGGTTGAAAGGAAAACAGAAACTGCGGAAACACAAAAACATGGGAAAATCTCTGTTCAGTCAAGGACGACTCGATCTTGCTTTCTCTGCTTTGCGATTACAGCTACATCGGGCCGAATAATGTTTGAAGCATATGCGAGAACCGAGTTCTAAATTTAAAATCTCGCGAAGATGGGTTAAGGTCGGATTCTTGCGCAACGAACGTCAACAGTTCGAGCCAGATACAATCCATGATAGATTTGCTGGATGACCGTGAATTTTTATTTGTTTTGTTTCTTTCGTTTCTCTTCTTCAATGTTCACACATCCATTTGATATCCAGAACAATTTCTAATATACGAAATATTCCTTTTTTTCTTAACATAATAATAATGATAAATTATTAAATAAAACTGTAAATATATAATTTCTCCTTCTGTCACATTGTGATTTATAAATGTTGCTATTATTATTTTTTGGCGAAAAATGTTGAATAAATATAACGCAGTTTGTATATTGTATAATAATTGTTTTTATTTGTTAAATTTGAAAAATATAAAAACTCGGCTTTTGTTTGCGTAAAAATGGTGGTCTTCCATTATTTTCTATTAACAGTTTCGTATTGTTCATTTTTTTTGTTGCGTTTTTGTTTTGTCAATATATTTCGCAATTTGAAAGTTCCAAATTGAAATGATTCAATATGTTGTCGGCATTAATCAGCCATCCAGTTTAATTATCTTTGGGGAATTTTTCGTTCGACTGAAATTAAGAGGGGGAAATATAATACAAAAAGGGATGAAAAGAAAAATGGAAAACAGCCGTTGGCCGGTCTCGCCAGGCGTTCGATCGTTTAGGAGAGAGCGGGCTAATGAAAACGAATGTTTCTCATTAACACTTAAGAGTTTTTTTTTCCTTTCTTTTGTTGCTAGTTTTCGGAGGGAAGGAAGAGTAAATAGAAGGCAACGAAGCTCTGCAGGATGCGGCTTAAGGTCGCTCTCCTGTTGTTGGTCTCAACCATTTCGTGGCTCGGTGAAGCTCTGAGGTGCGACAGGACTCCGGAGGGAACATTTGCTCCGAGGACCAGAGCTGATGGAAGATTCGTCATCGAGGTTTCCGGAAATCCCGACACCTATGTTCCAGGAGAACAGTACAACAGTGAGTTGATTTTCTATACATTACAGTTAATGACGTTTATATCTCATAACATTTATCGCAATTTACATTTGATACTGTTGACAAAAATCACATAATTTTCTCTTAAAAAAAAATGGTGTATCAGAAACATTTGTCACATTTGAAACCGTAAAATGGAATACAGAAGTACAATATTGTGAGGCGAAGGAAACGTTTCCATCATGAACTCATATTTTTTTGTATCCCGTTCGCTGCATTCAGCGGGAATTAATAACTTAGGGCGGCTTGGGAAGCAATTAATTCGGAGCCCCTCCGAAAATCCCACTTTAATTGTTTCGAAGTTTTCTGAATCATTTTCCACTGCTTATTCGGCAGTTTCTAGTTTTTTTTTTCTTCAAACATATATATATATATATTATTTTCCCTCATCGTCATCGTCGTCGTCCTTTCGTGAATCGGTAATTTATTTTCGCCACGTCGACAATAACAAGCAAATTGCTCGGATTCAATTCGCAATTAAAAATCCTTTCGCCTCGCGCCATTACATCCACTAATCCGACGATTTTCAGTTTCGGAAACTCCCGGCGGATGCTTAAAATTTTGTTATTTTCTTTCCGTTCGTTCTAATCCATTAAATTGTTTCAAATTATCATTAAAATGAAACGAAAAGTTTAATTTTTAATTATCAATCTACTTTAGCATAATGAATAAGTTTATTTAATTTGATACACTTACACGTATATCTCATCTTTTTGTGACAGATGTCCTATGTGTCAATTATTTTGTTTAATCAGTCATTTCAGACTAATTGCGATTGTGCGGAATCTCGTTAATGCATTGAAGCAGTTAACATAATACGATACATCATTAGTGTCATCAACACTTGTTTGCGTTTGTTATGTCAACGTCAGCGGCAGTTCCGAGTTAGGTGCGGTAATCCATCTTTCCCGTGAGGGTGGCAACGATGTTAACCCTAATCCAAACGCATCTGCATATCTTCCTCCTCATCCTCTTCATCATTTTACTTCTCCTTCATACATACAGATATATGTACATGTATTTGCTTTGGCATTTTCATAAGATTATTTACGTCTTGGAGGATGTTACGTAAGTAAGTAACTCTCGACAGCAGCAAAATCGCAAATAAAAACGTACAAATGCATACATATTTATAGAAGGAACAGGAAACGGATAAAAGTAAAACCGCGCACCGCACAACTTCTTCTTTTTTTTCTTCTCACGTTAAGTTTGGCGAGGTGAGTAAGGAAAAGAGATCAAAAGGGAAGGAAAAGAAACGAGCGATAAAATAATAAATGTGCGAAGAGAAAAGTGTTAGGAAAAGTCCGGCGGGAGAGGATTTATTGCATGCCCGGATAATCCCGTCCGCTTATTCAAATCCTGTTGACTGGTCATACACATTCAGGTCACCACTATTTACAACGAATCGTCTTCTTCATTTGCCGTATATTGCACAAAGCATGAAACCACTGAATCAATAAAAGTTTTATTGAAAATTGTACTAAATTTAAAAGGTAAACTACACTAGAGCAAATTTTTCGGGAATGAGGATTTATCGCTGCACAAAGTCTGAGTTGTCGTTAAGATAATCGGGACATTTGCAAATTTCAAAATTTCAATGAGGTGATTCCGTTAAAGCTGCTTAAAGTCTATATTGATTTCGGTATGAACGGAATGAAAAGGGCGGTTGAGGTTTGTGGATTTATGTGTGGGATGAGATATGGAAATGAAAGAATAAAGAGAGAGAAAATAAAAAATTCACTAAAAATAATAGAGAAATTCTGAGATGGATAGAAAAAAATGTAAAGAAGGAAGAAAAAGAAAAACAGAGGTCTTGGTGGATGGGAAGTAGTGGAGGATCATTAAATCTTATGACGGTATAATCCGAGAATACTTAAAGGTTTGGGGGAGCGAATCTATATATGCATGAGAGGAGCAGATAGTGTTGCGCTAATCTACTTTCCAATACACTTTCGAAGAAGCCCATCGTCGATGGTCATAAAGAAATCCAGACTGCGTTGGCTTCTCTCATCACCCACCCAAACCCCTCCTCGCATTTCCGACACGTATTTAATTACGTGACGATAACTCGAAATCGAAATCCGTCACTAACTGACCGAACGAACGAAGTTTAAATAAAAATAAACATTTTATCAAGTAAAACTACAAAACAAAAGAGCAACAGCTTTTGAAAAACACAAATAACATCAAAAGAGGAAATGAACGGAAGGACGCACGTACGAAACATGTGCTTTTAATCTGGATTGTTTGTTTTGGCGGAATGTAGGTGAGGTGAGCCTTTGTTTGCGTAATACCTTGGAGGTGTGTGTGTGAAAGCTGGGGAAAGATGGATTCGCTGATACATAAAATTCCCTCGCCTAATATTTGCCTAATTTGCAAATAAATGGAAAACACGGCTGCCGTTTTTTATTTTTTTGAAATCCGCCAATTCCCCCATACGAATGAATAAATGCATACGAGAATGTGCATTACGTGCCCGGCGCTTCCGCCTTAACGAATCCATACGAAAAAGCAACAAGCGCGCAGGTAAACAAGCAAAAAAATATTATTTATTTGAACTTTTGCAGTTCATCGAAAAATTATATGAATTTAACTATTTTTTTACGACACAAATAACATTTCTAATTGATAGCGCAAAAAGAAAAAGGAAATGTAAAATGCGTCATCCGACTCATAAAGAAATTTTCCGATAATCGATTTTTGACATGGCGCGTAATTGCACCAATTAAATTATTGCATTTTAATTAAACGCGAAAAAAATGGCAAATAACCATCGATTATTCCAAATACTATAAATATTATAAATAATTACTTTTTCTATCCAAAGTTATAGGGTATTTTGCTTTGTTTTTTTCTTCTTCAATATTATCAAAAAGTATTGAAATTTAATGAAAATATTAATTTCGCAAATAGCAGTTTTCATAGAAGAAATAACAAGGGGGTACATTTAATAAAATTTTCACTTTACGTCACGATAAAGGCAATAATTTCATTCATTTATATTTTAATATATTTCAAACTACAAAATTCAGCAATTATTGTTTTTATACATTATTGTTTTTTCTTCCATGCAGACACTTTCAATTTAAATCACATACAAAATAATGCATTAATTATAACTGATTATGTTCAAACTTTCTTGACAGTTTAATCTGACGTTTAAAGTTATGTAATAATTATCACGAATTGCCATCGAGGGAGCCAATAAACAGAAGATTACCAACCCCAAAAAGAAAATATTTATAAATCGTATTTTCTATTTCCATTGTAATTGTTTTATGTATTTAATTATTATTATTGGTTATATTTATTTATGAAAAGTAAAAGTAAAACAACCAGAAGGGCGATTGCTCGATTGTGCGTATTTGATAACCAAAATATTGCGGGCGTTTTATGCACGGCGGCATCTTATTATTGCATCCGTTTCCGGTCGGTTTCCGCATCAAAATCTGTTTCGTAAAATTGGAGACAGATTGCGTCGCTGCTAAATGGTCCATGTTTTTGGTGGATACACCAAAAGGGAAACGAAAATAAGTTTTGCAAGGATATGCCGAGCATCGATTTGTTCCATTGTCCTTTTCGCAGGAGAGAAAATTGGGACAAGTCCTAATTAAATTGTCTCTCCATCAACCACACACACACACACACACATATATACACGTGAACGTCCCGTCGCCTCCGCCACAAATCACGATGACTTTCTTAAAACTTTATTTATGTCCGAGTTCTTTCTTCCTTTATTTCCATCCCTTGATTCCCTTCGGGCCCTTCCTTTATCCCCCTTTTTCGACAGCCTATTTATCCCAACTCTTTATACATCCGAATGCGTGCACTAATTAATTTCCCTTCGAGACTTCCTCTTCCACACTCCACTCTAACCATCAATTCAACAACAACAATCCTATAAGAGCAGTCGCCTTTGATCGTAACCGAGCTTAATTAATTTTTTTCACTCTTTGAAAAATTTACATTTTCTTTCAGATTGCAAAAAATACTTCTTTTTATTATATTATCTAATTCGTATTTTAAAACTATCAACTGATAGATACTTGATGTAGTTGTACATGTTATTTATGTGTTATTCGAATGTACGCGAAGGCAAGAAAATATTTTTAATAAATTCGTTCTGAAGTGAGGGCCTGTTGAGCTGCTGTTGTTGAATGGTAGTTTCCGAGCGTCGTCGGAATGTAATTTAAGTTTCGTTTCGCGTTATACATGATGTTGGATTTGATTTTCGTTTTTTCAATGGATCTCTTCAAATTTCCGTAGTATTCTTAAGGAGCAACGGAGAGTACCAGGCCAAAAACAAGTTCAAAGACTTTCTATTGTTGGTGGAGCACGAACCCTCCGAGAAGATCCTTGGAGAGGTGCATAATCCATCGGTGGGCACGCTCCAATTGCTTGGCGACATGCTGATGAAGTTCAGCGAGAAATGCAGGAACGCCGTCATGCAGACCAATTCTCTTCCTAAATCCGAAGTGCAGGTAGAGTATAACATAATTCGCTCATCCAATTTGCAAATTATCTCGAAAGTCTTCTTCAGGTGTTGTGGGTGGCGCCTCCTTCAGGAAGCGGTTGCGTGGCAATCCGTGCAACGGTCGTTGAATCCAAGGAGTTCTGGTACACCGACGATGGTCCGCTTTCGAAGATCCTGTGCGAAGAGGTGCAGGAGAACGAAGACACTCAACCCAACATGCTGAGACACTGCTGCGCCTGCGACGAAGCCAAATACGAGGTTCGTACACACTTCAAACTATCTTCATCATTTTCGTTCTGATGTTGATTTGTTATTATTACTATTATTAAGGTGACGTTCGAAGGGCTGTGGTCGCGCAACACTCATCCCAAGGACTTCCCGTCGAACGGTTGGTTGACTCGATTCAGCGACATAATTGGGGCCTCGCACACATTCGACTATACATTCTGGAATTACGGCGAAATCGCGAGTAATGGTCTGCGGCAATTAGCGGAGAACGGCAACACCAGGATGCTCGAAAGCGAGCTCAAAGCGAAGGCAAGTTACGAACGTAACATTCTCCATCTCTCTATTTCTCTCTTCACCTTTCGCAATAATTGGATTCTTTTAATATTCCTTTGATTCTCCAACATCGCAATTTATCGATTTCCTTCCGTCCACTCATCTCATTTATTATCCTTTTAACTATTTTAATTGAAAGTTACATTGATCAAAATTAATTTACCAAATTCCATGTATTTTGTTTTGTTGAAATTTTTATTTCTAATTTTTTTTTTTTTTTTGTTAGAGTGAACATATTAGAACAATAATAAAAGCGAGAGGCATCAGCTATCCAAATATAACTGGAAAAACCTTCGCCGTATTCCGTGTGGACAACAGGCATCATCTGATGTCGCTTGTATCGATGATAGACCCGTCGCCCGATTGGATTGTCGGTGTTTCCGGATTGGAATTGTGTCTTAGAAACTGCTCCTGGGTGGAATCTCGAGTGCTAAACTTGTACCCATGGGACGCTGGAACAGATGATGGTCCCACCTACATAGTAAGTGTTTAGCAATAGAATCATGTTTGAAGAAAATATCGAACTTTGTCCATTAGTCGACGAATCAACCGTCAATGCCGCCGCATCCCATTAGGAGGATCAAATCGAACAGCCCTAACGACCCGCGTTCCCCGTTCTACGATCCCACCGGAACGGAGATGAAACCTCTGGCTAGGCTCTACCTCTCCAGGCAAAGATTATACGAAAAGAACTGCGTGTCGCAGGTGGATGTGAGCGAGGAGGAAGGCGGCATCGAAGGCGACAAGTGCGAAATGGAAGAGTGGTCCGAGTGGTCGAAATGCACGGTCACATGCGGCAGGGGTTTCAAGTATAAGCAGAGGGCGTACAAGAATCCTGCAAGCAACTTTGTCTGCAATAAGCCGCTGACGAAGAGGGCCTCGTGCGTGGCTATTCTTGAGCACTGCAGCAATCAGCAGAGATCGCAGGAAGTTGATCCCAGCTGTAGCCTCACCGGATGGGGCAACTGGTCCAGCTGCACCGCACCGTGCGGTCCCGGCTGGAAGACGCGCAGCAGACGCTACAAAAATAGGAAGGCTGCAAAACGGTGTGCTGCAGGAAACGAGAACCCCGAACCTCTGGAGCAAAACCTGGAATGCATGGAGCGCGAGTGCGGACCATCTGATAGAAGGGCGCCTCAGGTAAATTTATTAAATTCTTAAACTATGATTAATGATAATGTAATATTTTGCAGGAGAGCAAAGAGTGCGAGGGCAGACCGTGGAGCAATTGGTCTCCGTGCTCCTCGAAATGTGGCAAAGGTATAAAGGTGCGTCGAAGGATGGCCTACAGATCACTTTGGGGCCGAAGCCCCGCCAGATACAATAGGGGCCTCTTCGATACCGATGATACCTCCAGAGACGATGAGGACGACGGCTCAGAGGAGGATCCTTGCATAAACCTAGAAGAAAAGGTCGAATGCATCAACGACGACGTCCCGGTCTGCGAGGATACCGAAGACAACTCAGGTAACTCCGACTATTTCTCATCTTTAACATCTAGTCACTCTAACAAAATAACCACGATCAACAAACAGCTGTCGTTTGCGGATTTCCGCGTGACGAAGGCGGCTGCATGAGCAACGTCGATCGCTGGTACTTCAACGTGATCAAGGGTAGCTGCGACATCTTCAGCTACAGCGGTTGTCAGGGCAACAAGAACAATTTCAAGACTCTGGAGCGGTGCGAGAACGTCTGCGACAATTACAAGAGTAACGGATTCCCTTTCACATCCTTTTAACTCCTAATTAAATTGTTTGCATTGCGCATTTTGCACGCCGCAGAGGAATTGCTCGCAAATCGGACTGCCTACAAACGGCAGCTCGGCGTAACCGTTTCCGGTGTGCTCTCATACAATCTGCACCACATGCAGAACGACGATGCCGACAACTGTGGTATACTTACTCATAAAAATCTTTATTTGTTTCTGTTACTAGTAAAATGTATAAATGTGAGTAATCATATAGGAAAAGTGAAGCGAAAAAACAAGTGTAGTGAATAGTTTGCTTGGCATGTTTAGTAATTGTTTAATGAATATTCTAACATTTCTAACTTAAGACAGACTAACGAAAACTGAGTTTGGTCTCGTGAAGAGACAAAGTAGCTGACAAATTTAATGACGGTTGTGGCTTTTCAGTAACCGAAAACTATTTTGGTCGAATAGTACCGGGGAGCCAGACGCGCCAGGAACCTGACAAGAAAATCATCCAGGAGCCGATCGGTGAAGTCGTCGATTGCCAGATGTCCGAATGGACCAACTGGAGCGGCTGCAACGCGACCTGCGGCCGTGGATTCTCCACAAAGCACAGATTCATCCGAGTCCATCCCTCCAATGGCGGTAAACGATGTCCCATGAAGATCCTCAAGAAGCGCAAATGCAAAATTCCGTGCCCCGGCGACTACAGTAAGAAATTATCAAGCTTAAGCCTGTATTTGACTAAATCTATTGACGATATCTAGCAAAGAGAGATCCGATGCTGCCCACCTGGGGAACTGCCAATTCACTCGAGCAGTTGCAGATGGATTGCGTGATGACCGGCTGGTCCGCCTGGTCACCTTGCAGCAGATCCTGCGGCCCCAACGCCGTTCAACAGAGGACCAGAGGAATCCTCGTACCGCCGAGCGGAAGAGGCGAACCGTGTCTTCACAGGACGGAGGAACGACCCTGCAGTCTACTTGCATGTCCCGAATAAATACGAAACGCACCATCCTGATGCATCCGGTCTTTATGATATCTTTTTAAGAGATATAATTAATTTCGAACGTCACACATATCTCAATATTTATTCATATTTTCTTTTACAAACTCCACAAATGGATTTACTTAATTTAAGAATGTACTGTATTTTAATATTATTTAACTCAAACTTAATGTATGAGAATTGTAGATTAATTCATATGCGATGACAGTTCTTAGCGAACTGAAATAAACGACAAATCTAGTCTTCGTTCCATATTGCATGAAATTTATTAACTCAATCCTCAAATTATTTAAATATTATGAAATCTACTCTTTATTTTTCACAATTAAAACTTACCAAGATTTCATTATTATCAGATCTATAAATAAGAGACTAAAACTCGAGTCTTTGTATTTATTATAGACGGTACGAAACTAAACAACAAATTTTACAACATTATATCAACGGGCTTAAAAATATGTTTTGCATAAAGTTTAAAAATATCTATATAATCTTTAATCTCTCCTGTAAATTGAATAAAATATAGAATATTTAATCATCAACAGAAGAGTAACGACGGGTACAGCTAGTCATGACTTCTTATTGCCATCGTTACCAGAGCTGCTGGCGTTCCTCTTTTGCGGTATTATATGGAACTTCAAATCGTTACCCTTCTGCCGTTTCTGCAGCAACTTTCCCACATCCTGCGCCTTATTCTCAATAAACTTATAAATATTATCCTAAAGATAAAAAAAAACAATTACATTCATAAAAAATATTTTACAAATATTACATACCGCCTTTTCCATATCCCCATTAATCATTACCCTGACTTCATACCTCTTCTCAACCCATTTCAGGATCTTATTTACATGCACATTCAAATCATGCTCAGCAATAGCTGAGTTGAGAATCAAAAGTTTCTCTCCCCTCAGAGCATTACTATTTATTCTCTCATTCTTCTTGGCTTCCCTCTGCTTGAGATCCTCCTGATGATATTCAGTCCCAGTCATCAATTTGTAAACTGGTCTCTGTGTCTTCGTATCCAAGTCAAGGATCTTCACCAGCTTCAAGTCACGTCTCTTTGCCAATCTCTGTGCATCTTCCAATGTGCTGATTGCAATATTATCTGCTGAAATCAAGGTGATTCTAGGTACGAAGGGCTTCTTCGGTTTCTTCACTTGACTGGTATTTATTGGGCTGTGAGTTTGCACTGAGAACTGATTGCAAGACCCCAAGATCCTCAGGTTGCTGCCAAATATTAGAGGCTTCAATTTATTAATTAAACTTAATGCTGACATTTTAGATTCATTAAATAAGTCGCAAAAATCTACACCAAAGAACAAAGTATCCAATTTCCAGAATTATTGGTTATATCATTCGAACTACTATCAGTCAAATTAACTACTCTAAAGAGACTAATATCATTTCATTTTAAATTACAATAAAATACTATTTATATAATATTTATTTAACTTATACATTAATTTACAACTATTTAATTTCAATAATCGAATATTTTTCCAAAACATCTCTGGTAATAACCTCAAAAAAAAATCAGTAAAAAATTTAAACATGCGAATAAAATGATGCGACTGTACAATGTTCAAAAGTGCTTAAGGCTCGTTAAAAAGCAAATATGCAATATGTAAATAATACTATTAATTACGTGTATTTTGCATTAATTAATTTGATTTCCAGCATAATTCCTGTAAGGTTGTGCAGCTCGAAACCAATTGATTACACAGAAATCCCACTGGAAAGGATCAGAAATTTCAGTATCATAGCCCATGTGGATCATGGCAAGAGCACTTTAGCTGATAGACTGCTGGAATTCACTGGGGCCATAAAGAAAACGACTGGGCAAAATCAAGTTCTGGATAAATTGCAAGTCGAGAAGGAAAGAGGGATTACAGTTAAAGCACAAAGTGCCTCACTTATCTACAGTTACCAGGGAGAGCAATATTTGTTAAATTTAATTGATACACCAGGGCATGTTGATTTCTCAAATGAAGTATGTGGTTTTCTCTTTTGCATGAATTATTTTATTTTTTATTTATATATGTATTTCAGGTTTCCAGATCGCTATCAGCTTGTCAAGGTGTGATTCTATTGGTGGATGCTAATGATGGTGTCCAGGCTCAAACTGTGGCCAATTTCTATCTGGCTTTTGGGAATGACCTGCTTATTATTCCAGTACTCAATAAAATTGATTTAAAGAATGCAGATCCAGAGAGGGTCTGTGGTCAGTTGAAAACGTTGTTTGATATTGATCCAAATGATGTTCTGAAGGTGGTGTCTATTAATTAAAATTTCAATTATTTGTTAATATAAAAGAATCTCAGATTTCAGCCAAACAAGGTATTGGAATTGAAGGTGTTTTGGACGCTATAATTGAGAGATTGCCGCCTCCGAATGCTATTAGAGGTGGTAAATTCCGTGCGTTACTCTTTGATAGTTGGTACGATAAATACAGGGGGGCGTTATCTTTGTTGTACATTAAGGACGGCGAGGTAAGGGTCGGAGATAGCGTTGCGTCCTGTCACACAAAGAAGACTTATGACGTGCGCAGTTTGTCCGTTCTGAGACCCAACGAGGAGAGCGTAGATAAATTGTAATTATTTCCCGTTAATTAACAATTGAATATATTGGGGAGGTACATTTTAGGGTCGCAGGACAAATTGGATTGGTGGGATGCAACATGCGTAGCAGCCAGGAATCGTGTATAGGTGACACTCTGCACAAATTGCATGAGGAGGTGGAGCCACTGCAAGGATTCAAACCTGCTCGGCCAATGGTGTTTGCCGGAATTTACCCGATGGATCAATCGCAGCACGTGCATTTACGAGGTGCCATCGATAAGCTGGTCCTTAACGATTCCGCGGTTACAGTGAATATTGATTCAAGGTGAACTATAACTTTTTGTTGTTGAAGCGTTCTACAATGTATTTGTATTTAGTCCGGCCCTTGGTCAGGGCTGGCGGTTAGGTTTCCTTGGGCTGCTGCATTTAGAGGTGTTCTCGCAGAGGTTGGTGCAGGAGTACGGGGCGGATCCCATTTTGACCGCGCCCTCGGTAACGTACAAGGTTATCCTGAGGCCGACCAGAAAGATCATCGAGGACAAAAACGATACGCTCTTCGTTAACAATCCTGCTCTGTTTCCGGACCATCTGCAGATTAAGGAATGCCACGAACCGATGGTATCCGGTACCATTATAACGCCCGACAGCTATTTGGGATCGGTCATATCGCTTTGCATGGAGCGCAGGGGAGTGCAGAAATCCGCAACGAACATCGACAATGAGCGAGTCATGTTGGTGTACGATCTGCCGTTGTCGGAGGTGGTCTTGGACTTTCACGATACTTTGAAGACGATTTCCTCGGGATACGCTAGTTTCGATTACGAGGACATGGGTTATCAATTGAGTTCTTTAGTCAAGGTAAAATTACAATGAAATTAGTAGTATTTTATTTACATTTATTTCTTTAATTTTATATTCAGATGAATATTTTGCTGAATGGTACAGCTGTTGACGAGCTGAGTGTTATTATGCATAGCAGCAGAATGCAGACAATGGGCAGGAAACTTGTGCTGAAGCTAAGAGACATTATACCTAGGCAAATGGTGCAAATAGCCATACAAGCGACGGTTAATGGAAAAGTAATTGCCAGGGAAACACTTAAGGCCTACAGAAAAGATGTTACAGCCAAACTGGTTAGTTTTTTAATTAATTAATAATTTTTTTAAAAGTATAATAACAATTACTCCTCACAGTATGGCGGTGATGTTACAAGGCGGATGAAACTTTTGGCGCAGCAGGCGGCTGGTAAAAAAAAGATGCGCATGGTGGCGAATATTTCATTGCCACGGGAAACTTTTATTGATGTCTTGAAGAAGTAATAGAATCAGTACATTGGACTGGTTGCTGGAGGGACGTATCCAACACGTTTATACACTTCGGATTTGCTCTTCGGACCAGCATTCCAAGTTGGTGGAGTGTTGTATGATTTGGATTCGCTTGGATCCTTGGAACTCTCCTGTTCTTTTTTCATGGTGTTGTACTCGATGATGTCGTCCAGCTTCAGTTCAACGTTGGTCGGTGGACGTCGCAGCATGTTGTTTCTTATAACAGTAAATTCGAAATGCTAACTAAAATGTACTTCTTCCGGACAAGTTCAATAAAAAGTGAGGTTGTAACGTTTTTACGCGTTTTCATTGTTGTGTTTTTTTTTTCGAAAGTGTAGGCAACTCTTAGTGCGAGCAGCTGATTACTCTCGAATAACTAAAACTGACCACTGAGAAACATTATCTCGGCGATAACAAGATGTTTGCTACTCCGATACATTAACAGAAACGAATTATTGTTTTCGTCAGTGTGAGACACGATATCGAAGTAGTTGCAGAGCGATCAATAAACAATGGGTCAACAACAGACGAGCCTGCAGGATTTCGTGTCCAGCAACTGGTCGAAACTAGCCGCTGAAGGTGGAAACGTCGCATCCTGTCCAGGTTTGATGAACGAGGAGATCTACAACATGACCTACGAGGATTTCATTTCGCGGATGTCCGAGCTAAATAAACTGTGTGCAAATACTGATAAGGACCACCATTTGCTGCTTTTGTTATAGTACTGTTTCTTTGTTTTATTCTCAGGTCCAAAGAGTGTCTGGATATTACTGGGAAGCAGCTACTGTTTGCAGTCAAAAAAGGCACTGAATCTACATTTCTATGGAAGGCAACAGTTCAGATTGCCTGTGTAAAGGTTGAACCAGTATCAAACAAGGTGCACACTTATCGATTGCTGAGCCTCAGGGAATTCCTGCAGGTCTTTCATACATTACAGATGCAGCATGCCATTGCTGAACAGAGCAAAGTGTAAGTAGTCATTTAATTTTGATTATCTTATTTAATTTCTCTGTGATTTTAGTACGATAAGTGTTTCAAAATTTTACGATAATATTGATGATATTAGTTCGGCGGAGAAACAGAATGAGTGTTGTATTTGTCTCGAGAGAAGGACGGACATTCTGTTACCATGCGCCCATACCTATTGCATGCAGTGCATTGAAGAATGGTAATGTTAATACATTGACAGTCTAAAAGAAATTATTATTAACTGAAATGGTTTTCAGGAATGAAGATCACCATACGTGCCCAATCTGCAGAGAGAAATTGCAAAGCACCGATGATACTTGGGTGCTCTCGGAAGTGCCGAAAGCGGACGAAATCAGCGATGAAATTAGAACTACCCTCATGGGTTTGGCAGGGACGAGCAGTAAGTAACATCAACAGAAGATTATTTTTATGACTGTTTTAAATATGTTTTTATTCTGATATATAAATATAGTTGTTATATACATACATTTTAATGTATTTTTAATATTTATATAATCCTGTACAATTTACACTTAGATTTGTTAATAATCTTAACTAATTACAAACATAGATATAAAATTTTCTTGGCAGAGGGAATCTTATCACAATTGAATCGACGATGGGGCAAGCAAACAAACAACTAGTATCAACAATTATTTACCCATATCAGAATTAAAATGTATGTAAGCTCACAAAACAAAGATCCGTGTTTCGCGCTCGCCTCTGCGCTTATTTCCTCGATTCAATTATTCCCTATGCAAGTTAGATTCGTTACCTAAGAGTTTGATGGAAGCGGGTTTATCATTATCTGTACTTTTTCTTCATCATCGCTTTTCGCTTCTTGTGTTCCTCCTCCAACTTCATATCCTCCAGATCTTCCTTTATGCCCATTTTAGTACTGATAACTTCTTCCCGCATTTGCTGCGCGAACGTCGACTCCATATTATCAACGTCGTCATCCAGGTTGATGTATTTCCGTTTGTCGTAGCCGAAAATCTCGCTGATGTGTTTTGAGTAATCCTCTTCCTCATCTGGCCCGTCATCGATGAAGTCGTCCATCTCCGAATCGTACTCGGAGTCATCATCGTAGAATCTACCCTTATTGATAATCGGCTTGGATTTCCGTCTTACGTCCTGCGGTGGGAAACGTTTCTCCTTAAGATCCCTGGGAGGGAATTGCTTAGGTTTAATGTCGCTGGGCGGGAATTGCTTCGGCTTCAGATCGTTAGGTGGGAATTGCTTGGGCTTCTGCGCGTTAAAGACCTGTTTAGATCGACTGTTGTTATCGATAGGTTTCTTCAGGTCCCTAGGTGGGAACTCCTTGGGTTTACTCTGTTGATGCTCTGGTCGAACTTTAGCCACGGCTGACGACGAATCGCGTCTTTCGACATCTCTGCTAACGCTTGGAATCTTCTTCGGTTCAGGTTTCTTTCCGTTGCGCTCTTCTGTTGGTTTGGTCAATTGCTGGCGCAGTTTGGATCTATCCTCCGGTTTCTGGCTTTGCGGCGGCTTTTCAACGCTCGTTTTAGACTTGTTACTCTCCTCTCCCAACTTGGGGATTCTCTTCGCTGGAGCAGAAATGCCCTGCAACCTTGCTTGTTCCCTCCTCTCCTTTGCTTCCCTAATTTCTTTCTCACGCTCCGCCTCCCTTTTTTGTTTTTTGGTCAGCAATCGCTCATCTTCCTTATCTTTCTTTTGTTCTACAACAATTGGTTCAAATTGTTTCTTCTCGGCCAACTTCAATAGGTCTAAAAAAAAATATTTTTTTTTGTTATTAAACATTCATTTTCTTATTGAATCAATAAGTGTTGAATAATGAAATAAATTATTCTATAATTACCTGTGAAATTGATTACTGGAGCAGGCTTCAGATTAAGCTTCTTCACCTCTTTCTTTTCTTCCCTTTTTTCCTCGACTTTATCATTCTCATAAATATCACTGTTTTCTCTTTTCCTTTTTCTCCTGTGTGGCTGATTGGCTTCCTCCTTTTCCTTCTCAAGGGCTGCTCTTACTCTATCCTTTGTGTTACTCAAATTGGTGCTCACCTTTTTCTTACCCAAACTGAACTTTGGTTCATCAGGCATCTTGCTGTACTTCTCCATCATTTTGTTGTAGAACTCGGATGCACTCTGAGACACGTATCCGTAATCATCTTCATCTGGTTGGCATGGACCTACCAAAGTGACGGCGGTGTTATCAGAATCCATGGCGTCCTGTATCACAGACTGGTTCGCCGATTTCGTTCTCTTCAGCATAACGTTCACCCTTCTGGTGGCTTTCTTATCTTTGGATCGGAGCTCCAACAGTTGTTCCCTACGTTTATTGGCATCATTCGTCTTCTGCTTTTCCTCCTTTTCCTTTCTGGCAAGGAACTTCTGGATGTTCACGGAAAGCGTCTTCGAGCGCTGCTCTTTTTTCGGAGGCTCGAATTTGGTCGAATAATATTTAATCTAGAACAGAAAGAATGCGACACTGAATATGCGCCTGGATCGTGAATATTTACGTGCGTATACTTACTTCTTTCTTTGGACCCTGACCATTTTTCTGAGCCTTGCTCAGCAGCGTACCGAAATCCATGGTTGTGATTGAAAATTGTGAGGTTCGAGGATGCAATCTTGGAATATTATAGATTTATGTTATGAGCACGGATACTGGGATGTGGTACACTTCACTACTTTTAGATGATACTGGCGAACTCGGTACCACGAACAGCTGTTCCGACTGACAACTTGCTTCTGTCCTCCTCTAGCCCATAACAATGTATATTCATCCATCTCTTAACACTACACATCTGGGGATTTCTATTGCCAACCCAAAAGAGGTAGGCAGTGCGCATGCGTAAGACTACGCGGCGGGAGGCAAATTCAAATTGCATCCAGAGTAAGTAAAATACCATTTGATGATCGTTTATTTAACGATAAATGTACAAACATAATTTTTCGTTTAAGGAAATGTATTTTATGGTAGTTTTTTTTTTGTAAGATCTAAAGAGTATGAAGAAAATAATATTAAATTATAATAACAATTAATCACAATTTTTTAATGATTTTTTACTTTTGCAAGGTAATTTGAATTGAAGGAACTAAATGTATTGTTTGGTTTTTCATAAAATGTGTTATTTATTCGTTTCGCACATGTTTGGTTCGAAGAGATTTCTAATGTAATTAATCTTATCTTCACCATAGACTAAATCTTTCCACTCATCGAAATGCACGAAAGCCACTTTGTAGCCGAACATCTCCAAGTGTCGAACCTTCGTTTGGTACATGCCTCTCAGCTGCACATGCAGCTTCGTAAATGCCTTGGGCCTCATCAGCAAAACCGCGTATCTAGAATAAATAGAATTAATGCATAATGCATTTGTTGTCTTTGAGTTTCAAGAGTGAGCTCACTTGACGTCCTCCTTGGCCTGAACGACGTAATCTATGTGATAACCATACGGCGTTATAACGTCACTCAAGATGTTCTTGGAGTTTTGGAAATACTTGATCAGGTAGAGTTTCACCTTGAAGGAGAAACTGCGGTCGTAGAACGCATTTTGTGAAACTGAAGCAAGTCGAGTTAATTAGAATTTTCTTACATTTTTTGTTGTATATTGTTTTTCAATACTTAAAGTCGCCTTGCGTTCGACCTCATCTATGTACTTTTGATGGAACCAGGGCACGTTCGATTCGGGATAATCGATGCAGACGGCTCGATTAAGTAACATAAGCCTATTTCTAACTCTCTCCGAGTAAATGTCCTACGTTTAATTAAGCAATTGTATTAAATTGTATTCGTTGCAGTTAAGTTGTTCTTACCTTCGAGTAGCAGTTGAGTAATTCTGCGTCGAGTTTCTCTAGGAAATGCGGCGTGAAGATCTGCTTGATGAAGGTGTCCGAAAGGTAATTAAAATAACTTAATCCGAGGCAGCTCTGTATGTAGGAGAGGCCCGGCATTCTTTCCTGATCCCTTTAACATGTTTATTTCCTTCAGTGTTATTTCAATGTTATTTGCGCTTCACATTTACCTGACGATTAAATCTGCGAAACTGTTAAAAAACTTTTCCGAATTCTTCGGAATGTATCCGCAATTGTAGCAGAGGTACATGACCTTTTCGGCGTTAATGGCCATTACATGATTTTTGGATCGCGAGACGTAATCTGCCATCGCGTCCAATATGTTGGGCAGAAAAAAGTTTGATGAGAGGAGAGCGTAAGACATGTACTTGATGATTCTGGAGCACATGTCTTCGCTATTGACTTTGGCTTGGAGCAGTTTGGACACCGTATGCTTGGAGCGACCAGTGCCCCGACACATCATCGTCTTAATCAACAGCTGCAGCTTGCCCAGGTTGATCTCTTCGTCCTCCTGCAGATCGCGTTTCATGCACTTGTCGATGGTTGCGTTAAAGACGTTCACGTACCGCGACTGCAGCAGTCGGTTCCGAGATTGATACAGACCTATCTGGAAGCTCCTGCTCAGATTGTAGCAATCGACTGTGTTGATCTGTTGCCATTGGCTGCTAAGCTTGTTCACCACGTGATTGAGGATGGAAACGTCGTTACCGTAGGCCAACACGAAAGAAGACAGCATCGCGAACCGCGCCGGGATGTAATTGATGATGCCCTGCTCAATCTCACCTTCCAACCACTGATTCAGCCGCTTCTCTAACTTCATGTGCCTCAAGTTCGTGCTCTGATGGAAGTTAATATAGTTGTTACACACCTTAAGCAGATACGCGTTTTTGAACTCTAGGTTGTGCTCCATCTCCTTCAGCAATTTCGTCCAATAGGACTTGCACAACAGCGGATCCGAATTCTTCATGTACAGCAGCACCTTGAAGAAGTCCAGCAGGTTCTGACCCGACATATCGTAGTCCATGAACTTCTTCACAATATTAATGAATAGCGGCCGCTGTGAAGGCAGCGAAAATGATGCGATGCACGAGAGCAATTTCAAGCGCACCTCGAGCGACCCCGTCTGATCGCTGTCCAATTGATGCAGAAACTTCAACGCGCATCTTTGCGTCTCGTTAACAATCTCCGCAGGTTCATAGTTTTTCAGCAACACCTACAATCAAACCAGACATTTGACAAAACGCAATCGTAATTAACGGATAAGAACCCACATCGAAAACGTTTATCAATTGATGTACATTCAATATACCGATGCGATTCTGCAACTGCATGACGCACTGGCTGATCAGCAACGTATTTCTGTACCTCCAGTGAGGAAAATTCAAAAACATCACGATCTTCAGTATCGTCACATGCTCGTCCTTGTTGATCACCCCATTCTCTATCAAACCCCTCACTTTATTCTTGTACTTCTCCAACACCTCATCAGTTACTATCTTATTCAGATTATTTAAACAAATTGACATGGACCTAATATCCTCAGCAGTTTCACACTTATCTAAGAACAAACAAACAAAAATCCAATTTTACTCCAACAGCAAAACAAAGTTGCACTGTAATTAATTACCAATAAAATTATAAATATGTGGTATGAGGTTTTTGCAATAAAAGTATGAGGCTAAATTGTAATTGCTGAACACTGTTTGCGTATACCTAGAGGCTCCAATCACAGAGAAATCCTCACACAGTTTCCCTTCTAACTCCCTAATTAGTTTCTGCATAGTGTCATGTCTGACATCCACTCCAATCTTATGCAAATAAAGTAGAGTTGCACTAAGCACATTTGCATCTTCAAATTCATCCTCTTTTATTGATTCCAATAAAATCTTTATCTCCTCCTGGTCCAGCAACTGACAAATGTAATCATTCAGGAGTGCTTTGATCTCTGGTTTCTCATTTGTTATTGTGTTTATGTGACAGAACATTTTTTGTAGATCCCACAGCACAAGCACTATCTGCGCATGATGGGTGTAATCAAGGATATTGGAAAACTTGTTGATGAAGTTCAGCACATCTTGCACACAGGAGCACTTCTTGATATCATTTATGAGGGGATCAGTGGAATTTGGGTACAGAATGTCCTTCACCAGCAACGGATGATCTTGGCTTAAAATATTATTGAAATCCTCCTCAGAATCGAAAACTTCATCTTCGTTTAAATAGCAGGACTCTTCATGGTACTCCTGCAGTCTAGTGTTAGTATGGAAGTTTCTGTTGAAATTCGTGTTTATACTGGGTACAAATTTCAATTTCTTCGCTGCTAACAGAGTGGACGGCCTCAATTTGTAGCTTCTCATAAGCTGATAAGAAATCCGTCGAAGAATCAGCATTTTGTGACTGCAGTATTTTGAAATTTAAAATGCACTTTTTCTTAGGTTAAGGTTTTTGGACTACGCTCCTATATCAGGGATGGCCACATACCATAATATTTGTATTTGTCTAATCAGAAGATCATTTTGAGCGAGAATCATAGTTTTAGGAATAGAATTTATAAACTTAAGTCTATAGGATTTCCGTTATTTGGTAATAATTTAAATGTTGGACATCCTTGGAAGATAAAATATTGTATGCAATACATCTAGCTTAAACGTATATATAAAAATTGAAAAAAAAAGCCGTTTATTATAAGAGGATAAAAATGAGAAACGTTGAAATAAAGGCCAAAGTTAGAGACATGGTCAAGATTTTAGCTAAAGCAAAGGAGTTGAGTGGATCGGAGGGCGTAAGCATTCCTCAGCATGATACATTTTATAGAGCTCCACTAGGAAGATTAAAGTTACGCCGATTCGAGGTTAGTGTTGTTCAATGATTATTTATTTTATTGCTTTACATTTTCTCAAAAATACATTTCAAATATTGATTTGAATGTTACTTAAGTCATTTTGTTTTTATTAGAAAATAAAAACAAACATGAATTTAGTAGTTGTTTACATAATTAACCATTGCTATTGGTTACGCTTGTCTTTCGCCTTTGTCCTGATTGGTTCAATTTTAAAAAGGCGTTTACTAATATGGTAGTTTTAATGATTGATTCATCATCTCCACATTTTAATGTAGACAGGGAACGCTGAATTGATATACTATGATAGACCGGATGCGAAAGGACCGTCTCTATCGGAATTCGAGCGTCACGATATCCAGGCACCAAATGTTAACTCCTTAAACAGTGTTCTATCCAAGGCTTTGGGCACTATAGGAGACGTAAAGAAAATTCGTCGCCTATTCATGGTTGGTCAGACCAGAATTCACGTGGATAAAGTCGAGAATCTTGGAGATTTTATGGAATTAGAGGTGCAGTAGTTAGCGCGATTTTGGATTCGTGCGTCCAAACAAACGACGCCTTTTAATCACACGATTGGTTTATTCGTTTATTATATTTACTATTATTTTCAGGTTGTTTTAAAGGAGGAGCAAACCCTGGAGGACGGTCAAAAGATTGCCGATGATTTAATGTCGAAATTGGAAATAGAAAAAGAGGATTTACTTTCGTGCGCTTACACAGATTTATTAAACAAATAATCGACTTTCAAAAATGTTCTTATAGTATCAAATAAAAATATGCATTATGTTTTTATTATATAAATATTCAAATATTTAAGATAGGCAACTTTTAGAACTAGTTTATGAAGTTTTCCAGCATAACATTTAATGTCAAAATAGTAAATAAAATATATTTTGGTTTAAAATTTGCGAGTAAATATGAATGTGTCCCAAATGATATTGCATCAGTATTCTATTGCCAGGGCTGATCGATTATTGAATGATGCTTCAGCTGCACCCAATGAATCTCTGCAAGGTTTCACTCTATTGAACCCACATTTGGCACTTCTTGATATTGGAAACACTATAGTTCGAAGGGACTATACTGATATTGAACAGGTGAAACTGTTGTCTGGTGGTTGCAGTGGCCATGAACCTCTATATTCAGGATTTGTGGGTAATGGATTTTTAACAGCTGCAGTTCATGGTAATTAATAACCAAGAAATTTTTCAATAATTAAACTAAAATGGCAAAATGCATTTAAGGTGAGCTATTCAGTGCTCCATCAGCTTATCACATATACAATGTGATCAAGGAGTTAGCCTATCAACAGGACAAAGGTATATTGATTATAATACAGAACAACTCTGGAGACACATTGAATTTTGGTTTGGCTGCTGAGAAAGCTTTGAATGAGGGCATCAAAGTTAAGCTTCTGATTGTATCTGATGACTGCAGTGGTTGCGAACTACTTTCCAATAGTAAAACGAGTGATCAGCCACAAGGACTGTTGGGTGTTATTATGGTGCAGAAAATAGCAGCAGCAATGGCTGAAGAGAAGGAGAGCAGTTATCTGGAGATATACAAGTACTGTGATGAGTTGCAAAGAGATCTGGCCACGGTTATGATAACGATGCGAGCGAGCACCGCACCCGATGAAGACGAGTGCGTTTGCGTAAAGAACAGGAAGACTTACGAGGTAGAGTTTGGGGCCGGTCTTCACGGCGAGGGCGGGTCCAAAACCATCGTGATGACCACAACCAAAGCGATCGTTGCGGAAATGTTGAATGAGCTAAGGAAGAAGGTGGTTCTCGATGATACGTCAGAGTATGTCCTTATGGTGAACAACATGTGCGTATCCAGATTGGAGGAAAGTGTATTTATGGCTGAAGTGGTGAAGAGTTTTTTGAACAATAACGTGAGGATCTCGAGGATTTACAGCGGATGTTTCATGAGCTCGATGAATATGAAGGCGTTGTCTTTGACGATTTTGAAGTGCGACGAGTTGCGGCTCAAGTATTTCGATTACCCGACAAATGCGGCGGAATGGAAAGTCGGCAGTCTGGTGGGAATATTGGAAACGCCCTTAAAACCCAGGGTGAGAGTGCTTAGAAATCCCAGATTAGCGAACAAAGGACCAAAGTTGATACCAAGGGAATCCAACATTTTGCTGCTGGTGCTGCAATTTGCATGCGATGCTTTGATTTCGTGCGAAAGGCAACTAAATATCATCGACGGCGAATGCGGCGACGGAGATACAGGAACGAGGATGAAGGTGGTGTGCGAGGACATCCTGGACGGATTGCGCTTGAAGCAAATCGACTTGGAGAACGTTTACGTATTCTTCAAGACGTTGAGTCGCATCGCAGAAAGGATTGGAGCGAGTTTGGGAGCCATCTATGCGATTCTCTTCGAAGCGGCCGCGAATACGGTCTGCGAATTGGAAGTCGGATCGCCCATGGAACCTACCATCTGGATAACGTGCTTTTCGAACGCAGTTTCCACGTTGAAGAGGTAATACGATTTAAATGTTAACTGAATGCTATATATAATCGAATTGAAGTCACACGAAAACCGTGGATGCAACGAACAATATGCTGGTACCGATGGTCGCATGCCTGATGACAATCGAAGAGGCGTTGCAGCAACAGGAGGAGCCTGCGAACCGTGTGCTCGAGGCGTTCGGGATGGGCGTGGCCGCAGCAGAGGAGGCGGCAATGAGGACGCGATTGAATAATCGGAAGTTTCCGGATTCGGGAGCGCACGCTGTCGGGATTTGGATGAGGGCATGCTTCGAGGGAGTCAAACTGCGTTGCGAATACTGAAATTGTCCACTATTGTATAAAACGAAACACAGCAAAAATAATTAATAATAATAATAAAATGCATTTCGTGGATATTTTAAATGTTGATCGCATCTTCCACGGTTTCCGGTAGCTGCTTGTTGAGCGTCTCGGGTAGTTTGAAGGCCACACCTGCGGCTATCATTGCGATCGCGGAAAACAGGAGCATCGGCAGGTAGGTGACATATAAACCCTGCAAGGATTATTGTGTTGCTAAATTGTTCGATCTGTGTGTGTGTGTGTGTGTGTAGCAATAACTTACGAGGAGAGGTACGAAGGGCGCTAAGAATGCGCCCACTCTGGCAATGGTCGAGGCCGAGGCTATGCTCGCACCTCGGATCACCGTCGGGAATAGTTCGGATGTGTACACGTATATGATGCCAAATGATGCTGTGATACTTAGTTTACCAATTAAAAACAGCATTAAAATTAACCAAGTCAGCTCTAGAAATGATGCAAAAAAAAAGAACTGCCATTATTGCAATCTACTAATTAAATAACAAACTGACCGACCTGTAGTTACGAACACCGAGATGGCACAATTGATGGAGCACGCAAAGAGGCATATGATGATAGACTTTTTGCGTCCGATCTTGGAGATGGCCAACCAGGAGATCATGTAACCGGGTATCTCTATGAGACAGCCGAGGATGTAATTAAGATATTTCGCTCCAACCATACTCGTAGAATTTAAGGATAGACCGTAGTAGATGAAAGCATTCGCAGCCCTAAAATAATGCCATTCAGATTTATGAAGAACATAGAGATCGATTTACTACTTACCATAAATAAAAGACGATTACCAATCGGATGACCAGAACTCTCGTTTTCAACATCTGCTTCATCGCTGGCCACATAAGATCCACCTTTCCATTATCATCCTATGTAAAAGAAAATTGAATTGCAAAAAATAATAGTGTTAAAAAAATTAAGTGTTACATCGCCGCGAGGCTGCTCCATGAAACAGTCGTTCATCTCCTTTGAAATTGTCACTTTGTTGATCCTCGCAGCTTTTTCGATCACGTCTTTAGCCTCTCCGAGCTTCTTCTGCGACATCAACCACCTCACGGATTCTGGAATTATACTGAATGCAAATGAATGAAGGAGAAGGGTGCCACTTCGGCTCGGTTACCACACGTATAGGATGAAGACGAAGCAAGGCCCCGAGATGAAGAGCTGCGTCCACATCCAATTCTTGGTGTACAAGGCTATCACCCCCAGAAGAGCTTCTCCAATCGCGTAGAAGAAGTTCAACACTACTCCGGTCAATTCGCGCTTTTTCCTTCCCACCAATTCCACGCCTGTGTTCAAATTCAGATAAATACAGTTTACCGCACATCGCAACATCATCAATTCTAATACCAATAACGAAGCCCAGCGGATAAACCCCGGCCGTTCCGACAGCGTGGAAAAATGTCACCGCCATAAAACCGTAGTAACTCGTTGCCATCACGTGAGATACCCCAGCTAGAGACATGATGAAGATGCTCAGTATAAACATGTACTTTCTTCCATATCTGCAACCATAATTAATTATATGAATTACAATTCGTTTCGTATCGCATCATCGTACTTATCCGATAAAACGCCGAACGTGAACGATCCCACCAGGATCCCGAAAAAATGGCTGTTTCCCACCAGCGACAACTTGTACCTGTTCTCTGGACACACAATATCGAACTCCTGCACAATAGTCCTCTCATCATCAAACACTAAATCCTGACACCTCTCCACAGTGTCAGTCTGGAAATTCTCTGCTTCACACCCATTCCCCACATGCTTGAATCGAGTGCACATTGAAGCCTTGTAACTTGTATTCATATTATACATGTTTGGAATGGCCATTGGCAACCAAGGCTCCTCATACTTTGGGTTCTCCTTGTTCTCGCAATCAGGAATCTGGCACCTTCAATATAAAATAAAAGAAATAAGCAGAGCACTTGAAAATGCACAGAACTATTTGAATAAACTTTTACCTGTAATCAGGAGAGCCAGCTGTGAAAACATAAGAGAGACTGTTGCCACCAGAGAAGAGCACTGGCAGACAGACTAGCAGATAAGTTGTGATCTGGAAGCGTCCCAGCTCGCCCAGCTCCTCTAGCACATCGTCCAAATTCATTGTATTTAATCTGAAAAAAAAGATGTTATTCTTCAAATTAAAAAGTTAATAATAGCCTATTCAAATTTTCTACCTTAAGAAATACTAAAGTAGTTAAAACGCATTTGACACGCAAACCCTGAACTTCAGAACTCTTTTCATTGCCACGCAACGACGACGATTGCGAACAACGCGTTGTTATTGTGGTTTTAAATAAACCTGGAGGCATTGTTGTATATAGTGAAACAGTAATCTCGTGTTTATAATTGGAACGCTCGTTACGTAAACGCCGAACACTTCATTAACAATCTAATCAATAAAACACGAAAGATGAGGAGAGAAGGAAACATTCAAAATGCAGTGCATTGCATAAACTCAGCAATAATTCCCGTTAATTAAAAAGAAAACAAAACCATTACGTATCGTCGTTTATGGATTTCTCGGAAATTAGAATTGGCAATAAACAGTACGGTTCAAGCAAACGATTCAACAACATCGTTGGATGCAACATTATTTGCATAAATGTTAGGAAATTAAATATTGAATATTGTTATAAATTTCAGATTTGCATTAATATACTTAATAGTTTGTAAATAAAATGGCATTTATCATATTTATCACTTACAGTTTGCAAAAAAAAGAATGCAGAAGTTGGAAAAATTTGATAATGCAACTTTACTTGCATCACTGCCAGGAATTACATTCCGGAAGACATTAATATAACGCATATTCCAATTACTTTTCAAATATTCAAACGTACAAAAGGAAAGGAATGTATACATTTACATACGACGTTTAACGTGTAAAAAAGTTCACTTGCGTTGCAGGAATGAAATCGCAATAATTGTAAATTAGGAATAATAATGTTTCTTTTTTCAATTAATTATCCAAGTGGATATTTTTGTAATACATTAATTTACTCATATAAAATCGATTAAGAAATAAGGTTTTGTATTACAAAAATAAAGAAATCTTGGAAATCCATAAAAGGTTCGACAATTCGGAACAATAGCACATTATCAACGATTATTTGATAAGAAACTTAAAATGAGTACAGTCGATGATGAATCAGAAATGTAAAAGTTGGCTTTCCCGGAAATACTCTATCACTTACGTCGCAGGAATGGAATCTTAATAAGTGTAAACTATAAATATTAACGCGTGCGACAACTAAACGACCCGATAATCCACACGGTTCGTTAAATTTTATCTGGTTGAAAGAAAGTCGGCAGCAAACAAAAAACGCAGAATAATTAGCAATAAAGGAGCGCGGTTGAATGTAATCTTGACAATAATTGTTTTCTTATCTTTTTTTTTGTATAATTCATGCACGCACTTGAATTCAGACGCATGGCAAAGATTATCAAACGTGAATTGTTATTGTAATCATTATGAAATTCTATATAAATTTATATAGCAAAAATGGATATTGATGATTTTATGAGGAATATTCATTTTTATTAAGATTTTAATATTCATTTCGTGAATGCAGAAAACACATTATTTAAATTCAAAAATGTTCGTTTCGCAAATGCCAAATTATTTATTAAAAATGTTTGATACTGAATATAGTATTTTCAACTCACCGGTTGCTTCGGAGACGTTGCACCAATTAGTTTATTGAAAAACGTGAACGCGGTGCACCGGTGCACGGCCTTCGATTAAGATACGCAGCTTACGTAAGTTTCAACCGTTTTCCGAACGCGGACAGTTAGAAGTTACTAAAATATGCAAGCGGAGGGAGATAGAATGTTAGTAATATATGCAAAACAAATTGAGAATTTCGGAAGAACACGGAAATTACCGAAACACAAAAAAAAGTTGTAAGAAAAATAGCTACCCGATTCGAGGAGAAAAAAAAACAAAAATTTCGTTTCCTAGACGATAAAAGACGAGTTCCGTCAGGTTGTCTGTCATCTGAAAATTTATTTAAAAAAATAAATGGTCTGAATTTGGAGGCGCATGCAATCAGGGGTTTCGCGATAAACAAAAATTGGACGGTGAAAGATGGATTTCGATGATATCCTGCAAGGTCTGCAGAAGACGGGAATGGATCGCTTCCAGATATCAACATATTTCTTGGTTTGTTTACCTCTGTTTTTGTCCGCTCAGAATGCACTCATCTATATCTGGACATCCAGAGCACCTGATTACAGGTAAATATGTAAATTATCGTTATGAAGTTTTGTATGATTGGATATGTGCGCAGATGCTTCGTACCGCAATGCGAGAAAGAAAATCAGACAAAGTTCGATGCGGAATTTACGCGATTCGCCATACCAAACAAGAACAGCGATCTCGATGCGTACTCTCCGCTCGAGTGCAGGACCTTCAAGTACAAGGGCGATGGACAATCGTGCACGAAGAACGATTTTACAACTGATCAAGAGGCGAAGGACTGCGAAAAGTACGTATTCGACGATGAGGTCAGCCTGATGCAGGAGTTCGAGCTGTACTGTCCGAAGAATAGTCATTTTTTGACGTTTATTGGAAACTCGCATTTCCTGGGTATACTCTGCGGCACGATAACCTTCGGCATCCTATCCGACAGGTCATTCCATCAATCGAGATTCTTGGCAGATTTTCAAATTTGTCATAATGTGTGCAGGTACGGCAGGAAATATACGTTCATCGCAGCCATCATCTTCATGGGTATCGGTGGGTGCACATTGGCTTGCATGTCCACATATATTGGATTCATGATCATTTCGTACATTCACGCGCTCGGCGTTTCTGGAGTCTATCCGCTTGGATTCGTCTTAGGTGATCGATCAAATTAATCCCTTTCATAATCTAATCCGAAATGTTTGTAGCTGTCGAGATGGTCGGCCCGTCAAAGCGGGAATTGGCGGGAATGGTGCTCAACTTCTTCACATCGTTCGGCGGTGGTACTCTTGGTGCTGTCGCTTGGGTTTCGAGGCATTGGGTCTGGTATCAATTGGCCATCGCTGCGCCATGTCTCCTCTTCCTTCCATACGCCTGGTAAATGAATAACATTTGCAATTAACTGTGAAGCTGAACACTTGCATTAACAGTCTCATACCCGAATCGGTGCGTTGGTTGATCGCCAAGAAGAAGTATCGGCAGGCGAAGGAGGTGCTCTACAAGATGGCCAAAGCCAACGGCACTGAGATCACCAAGGAGATGGAGGACAGCCTGAAGGATTCGGGGAAGGAGGAGAAGAGTCAGAATATTTGGTCGATGATGATTGGCACCCTCAAGTCCAGGAAGCTGCTGATAAGGCTCCTAATCGTGTTCTTCATATGGTTTGCGTTAATAGCTGAACTTTTTTGCCAATTAATATATTTGGATTTCAAGGTTCACCAACGTCTACATCTACTACGGCTTGGCATACGTGTCTACGTACGTGCTGGGCGGTAAATACTTGAACTTCATTATAGCCTTCATCGTCGAGATACCCAGCTACTCTTTGGCCTGGTTTGCGCTCAAGAAACTTGGCAGGAAAATCTCGACGATCGCCTCTCTGATTCTCTGCGTGATCTTCACCGTAATCAGCATTAGCATACCGGACTGTAAGGATTCGATTCGCTCGTTTCAACCATCTGTAGCCTGACTTCATCGGTAGCATTATGTTTCTTCTAAAAGCACTCGCCTGGTTATCCACTGCGATGTTCATGATGTCCAAGGTTTTCATAACTGCCTGCTTCGGCATCATTTACGTTTACAACTCTGAGCTGTTTCCAACCTTGATCAGAGGAGCCTGCGTCTCAATGGGATCCACGGTGGGAAGGTTCGGGGCCCTATTCGCGCCCGTCTCCCAATACCTGGTACAAACAATCATTAAGACCATCTAGCCTCGTCAGACGACAACCGAATTGTTTGTTATTTTTTTAGGTCAGCTACACGGGCAAAAGTTGGCTACCAATGGTGGTCTTCGCGGCCGTCGCCGGAGTTGCCGCCGGCTTAACTTTTTTCCTTCCGGAAACTGTCAATAAGAAATTACCGCAGACCATCGAGGAAGCGGAAAACATGTGATTCTACTCATAACGTGTGAATTTATCTGATGAAATGAATGAATTAAAATAAAATTTGGTGTAATCGATTATCATGTGTATTTTTCTTCTTAATTCATGCCGCTTCTCGATTCCAATTATTTTTGACGTGAGGTCTATCGATTCTCTCTCTACGAGTAGTAGCGAAATCTGTCAGTCAAACTATTGACTTTTCTTTTACATCTTTTTTTAATATGGATTTCGACGATATGCTTGGACATCTACAGAAGGGCAGCATGGATACCTTTCAGATTACCACCTACATATTGGTGTGTCTACCTGTGATACTATCCGGTGCCAATGGTCTCGTTTACATTTGGACCAGCGGATCTCCGACCTACAGGTAACGAACGTAATCGACTTTACTGAAATCGCAACATCTCCCATAAGATGTTTCGTGCAGGGATGCGACGACGAGAAGCACCTTCAATACAACGCGCCATTCATCGAGTTCACGATTCCCGCAAAGTCTGAAAATGAGAACATGCTGCGCGAATGCAAGCAGTACAAGCGCAAGGGCGATGGCAAGTCGTGCAAGAAGGAAGATTTCACGAAGAACATTGCTGAAGATTGCGACAAGTTCGTCTTCGACAGGGAAGTGACCATTGTGCAAGAAGTAAAGTCCTAACTAAAAACAAATCGAAAACGATGATCTCGAATTAAATCATATTTTTAGTTTGAATTGTATTGTGAAGGGAACGTGTTTTATCAAACCTTAATCGGCGACGCCCATTTTGCCGGCATCCTAATTGGAACGATCTCCTTTGGCGCTCTATCCGATAAGCAAGTGTTTATGCAAATTTTATGTTTTACTTGTAAGATATGAATGGGTGATATTTCAGGATTGGCCGTAAATATCCGTTCATAACTTCCATAATACTGATGGGTTTGGGAGGCTGCACCCTGACCACGATGTCCACTTATTGGGGCTTCTTTGTGGTGTCATTCATTCACGCCATCGGCGTTTCCGGAGTCTATCCATTGGGTTTTGTGCTGGGTGATTTGAATTATTGAATACATTACATAGTTACAATTAACTGATGTATTATATATGTACATAAATATATTTGAGATAATTTCTAGCTGTCGAAATGGTAGGTCCCAAGAAACGGGAATTGGCGGGGATGGTTTTAAATTTCTTTTGCGCTGGTGGTGGGGTCACCCTCGGATTGATTGCATACTTAACAAGACATTGGGTCTGGATTCAATTGACCATCGGGTTTCCGTGCATCTTTTTTGTCCTATACATTTGGTATGTATCGATAATACTTCTTATACTGTACATAATGTTATTTTTCAGTTGCATACCTGAATCCGTTCGTTGGTTGATCGCCAAGCAGTATTACAAGAAGGCCAAGGAGATCATCGTGAAGATGGCAGCCGTTAATAAGATGGAGGTAACGCCGGAGATTATTAACGGTCTCAGGGAAACGAAGAGTAATACGGAAGTGCACGTGGACATTTGGCCCATGATGAAGGCGATGTTCCGAAGGAAGACTCTGGTCATTCGGCTGCTCATCATCTTTTACCTATGGTTGCAGACATTTGAGATCTAAAACTAACGTAATTGCAACTGTACCTTACTTAGGTTGGCGAATGTCTTCATCTACTACGGCCTGGCCATATTCTCGACAAGCATCACCTCCGGGAAGTACGTCAACTTCATCATGAGCTTCCTCGTCGAAATTCCCAGCTACACACTTGCATGGTGGATGCTGAAGCGACTAGGACGCAAGATTTCGACCATTTCCACGCTTATCCTCTGCGTCGTCTTCAGCACGGCTACTGTTTTCATTCCGAAAAGTTTAGTAATTTAGATTAGTTCTTGATCAATAACAGAGTTTATTAATCTTTGCAGATATCGAATGGTTGGTGGCTTGCATGTTCATGTTGTCCAAGGTCTTCATTACGGCCTGTTACGGAATGCTCTACGTCTACAATTCGGAGCTCTTCCCCACATTAGTCAGGGGAGTAACAGTATCGACGGGTTCGACGATCGGTCGGATTGGAGCATTGCAAGCACCCCTCGTCAACATACTGGTAGATATCTGAAATACAACAACTAAGCGCAAACATCATTGATATTTTAGGCGCGACAGGCTAGTTGGTTGCCGATGGTCGTCTTTGCGGTCGTGGCTGCAATCGGCGCCGGTCTAACATTCTTCCTGCCGGAAACGCTCAACAAAAAGCTGCCGGAAACGATCGACGAGGCCGTCAGCCTGTAGAGCAGAGCGATCATCGCAAACTCGGAAAAATAAACAGTTAACATTATTTATTCAAAGGAACCAAAGAAACAATCACAAAGAAAAGAAAATAATATAATAAATTGATGATTTACATAATTATGTATATAAATTGTTCATACTTAAGTCTATTATATATTTACACACTTTTTAAATTATTATAATGGAGATATTCTGAAAGAAAACAATTCAGCTTACAGAATAACAAAACATAAGATTTAGAAAACAATCTCATCACCCGAGTCGTAGCTCGTGCTGTCTGATTGCGAAGAGTCAATTTCGCTTCCGCTAAGATCCGTCCACAGATCTTCGGATTCGTCGTCATCGTTGTCGTTTGTGTTCGCTTCGGCATCGTCAGCAGCCATATCTAAAATTGTTGGTACTAAAAAATATGTAATGACAATAGCTCTTATTCGATTTGCTTCCTAAATATAAAACTCACTGTCTGAACCATCGTCGTCAGAGCCCATATCATCCTCCTCGTCTTCTTCCTCCAGATCTTCCTCGTCGTCCCTCCTTCGCCCGACGTCGTATAATCTGACCACAGACTCTTTCACAGAATGATACATTCCCTGGTTCTCAACCACAGCAATTAAAGTGTCGAACTTGTTCACGACCAGATCGTGGATGTTCCTCTTCACATCAATCGTGGCGATGTTCGAATAATCGACTGCATCGATCGTCTTAAAGCTCGAATCGAACATAGTATCCTCGTCCGTTTCTTGCTCCATTTTTAACGCGTATATTACGCTATTGAGAGGCGAGAACAACGGGGTGCACTGATTCAATGCGGGCACAGTTTTCAGCAGATGGAAGGTACGCAAATCCCATACTTCCGTATTCGATACGATCTATAGAAATATCAATATTATTGCTGAATTTATATTGCAAAATAATCATTATTTACCTCGAATCGATTTGGATGAAAAACGCCACTCTGAGTTTGATTCAGCTTATCCAACTTGTGAATTTGCTTACCAGAAGCAACATCGAACAAAACGCCGTCCGATAGCACTAATTCATCGTTCGGACTGAACGTCGCCATGTTCTTAGTGTATTGATTACTAATTGTGGGAACTAAATTCTGTATACGTAATCCCGTTGCGACATCAAATATCTAAAATTATAATTCAAAATTAATAATGAAAAACAAACAAATAAATAGATATATTACCGTAGCTGCTTCTCCTTCGGTCCCTAAAATTTTGTCTTGCGATACTTTACTGAACTCAACGTAATCTTCATTTTCCAGTGGAAACTTCATATCAAAGTCTTTCATGGACCAGAGTGCGGATAGTGGTCTACCCCACGTAGTGCTGGTGAGGAGGAGATCGCCCTTCCAGTTCGGTTCCATATGCATGATATAGCTGTCGTGAGCTTGGAACATGGACTCCACGTTTCCGGTATTCATATTGAAAAGCCGTACTTCTCCGGAGAAATCACCGACCACGATATTCTTATCACCAGGCATGAATTTGGCGCAGGTGAAGAACAAATCATCGTTGGGCAATCGTATGGTCTGTACAGGACAGAACCTGGAGTGGGTGAGTCTTCTATCCATATTCCTTGACTGGAAGCCCATCTGCCTCCTAGCGCAACGCACGATGAAATTATTAGAAGCTGTTATCCTAGGTTTAGGATCTGGACACTTGTGCGGACTGCAAAAAACATCAATCAATCAAGTTGTTGCTGATATACGCATCGAAATTACTTACACAAACAAGTTGAACTGTGGACAGGTGGCCATAGGGTTTTTGCATAGAGCGTGCTGATTGGTCAGGTATTCCGTTATGATGGATTCTAGCGTTATCCGTGGCTCTACATTAATCTCCTCTATGGATGGGAGAGAAAGCACCTTAATGTGTTGTGGTTCATTTGAGATTTGCTTCTGGAGCCTTGAATTCGGCGGTGTGCTTACCACAGGTGTACTTACAGTATTATTTATTTTTCTAGGGGGGAAAAAGGTAATTTAAAATATTTTCATTAAACACACTTGTACAAAATTACTTGATAATTTTAATTGCTGGACTGTTCGAAGAACTGGATGCCGGCGATTGACACTCCGGGGCTGCACTGATGCTGGGCTGGTTGCGATGCATCGGTGAATGCGTCGAAAAAGATAATCTCGTCTAAAAGAATGCTTTTCTTAGACACAAATAATATGAACGTTATTTAATGACTTACTCGAGTTGGTGTTAAAGGTGAAGAGTAACGAAATTTCGATGGATGATTCTGATTCAATAAGCTGACGGTCGCAAGATTTGCTTCTTTTTGCAAGGCAGTCGCCGTCTCCGACAAACCTTTCGACAGAAGATGCTGATGAATCAACTGCATCAACTGTTTATCGTTGAATTGAATTTTCGTTTGTGCAACGACACTAGCCTAAAATTATTATTAACAAAAATTAACGGGACTGATCAAATGATTTGCATCAAAACACTTACCCGATGTATATTGACTAAGGAAACATCTGTATCGCTGTTACTTTGCGTCGCTTTACCGGATAGCCTTTCCAGAAGCTCCAGAGCGTACTTTTGAAAAGTTACATGCTCTTGTCTTTTCTCCTGCAAAATAGGATCACGCATCAAACCTGAAAACAAATTGGAACATAAGTTAAAACCGATCAAAAGCGATTTAAATATTTACTTTGTAACTGTCCATTTTGAAAGAGTGGCAATTTAGAGACAATTTGCTTGACCGTATCCGATCTGGCTAGGCCAGCCAATGCTTTGCATGCTAGAGTTCTCATACAATCAGCATCTGTGATAGGTATCTTAATGTTCATCAATTGCAACAATACCTAGCAAACATAACAATTTTAATTCACAATATGCTAAAACTTTGAATAAGCTTACCATAATGCCGTTATTCGTCCTAAAACAATCCCACACGCGTTGAATAAGCTCTTCTGAACTTTTAACTTTGGTCTTTTTACTGGGAGATTGAGTAGAACCTGATGAAAAACGAGACATGTTTCCGCCGATCTGAAAATAACGTAAAAATTACTAAGTGCTTGAAAGTGGAATTTTTGTTTTAATTACCCTATTTACAGGTGCACACACGCAGTTCACAATTATCCTCAGTGCAGATTTTTGAACATCGGCGTCGCCGACGATCTCTCCTTCCGCGGCGCCAATAATTATTGTAATGCCTTGTGAAATAACATAAGTAAATAAAATTGTTAAATTTAATTTATAATTATATATATATATATATAAATACCAAGAGTAATAGATTCCTCTGGAAGGTCCACTCTCTCGCACAGCAGCATTTGAACTCTTGGCATAACGCAAGCGATGTATATCACATCTAATGCGCATCTGACTGTTTCCGCTCTGCCACTGTAATTCCATTCGTAGGCGAATGCTATGATCTTCAGAAGTAAAGTGATGGCCCCCAATTTGAGGAGTTGATCTACAGGCAACCAGTGCATTTTGAAGGGCATATTCTGCAATAACGTTTCGATCTGCTGCTCCACTTCTTCTGGGGATGACTTGCATGGCTGAAACGAGACGGCATTGTGAGTATATAATATATCAAAAATAAATTCATTACCTTATAAGTTGGCTGCGACGGTATCGAAGGTAAACCGGAACGTTCCGATGGTCGCATCTGAGATCTTCTCATTTGTTCCGATTTTGTGGACAAATGCGCTTCTAAGTATCTCTTGTATGCGACGCACACGTGCCGAACGATTTGCCTGGCGGCACACTCCGTATCTTCATTAATAGGTACTGCGTCGTTTGATAAAATTGACAATGTGGAGATCTGTGCAAAAAAGATACGTTAATTAATAATAATTTTAAAAAAAAACTCAATATATACTTACAACATTGTGTAATTTACGCAAACCGTCTTGAGCATCGAATTCATCCAGAATGACCTTGAATTGGAAGGTCAGTCCGAAGAACATTGTCGCATGGCATCGACCAGAATCGTGCGAGCATTCCAGTAACCAAAGAGCATACTTAACCAAATTTGTAAGCATATACTTGGGGAGTAGGCAAACCCGCTCCATTGCTTCCTCGCAATAACCCAAGTAATACAAGCAAATCGATACTCCAGTTGCAGCTATCGAAGGTCTCGGCACCTCCAATAAAAACTAAAGCGGAAAAATAAGAAAATTATGACTAATTAATTTTTTTTTAAATAAAACCTTACTTCTAATCCTTTATATTGGATAAATTCAATTGAAAACTTCTTGTGGCACAATAACGCAGCCAGATACTTCAAAGCTTCGAATGCCAAACGTGCTTTCTTCGTCTCTCTAACATTTACGTACGATAATATCAGTTCCAGAGCATTATTTTCAAACACGTGACTCAAATACTGCAAAAATGAAATGTTATGTGTTGCAATCAAAATAACTCAATCTTACTTCTTGGTATTCTCCCATTGGTGTTAGATATCGCAAAATTAAAATTTGTCGCGTAGCATGTGTAGGTGGAAAGATCTGAATACTTCCAATCATGAAGGTCTCAAGCTCGGCCCAAGACGAATTACTGGATTCATTGTGAACTACATCTGCAAATTAAAAAATAATGTAAGCAACTCATAAATGATGTATTAAAGTATAAACATACTTTTATTATTTAAAATACTTCGTGGAGGTGGACTTTTGATGGGCATTTGCGGAGGTGGCGACAGATCCAACTTAAGCCTTTTCCTTGCATTACAATCCTCGTCGTTCTATTAAAATTTATAAATTAATATTTTTCAATAACTTTTTTTTTTCTAATAAGCATACTTCACCATCTGTCCGGACACTGCTTCCACTGTGTTGCATCTCCGAAAATGCCTGTGGTCGTTTCACTGGCGTAAGATGGCCATTTTCCACTTCTACAATTAAAAATCATTAATATAAACACCTAAAATTAAATCTATCATGCTTGAATGTCTTACGTCTCTGAGCATTATCGTCTTTCATTGGTGATTTGGCAAAATGTGCAAAAGGCCTTGAACTTTGTGTTGCTTGGATGGGTATAAAATCAGAATTCTTCTGTAAACGTCTCAACCTCTTCAAGAACAATGGAACCAATTTAGAGTTTTGCTCCCTGCAATGAATTGCAATAATATAAACTGAAGATGATGCAACAAGAATATTACTCACCTAAACCTGGTAGCTATTTCTGGTATTTCCATAGCTGCAGCTAGTAAACCTGTTGCATAAGTTTGTAATGGTTCAATGGATTCTGTAGCCCATTTAATTAGTCGAAGTATTAAACCATCATGATCAGGCTGCAATGTAGAATGATAAAAAAATCAGAATATTGTATATTTTTATTATTACCTGAAACACAACAGTAGTCTCTAATCCTGGTAATATGTCAAGCATCAATCGACAAGCTCCTATGTTAACTTGGTCAACACTCCTTCCAGTGATCCCTAATCTAGAATAATAAGTTTCCCTAAGGTAGTCATTAACTAATTTAGTCATGAAGTTCTCCTTCTTGAAAAGAGCCTTCAATATTTGACCAAGCTTGCAATCAGGATCTGCTCGAGATGGATGTCTTTCATCGAATGGATCTGGGTCCATTTTTAAATAATTTTCTGTTTCTATTTCAATAATCTCAGCCAATCTATAAACAAGCAATAACAAATAGATAAGTTGCAATCTTTAAACAAGCCTGAACTTGTTTATGTATCATTTACAAATCCAAACACAGTTACATAAACAAAGGAAGTATCATTTGATTGTTTTACATATCGCACCTATTCAAAGTTGGGACAGGATCATACATTGGAAGCTCATACTGATCTTCCCAGTCCTTGATCAAATTGGTGACATCAGCCATGACATTTGAAGTCTCCATGATGCCAGCAGGCAATCAATCCTCACCAATTGCTCGGAATACTTTATTTAGTCAAATCCAAATGTTATTGTTTAATCGAAATAAACACATGAGGTTAGAAACATAACCTGAAATGAATATACGTTGAAATAGCGAATGACCATCACTCATCAAGAAGTAGTTAATAGGAATTAAGCTCAAATGAGCCGGTAATTACCTATTGAAAACCGTGGTTTTCCACTTGATATGGATTCGAAATTCACAGAGACAGCAATCAAAACAAAAAACTTATGGAAAATATCTGCACAAACTTTTCCACTTCAGTCCGCTTCGGTATCTTGGTAGTAAATAACAAAAATCTTCGCAGCTCCCTTCACTTCAATGAAAACCTAACGAATATTATGTTCTTTATTTTTTGCACACATTATTTACACGTTAAGATTTAACTGCTATTAAAAAATGCAAAACTATTCATGGTTCATTATTATATTTTTTTTTAACGATTAAAACCTTTTTTTATTAGGAAAAGATTTCTTTTTGTAATGTTGGCCTACATGATCCCAATAAAGTCTGTTTTAATAAATAAATAATGATTATTTTTGTAGGTTATTTTAAAAGGGGAAATGCAAAATGTTATTGAAAACTGTTCGAAACTTGAGATGTTTCCATCAGAAACGGTTGTGCTCCAATGTGACAAAGCCGGAAAACAGGATGCGCGCCTGGCAGATACATTCATATGGAGATTTAGGTGAGCTGCAGCTCTCGAAAACTCGCCTCCCCATCATCGCAAGCCCCAAAGATCTTCTCGTTAAAGTAGAAGCATCCTCTATAAATCCTATAGATTACATGATGATCGGAGGGTATGCAAAGACAGTTGCCAATTTCTTCAGAAAGTATGAATTGGAATTTCCTCTGATCTTGGGAAGAGAGTTTTGTGGCACAATCCTGGATAAAGGACAAGATGTCTCGGATAAATTCAAGGTTGGAGATGCTGTTTATGGTGTAGTTAACATTCACAAACCAGGGAGCCATGCAGAAACTGTAATTGCTGAGGAATCATTGGTAAATGAATAATTTAGAGGTCTCCTTTAAATTTAAATTCTATTTCTTGTTCAAGATTTGCCATAAACCCAAAAATTTGAGTTCAGTTGAAGCAGCTTCAATAATGTATGCAGGTTTGACAGCCTGGTCGGCGCTCTTCATTACTGGTGAATTGAGTATCAGAAATCCAAAATTGTCAAGGGTATTAGTTTTGGGGGCTTCTGGGGGAGTTGGAACTTTGGCTGTGCAAATGTTGAAGTCTCAGGGATCAACAGTTGTTGCCACCTGCTCATCAAACGCCATCCCTCTGGTGCAATCACTAGGAGTTGATCAGGTTTTCAATTATACCGACATCAACTTCGCTAATAACGTGGCAGAACAAGGATTGTAAGTTCCTGCAATTTGTAGCTTCTGATATTCACATATAATTTTATAGTTACGACATTATTCTGGATTGCGCCAAATTCGGTTACGACAAAGTTCCGAGCGAGTGGAGGTACAATAAGTTCATAACTTTGAATTCGCCGTTGATGAACAACACTGATAATTTCGGATTGTTGGGCGGATTCGCAGCGAGCGCAAAGGATTTGCTGCTTGCCAACTTCGCGAAGTGTCCTCAGGGACAGTCGGTCAGGTGGGGTTTCTTCACACCTTCGCAAAGCGGAATTAAATTTATCGATAAACTCGTCAAAAATGGAAAAGTATGCAGTTTGAGGAATTAGTTTTTCTACCGCTAATTATTTCTAAATTTCCAGATTAACCCTGTGATACACAAAGTGTTTAAGTTCAATGAACTTCCCAAGGCCTATGAGTGTCTGCGAGAAGGACATTTGAGAGGGAAGATTGTTATAGATTATAATTAGATTTTTTGTTGATTGTGTTTTAATTATTATTTAATAAAAGTTTATGAAAAAGTTAAATTCTTATGTAAGTGATGAAAAAAAGTTGGTTGCATACTGTGAGTTTGACAACAACCATAACCTCTATATTTATCTGATTAGCTGAAGATTTAGGTGAATGTTATTGAATTAAAATGTTGACGAACACATCCAGGAATTTAAGTAAACGGTTTATTAGGCAATTTTGTAATGAGGTGAGTTAAGGTTTTTGGAAATTATTATGTAATTGCAGAGTTGTATTTCTTAGGTTAATGAATCAAAATACCCTCGGAAGGTGTTCTCTGGAATCCAGCCCACAGGAGCTGTGCATCTAGGGAATTATTTGGGTGCTATTAAGCAATGGACGAAACTGCAAGATGATAATGAAGATATGACACTTTCGGTGGTTGATTTACATTCAATCACTTTGCCACAGGTACAATTGTAGTTTAGAGAGAAGGAATTGTACTGTAAATTCTCGTCTTGCAGAATCCAAAAACTTTATCCAGGAACATATTGGAAATGACCGCAACGCTACTTGCGTGCGGCATCGACCCGGATAAAACGATACTTTTCCAACAATCCGCCGTGCAGGAGCACACGGAATTGTGCTGGCATTTGGGTTGTATTTCTACTATGGCGAGACTGGCGCATTTACCGCAGTACAAAGAGAAATCTGAAAACCTGAAGGATATTCCGTTGGGATTATTCGTGTATCCGGTGCTGCAGGCGGCAGATATATTAATCTACAAGTTAGTGCACTAACTATAAGTATTTGGCATTGATTAAGCCGCATTTTGGGAACAGGGCCACGCATGTACCGGTCGGGGAAGATCAGCTGCAACATTTACAACTGTCTCAGGATCTGGCGAGGATGTTCAATAATCGTTTTGGGGAAACTTTTCCAATACCACATTCGATTATCTCAAGTTGGGTTTTTAAGAAAAATATCGTTATTTAATACTGAGGGATAATGTATTTGTAGATGCTGGGAATGCGCGGTTGAAGAGCCTCAGAGATCCGCTTAAGAAGATGTCCAAGTCAGATCCGGACCCGAAAAGTCGGATATGTTTATTGGATTCCACCGATCAAATAGTTAATAAAATTAAGAAAGCAGTTACAGATTTCACCTCAGAGGTAATGTATTATTTATTCATATAATAAATAAATGAAAATTGAATTTTAGGTGAATTATGATCCGGAAAATAGGCCAGGCGTGTCCAACCTGATAACTATTCATTCGATTCTGGGCGGAAAGTCGGTGGAGCAAATTTTGAAAGAATCTCGCGGATTGGATACCGGAAAGTAAGTAAAGTATACCTACTTGTCAAATTAAACCTGATTTTGTGCGAAACTAGGTACAAATTGGCTGTAGCCGAGGACGTATCTGCGTATATTAAACCAATCAGGGAGCAGATTGAGTACTACATGGCAGATTCTCAATACATCGTGGAGGTGCTGAAAGGTGGAGCCGATAGAGCCAGGGAGACGGCTTCAAGAACAGCGAGCGAAGTCCGCCGAAAATTAGGGATGACTCTGAAAGTCAAATCGAAAACCAAAGTTAAAGTTGCCCATCATTAAATGACCTATTAGATAATTCAATAGGTTTATGGAAGAGTACAATTTCGTTTCATTCTGACCCTGGATTTCTAAAGTTAAATTCAGAAGTAACTTTTCAATAATAATGTGGGAATGAATGGGAAGTGAATTTGGAATTTTCAAAGAAAATTTATAATACCAAAAATTTATTTAAAAAAATCTTTGTATTAACAAGATTACTATAATTCCTTACCGACGTCGAAGAGATATGTCTCTAAAATCCTCTATCAAAGTTGATAAACAAATCTGAAATATAAAAATATAATTTTAGAAAATTGCGCAGTAAATCTCAATTACTAAATAAATTGTTTTATATAATTCAGTTAAGTTTCATCCACAGTATTTCACCTCGCCTGGGGGGTTCTCCTATTTCTAGGTCCCAAGCGGTCTGGTGGAATTTAAGACATACAATATCATCACAAAAATATGTTTTCTTTAGTTACAATATTTTCAATATAAATTGTACTTACAAATTATACATATACTGGAGATGCACTGCGGCAGGTTGATGAATGCTAAAACTAGAAGAAAAAAAACTAATTAGATTTAGTTAATGCAACACTTGGATTTATAATTTTGATTGAATGATTTGGAATCAGTGAAAAGTTTATCCACATAATTTCACCTCATCTGGGGGGTTCTGCTATTTCTAGCTCCCAGGTGGATGGTGAAATATTAGGTTCACTATTCATCATTTTACGTTAGTGCAATCCAAATTATGAAATACTAGAAATTTAAAGAATAACTTACTTTTATAATCAATTGATATAGGGTCAAGCTTCCATATCATCTGAAAACTAAAATATAAATTTTATTACTAATATGATTTTAAGAAATGATTCTTGATATTAGTTTAATATTGAAGTCAGTTGAAGTTTGTCCTCATTTAACTCTACTATTGTTTAGTGAGCATATTTCAGAGACGAAAAATATAGTCATCATGTGAGAAATTTAGATTGTTTAAGGTTGAGGAATGTGAAAATTATTGAAAAATAGTTACCTTTCAAAAAAGTGTTCCAATAAGTGATTGCCCATCACCTGAAAAAAAAAACATAATCTAATGTGATTAGTAAATGTTTGGAGGAAGGTGCAGAAATTAATGGTTTTACATGTCAAGTTATGCCTTCATGTTTATTGTTATGACAGTCTGGTTACAACAACAAATCGCGTAGTCTACGAACTTAATCGAAAAGACCGAAACCCATATCATCATCTTCTTCCTCAGACTCCTCCTTCTTCTCTTCCTTGGCTGGTTTGGCGGCGGCGGAAGAAGCAGCAGCGGCAGCCGGGGCTGGAGCAGCGGCGGCGGCGAACTTGCTGGGGTCCTTGATGTACTCCTTGATGGTGGTAGCTTCCTTGAACTCGACGTCGGTGACGGCGGCGATGGCCAACAAGTTCTTGAATCCGTTGGCGATGCTGTGCGGAGTAGAAGCGGTCGTTGGGTATCCAATGGACAAACAGACGGAAGCCAAGTTGGCGACACCAGCCATGAACTTCTCCCTGAGATCCTCGGGCTTGATGTCCAAGATCTCCGGGGCGAACAAAGTGCCGGAATCGTACACCTGCTCGACGAGCAGACCGTACGAGAACGGAGAGATGTTCAACATGTTGAGGAGGGTGGCCTCGGAGGCTCCGACCTTGTCGCCGGGCTTCAAGATGTGCACATCGTTGATGATTTCAATTGTTCCCTTGGAAATCTTGGTTGGGATGGACAGAGCCTGGAAGAAAGAGGTCTTCTCAGGACCCAAACCGGTGTTTTGGGCTGGGATAATGACGGACAACGGAGCGATGGCACCTGGACGAGCTGGAGCACGGACTTTGTTCTCGAGAAGCTTATCGCGGATCTCGACGAGATCGTTGCGGGTGAACACGAAGCCCACGTTTCCCTTGATGTGCGGGAGCAACTTCTCCAAGGAGTTGTTCCTCTCCAGATGTCCCTTGATGGCCTTACGCATCATGGTGTTCTTGCCCATGAGTACGACGGCGCTTCCGCGGAGCGACATACGGATTTGTTGCATTTGTTTGGAACCGACATTGTCAGCGCCCACAATGAAACATTTTGGGTAGTCTTCCAAAAGTTGCTAAAAAAGGAAATTCATGCATTAACATAAAAACATCCCATAAAATCAATAAATGAAGTAACTTACAATGAGTTTTAGGAAATAGTTGGATTTCCAGGATGCTTTGTCCTCCCTACCCATCTTGGTGTGTGTAGGGACTCTTTATTGAATTTAAGAACTGAAACAAATATAAATACAATTAGCTTACATTTTCAAATTGGAATCTAGGTAATAACTCAGATTTTTATATTTAATACTTTAAAATAATACCATATTTTAATCAAATTAGAAATAAATAATGCAACGTGCCAAAGTAACGCATAAACATAACCTCGAAATAGGTAGAAAATAATAAACAAGCAGATTTTGAGCGTAAATTAAGAAAAATATACGTGAAACTCAATGGGAAAATTGAATTGCAAAGCATAATTGGAGTTTTCGTATGAAAAAATGCAAAGATTGTAAAAATAAACAAAGATATTGGAGGAAAATTTGACGACAGAACTTACCAAAGCCAAAGATACGGACGCAGTGGACGAATTTCCGTTTCGTTAGGGACGATGTCGCCTCACCAGAGGGCGTTCCTGTTACTTCCATGGAGCGCGGCAAATACGAATTTAAAAATGTAAATTTTAGTATTGCATTTAATATACACTTATCTTATAATATAAAGATATATTATTATATAATAAATAAGTTTCCTTAGTTTAAACAAATTTAGATATAAGATTTTTCATAATTAATTAATTTTAATGATTTTTTTTGTCGTAAGTCGAGAACAGAGATGGCTGAGATAATGTTTCGTGTGATTGGATGTGCGATAATAATGTGTCCGAATTTGCATGCAAATAGGGTATCGTCTGAGAGTTGCGGGTTGCCGGCAATCGGGGCGATTGATCTGCGACCGAAAGCCCTTCGCGATCCGCGCGCTTTGCGATTATGGTAATTCGATGGGTATCGTCGATGATGATGATGATAATATGGTGGTATACATACGCGAATTAATCAAAGGCGGAGACAGGTCGAGACGAGACGAGCGATCAAACAAAAAAAGCGGAGCAACCCTTGAGAAATCTTTTAATTAGGATTAACGCGCTTGATTGGGGTTGGGCGCGCCTTTAATCAAAGACATCGTCGCCGGAGGCGCAAGTAAAATCCTTGCTTTAATTAGACCCAAGCGCGTCTTTTCATACATTTTTTTTGCTCCACTCTCGATACAATTCAATTCCTGATTGTGCAAAAAAAATAATAATTTCATGTCATAATTACTACATCTAGAGAAAAAGGCTTGATCACAAGTTGGACTCGGCAAAAATAAAAATTAAGTCGAATCCTTTAATTACTAACGATTCTAATATTTTATATTTATTAAATTTTTACCACTTCCCGAAAGAAATCAATTTATAATTCTTGGGAAATCAGAAATGGGCTAATTACCATAAAGACATTAATTTCTAATTAGGAACGTAACGTGAGTAGAATAGATATGATTATATGTAGTAATAGAAAGCAATGTAGAATTAAGTTTGGATTGGGTAGTAATTATATTCAAGATACAAGAGGGCTTCGAGCGAGGATTCCGTTCTTGGAATACATGTAAATTTGTGTATAACTTAGATCAATTTCCTATTAGGAAGTTGGATAACTAGGACGAATCTCAGAACCAATTGAAGTTAATATAAATATAGTAGGACTCTCTCTGGAGAAACGAGAACATATGAATACGAAAAATCGTCGGAGGTGACAAAGGAAAATCGGATTTGGTGCGGTCATCGATCAAAGCCCAAAGCTTATTTCACAAAACAATAAATAAATAAATCCGCGCGTACAGTTAAAGCCAATGAACAAAGATCAACAAAAACCAAACAACGAAAGAAGAAGAGGAAAAATAAAATAAAGAATAGAGAATCGAAATATCAACACTTCCATAAAGATTTATGTGGCCATTATCTTCGGTCGTATTTGTATTTGTCCGTCGATTTATACGAGCCAGATTATATAATAAATCTCGATTTCGTTTGACGCGTGCATCACATAACACGCGACGCATGCATCGAAACAAATTCGAATTCATGTACACGCTTATTACGAACGTCGGAATTGAATCTGCTTTGCAATCTTCGAAACGTACACATAAACTTAAGTAAATGGAAGAAATAGAATCCCGATGGATGCGCCGGGTCAAGATTACTGCCGTCTTCGAACGAACGAATTTCAACGACAAGTTTTTACATGAAACAATAAATTATTATAAATTTAGATAAAAAGCAGTTAAAAAACAACAAATACTAGTATCTAGTAATTTTCTTTTGTTAAATGAATCAATAATTATTAGATTTTTGTTGTAGCGAAAATATGTTTTTTTCTTCGATAAAATAAAATTTGAAACCGTTGCAACATATTTTTAAAGAAGGCGATGTTCTTAGCACTATTATCATCAAAAATATTAGTTTGCGTAATTTTGAAATGCGCATTAACCCAAAGTCAATAATAAACAATTGCGATCCTGCATTCCGTGCATTTGCGACGTTCCTTTGTCTCAAGTCTTACCAGTTGTCGTTGTCATCAACATCTGTATTATTATTGTTAAACCATCTAAAACTATAATCCCAATCTTCCTTTCAGTCGCAGAACCTAACCTAACTAAACAAATGCCACGGGAGTCCCGCAGCAGCACAATGCTGAAAATTTATTCAAATCCGCCCCCGCACTGTGTAAACTCATTAGAGACGCTCTCCTCCACCTCCATCTACACCTTCTACTCGCACTCCTCCCTTAATTGTTACTAAATCCCACCCCGATTTATACTCGAAACAACGCCATCAGCAACATCAACAACGACGAAAAAATAATATTGACGCTTATTTCAATGATTTTTTGCTCCCGACGTATTATTAATTAGCCGCGATCGAGACTTGATTGCCGTTTCTTAAAAAATAAATAGAATGTTTAATTGGAATATCGATACTAAATTTAAGGGTGTCATCGACTTTTGGCACTGTAGAGTTCAAATTTGCTTTTATTTAATTCCCAATCAAAAACGCTTTTAAAATGATATATTTAGATGTTTTTGCAAATTGTAATTAAATATTGATTGAAACTTGCTTGAAAGTTGACGAGGATTAATAAAAATACGGAACGGATGAAATGGGAAACAATAACTAATTAAATTAATTAATGGAATTATGCAATTGTACGTTGTACGAAATAAGCTTGAATCTGAGGAAAGAGGAAGAACAAAAAAAAGGACTAAATCGAACATATAGAAATGATGAATAATGAGAGAAAACTTTACAAGGCATATCATTAGCTTTGTGCGACTCCCAATTATATCGTGCCTTCGTTGATATTTATATTATTATTTTATGGATCGAAAATGTTCGCTCTTCATTCGATTCCAATCACTTTTATTATAATAATAATAATAATAGTAGTAAACAAAAAACGAAAATAATCAAATGAAATATACGGAGCGAATATATGTCACGTGTACTTTTTTCATTCTTCGCATTACAACTTTTCCCATTTCTACTTTTGCACACAAGAGACGTGAGTCTCGTTCCTCGAAAAAAATACATTCGTACTTTGAAAACTAAATATCATCATGCACATTCATACACATTTTTCTCTTTTTTATTAATAATTAACCTAATTATTATTTAAATGCGACTGTTTTAATTTCAATATTACTTTTTCAATTATACAAAATGAAATATTATTAGAAATCTATTGCTTGTATTCAATTTGTTATAAAATTGATATTTTATATATGATTTATTATAATTAAAAGTTTTCGGTTTACCAAAAAAGTGATTTAATTTAACTATTTTTTTTTTCTATAATTATATTGAATTATTTTTAATAATTAGAAATCTATTGCGTTGCGTTGTTAATACTGAACCCAAGATGTCAGTTTTTGCAGAACAGACAGTTGTTTATTATAATTGATGTATCGATATGACTACTTCGCCAAAAGAAGTTTTTTTTTCATATTTTATAAATATTCTAACTGGAGAAATGGAAAAAATCATTAAAGTTCAATAATGAAAACAGTGAAAACGGTATTTTTAGATTTTGGAAGTATTATTATTATGATTGTGTAATTGCTGAAAAAAATGTGAAATGAGTTTGCGAAATAAATTGAAATGTAAATGCAAATTGCGCGAATGTCTCATTAAAGTTCGTTCAATTTGAGTTTGGCATCGCACGGATGATTACGATCGTAAAAATGAAGATAATCAAACCAGAAAATGTGCATATGAAATGGCTGGAAACACTTTTTATTTTGGTTTTTAGTCGTCATTTCCACTGTAATTCCACCCTATACACCGGGATAATTGAACGTGAACATTGTACGACGTGTTAATTTGACCGTGTAATTAGAATAAAAACAAAAAAAGGGGTTTTCATTAAATGGGACGCGAAATGATGTGTCCATTTGGCTGCGGACCATTGGTCATTCGAAAAATTGGAAGCGATTGCGAAAGAAATCGCATAATCGTCACGGCCCTTCTGACAGATTCGCCTTGTCGTTGTTGGAATGAGGGCGGGATGGTAATGGTGGTGTGTAGGTAAGGGGGTCGGTGGTGGTGGCGGCGGCGGCGGCGTCGGCGACGTCCAACACGCATGGCGCGCGCCCCGTATATAACGCGCGGTCGGCGTCGCTACCGCCGCAGCCGCTTCGACGCTTTGCAGGTGCAACAACCACGCCACCCCCGAACATCCGGAGTTGTCATAACAATAAAATAATAAAAATATAACCACCAAACAATTGTTTCACTGCGGAAAACGCGCGAAATTCGAATCGTCCTTTCGAAATTACGAGGAAGCGAGTCCTGCTTAAAACCGTTCCAAATTCAACAAGTAAAAGGCACGTCCACCTGTTGAGTTCCGCCAGGACGCAAAAGGTAAGATCCAGCATATTGCCATCATTTTCTTCTACACTTCGTTTTTCACCTCAAACACACAACAAATCTTTACTTTTGTTTCTCTTCTTCTCAAAAATCATTATTTTCCACACCCACCCCGAGAGAAAACTAATCAACTGAAATGGGGGAAAAGTTTCGGTGTGAGGGATGTTAAATAATTAATCATCCGCAAATCGGATTGGCTCGAAAACAACCGAATTACGAGTAAAAAAAAGAAGACATATAACAGAACAAAAGGTGAACGGATGGATGGATGGATGGATTGCCTCATTTCCATGATTGCGGTAATCAAATATACATTCCCGATTTACGTTCAATTGCTTACCAACATCTTGCAAGCAAGTCACGTATCTTTCCAACGCGTTAAAATCCCTTCTTGAGATTGAAAAATTCAATTATGTTACTTGTCTCAAAACTTCTCCAAAATGTACGTAAATAATATACTAGGTTTGTACAAAAATAAGAATTATATTATACAATAATGTGTAATAACATTTCTACATCTTTGACAAAACTTGATTGCCACCTTAACAATTATTTTTTATAGTTTTTGATATAGTTTCAGTTCAAGTATAGTTTTTACTTTACCAAAAAAAGTAATTTAATTTTAACATTAATACATATATTTTTTATAATTAAAATTTATTACTAGTAATTTTCAATTACGAAATTATTAATTAATTTATTATAATATTTATATTTCATTATTTTTAAGGTAAATTAAATAAATGTCAGATTTTGACAAAACAATTGTCAATTTGACAATGATACTTTTTTCGAAGGAAATTTAATAATTCATTTGTTACAACCTTTGTTTTTTGTTGTTATTTGACATTTATAAAAGATATTAAAAATTAATTGAAAACGAAAATTTTCATTTTATGAGACATTTATTACCGATGTACATTGGAAAAAAAAACAACTATCATTTTCTTAATTATTTTGACATACACATCCATCGGAGCGGATGAGATTGGAGATCAATGAATAACAAAAATTTGCATTTTCAGAGACTTTTATAAACGATGTACATTTATGTATCATCAAATTTGCATCAAATTATAATAATATATTGTATATTACAAATTCAGTATTAAGTACTTTATAAAATTTGTTCTAAATATTTATTTATTTTTTGTTAAACATTTAGAATATAATAAATGCGAGGAAATGAATATTCATACACATAAAATGAAAGTTTTTCATGTATGAAAAAACAAAAAGAAGAAAAGATAGTTCAAGTGTGTATGGTTTCTCATTAAGGGCAGCCCTGTTTGAATGCCGGATGCAGAATGCAGAAATTGAACGGGAATCGATTGTATATAAATTGTGCAACCGGTCATACAGACCTTTGTTGCTTCGTCGCACACAAATGTAAGAACTCCAATCTGCACACCGGTAATTAATTACAAGGAATTTTTGCACGAAAACAACTGAAAATTTTTAAAAACGAAAAACAAAAAATTAGCACCCGTACATAAGAGGTGCTCGGGAGAACAACTTTTTCGATTTTAATGAAAAACTTTTCCAAAGTATAAATAAATATAAAACATTGGAATATAAAATTGATTAGTTTTAAAACTGAAAATTCGGTTTGGCGTAATAAACATAATGTCGATCGATAGTTCCGAGTTGGCTCTGATTGATGGATCTACAACAACAAAGGCGTTTATAGAGAGTTTATTAATAGACGTCTCTATCTCAAAGTAATTTTTGTCCGTTCCTTCAATAAAATTTCATACTCAAATGGACGTTTTTATTTGCTCGAAGCTATTAACTATTGAAATTTAGTCCTTATAATTAATAATTGCCGAAAGTATGTCATTTTATAATAATTAATGTCATTGCATTACACAAGTTTCTCAACTGTCGTTTTATATGCAATCTGTCATCATCATTTTTGACAGAACAACAATTATTTTTAACTTTGACAATTTATGTCAATTTATTGTACAAATGTAAATTTGACACTTCTGTGAATTATGTTTTTAATATAAATACTAATATTATAAGAACAACCTCAATTCATAAAAAAAATCTTTTTCTTTAATAGGAAAATCATTTTCATTTAATTATTTAAATTTCTCAACTATCATTTTCTATGCAAACTGTCATCATTATTTTTTTACAGAACAACAAGAATTTGTTTTTAACAGCTTTTGTTAATTAATGGCGTTTGTTTAACTAATTGATATAGATTTCTTATGTTTGACTCTTCTTAATGCAAGTTTTGAAATTGTTAAAATAATCAAAATTTAATTATTGCATTATTCTATGAAATAATTAATAGACGATGGGTTACAACATGAATACTGGGAATGTTAATTGTCTCTTTACGAAGTTTCCTGGAGAATGCATCAACGTAGTTCCAAACTAAAAGCTCCCTCGGAGCGATTCGATCAATCAATCTTCAAACTGTTGCGCTCTTCTACCGAGACGAAGTTTTGTTGTTTTTATTTTATTTTTGCATTGCAATGAAAGATGGAAGGAGTAATTAAAACGAAATTAAAGACATCCTTCGCAACACAAATGAACTATTTTATTACACGTCCGTTTGTCCATTTGCGTAATTAATCACTGAGCCGAAGACGGCGTTGGCAGTGCATAAAACCGACGGATTTTAAAGAGGCTAATACCGCTCCAAATAACCCCCGCCACTCCTCTTACATCGCGGGTGGTAGCACAGATTTGGCGGGGGTGATTAATGAATGCCGGGGAAATCTATTAAGCACGGAAATAGGGTGCAGAAAAGGAGGAGAGAGGAAAAAAAAATGTTTTTTCCGGATTTGTGTCGTGCAGTTACGTAATCGCGCGGGCTAAATGCATCGCACTCCTCTCTTCTTTGGCTGTCAAAAAGGCAAAGCCTTCCCGAAACGCCTACGTGAGTCGACAGGAAATTAAATGATCCCGTCACGATAATGCGGCGAGCAGCATTATGTAATAGCTTCCAGAATGCATCGAAATGGATCTAATCACTTAATTACAACTGTGCACAGCACGCAACACAACATATTCCCGAAATGAAACAATCTATGTTACACCATACCTTTTGTCACTTTTGACATCTGTCAATTAATCTTGGCAATGGGAATGCAAGTTTTTAAATGTAACATTTCTCAATTAATTTCGTTTAACTAATTTCAATTTTAAAAAATCTGAATCTTTGAAACAAACAAATGTCAGCTTAATTTTTAATACGTTTATAAAATTAAAAAAAAATGTCTATAAAATCGTCAAAAGCAAATAACATGTTAAAAATTTTGAAATGAGATTAAAGGAAATAAAAAGAGGGCCAGATCCTGTTTCCCATGGAAATCTGTTTGTTGACAGGATTACGTTCCTGTGCGCATTAGTAATTTTCTGTTTCGGATTTATTCGGTTTTAACCCGCATTTGTTAAAATCATGTTTTGCTTTTAGACTTTTCTTTCCAACAAAAAAATAAAATGAAATAAAAAAATAACAAAAATTTGCATTTAACACGTCTTCTATTTTAGATCATAAAAAAAACAGTTACTGCATTCAAATAGTTAAAGCCCAATTTAAATGTTACAGTTTCAATTTCATGAAAAGTATTTTTTTCTTAATTTCCAAATAATGACAGATTTGACAGTTGGAAATACATTTATATCTAATTTTCAAATTTTGACAGTTGTAAATACCTTGTTTATTATTTAATAACAAATTCTCGATTTCACATAAAGCAGAATTGTGAGGTTATTGTTTTTATTAAAAGTAACATTTCCATAGTAACAAGCTCGGGTAATAAAATGTTAAACGCCGAAATGTCTACCTTCGCATCAAACTACTTTGCAGAACCTGCTTTGCATAATAAAGTACACGATGTAATAGCAAGTCTAATAATGTTACAGACGCATCTCCGTTTATGATTCAGGATTTCAGTTATCGTTTCGTAAATAATAATGTCGAAGGAAATATTGCAGCAAGTTTTCATACGCCACCGAGTTTATAAACGATAATTGTGAGTTTATTGGAAGTCTCATGAATGCAGTTCATAAATTTGCTGCTTAATAAGGTGACGCATATTCGGGATTGATTCCATTTAAAGTTTTTTCTTCTGTTAAAATTATAAAAAATTGTTATATAAATATAATAGGAAATAATGAATTTTGATGAATGCAATTTTAGTTTTAAATAATAAATATTTGCGGACGACCGGCGAATATATCCGCCCAATCATTTGTATATGAGACTGCTTATGTACAATTGTATGTTAGTCAAATCATAGAATATTAGTTCTTAGCGAGGCGCCACCTGTTTTTTCAGACGGAGCTGTCAAACGTCATTAAAAGTTGAATGCAAAATAGCTCAGGTTATGAATCTTTGTTTTAAATCAAATAAATAAAGCTTGTAAAGATAATACACAACGTATTCGTTTTTAATAGCAAAATGGCCATTATTTCCTCAATAAATAATTATCGCTTTATGCTAATTAAAATATTATTAATATATTTTTGATTATCTATTCAATAGATGACGTCTTAAAAAATTGTTAAATAGATGATCTTTTAATCATGTTTTTATTTATGAAAAAAAAAAATGCAATGGAAAAACTGAAAAGTCATGTGCGGTTTTGTCTGAGGAAAACTTCGGGATAGGTCGGAGTCATTTATTTTATTTATGTGATAAACGTCAAAGAAGGGGGAAATGTCAGAGAGGAAAACTGCTTTCACGCCCCAATACTGTGGGATACAGAATGTGTGTGGGGGATGGAAAGGAAAGCGAAGTCGTGGGGATTTAATAACGTGTCAAGTTTTCCGCATTTCTGGTCGTGGGAAAAGAGGAAAGAAAATAGAAAGAAAAGTCGTCGGAATATCTACAGGTGGCCATTTCACAGCTTTATCATCAGTCATCGATGAACTGGGAAACATTTTTTTATTTCCACACGGAAAATATTTCTTTCGTCCTCGCGTTTTCATATTGAACATATTTCCGCAAAGCCCGCCGCAATATTTCACTTCACCTTTAATTGAAGTGTACTTTTCCAATTCCCATCGTCCCCTGAGTTTATTCTACAGCTCCAGCAAACAATAGGAGAAACTAGACCGTCAAACCAATAATAAATTCACTTCAAGTAGTTGCTTTATATTGGAAAATTTTACCAAACTTAATTACAATGAAATACATTCTGAGAAATAATGTAGTTAAAAGCGAGTCAAACGATCCGGAAACCTTTTAGGTGGATTAAAATATTTAAATCGAAGAAAACAAAATACGTTGACAAATTACATGTTATTCGGGGCAGAAAATGAAACAAAAACGGATCCGGGCGTGTCTCCGCTCCCAAAAGCATACTTTACCAACCACCAACCAAAAGAAGAAAAAAAAGGAAATTCTATCCACTAATTAGACTAAAGTACATTCAAGTTTTCATTAATGTAATAACGCGCGGGTACAATGTGCAAAACTTTTTAATTGTCGACAGATAAAAAATAATAATTAAACGCGAAGGATAAAATTTTCTCAACTTTCAATATCCTAATTAACGCATACTGCGACGTTTGATCCTTGAATTATTCAACGTCTAAATTATTTATTCATTTTGCTGCAAGACATCTCGAGATTACGCATAGCTTCAACGAGGATTAAATGAATAGATGTAATTCAAAAGGTAGACGTGAGCAATCGCTTAATAATATTAACATACCGTAGGAGTAGTTCAAATGCACGACGATCTTCTTGGAATTAAATATGTAATTAACGTTTATTGATAATATATGAGTTGGCATGGTTACATAATAACAAACAGATTGTTAGTGACGCTTCAGGTTATATAATACCAGCAACTAGGAATGATGTAATGATGTAGAGAATGCAGCAATTATATTAAATGAATTAAAAAACTTTCGTGCAGCTCGCAATTACAGCGTATTTTGTGCGGAAAATTTATAAATGGAAAAGGGCGCAATAACGAAAGAAAATGATACGAAATACTTCTATGCAATTCTACGGGCTGAATATACCTAAAGCAGATGCAATTAGCGTTTCTTAGGATTTTCCAAGTAAAAAATCTTCAAGTTTCATTTGGTCGGAAGGGAAAACGCAATTAAAATTAAGCGAGGTTACTGAAATGTTACTTGAAATGTTTTATTTTTCAAATTTCATTCAATTGTTTTGCATGCTCAGAAGGAGGAACTCGATGTTTCGTCATCGAATTTAATTGATCGAATTATAAAATTGTTCGTTCGTTAACTGGACACGTATTCGAATTAAATCAACGAAACGCCGATGAAATAATTGTGAACGGCGCAAATTCAATTCGCCACTCGTTAAATTAAATATAAACTAAATCTTTCTATATTTGGAAAACACTATTTGCGCAGCACTTTAATACGCAGCGTATAGTGTAAATACAATTGAAAATCGATTTTAGAACCTCTTAACTTGTTTTTAAAATATTAAACTACAATTAACGTAAATAAATAAAACCGAAAAGATTTTTTCTTTATGTAAAACTGTGATTAATTGGTAGATGACGTTGCAAAAAAAAGGGCCTGAAATTGAACTCTTTTATCTGAACTGTGTCAATCAGTCAGTTTTGGTGCAGCATTTCGATTTCGTTTTTGTCCAAAGCGGTGAACAATTATAAAAACGATTCGAAATAAATTGGATGCATTTCCAATTATATTGGAAGGAAAAAAAAACATCAGGGTAACTTTTGTTAATCTGGGCGAAAATAATTAAAAAATTGCAATAATGTTTTTTTTATATCTAATGTAAATCCTCCTTATAACAATGCTAGTTTAAAATAATATAAATTATTTTGACGTTCGCCCCACCGCAAAGGGTTAATAATTGTTATATCTATTTGCTATTTAATTGTCAGAATCAAAGTTGACAGTTGTCATAAGTAATTGAAACAAAATTGTCAGAATCAAAGTTAATCTATTGAAAATCTTCTGAGATGTGTTTCGGTGTTAGATATGCAGATTGATGCGTCACAGTCATCCCGCTTTTAATTACAAACCCAAGAAATGGTACGACTTAATCGGCCTCGCGGTTAATCCTCTTAAGAAAGGTAAGCAAAATTCTCTCGTTCGTTCAATTAATTAAAACCGGGTTATTCGCACAGCAAAGGAATACATTAAAAAAAATAATCAAAAAGAATCAATAATTATTTACAATTTCGATTATTTTAAAAGCACTGATGATTAATTGACACATTTTTTGAATCGAAAATAATACAGTTTTAATCCGTGATTTATTATGTGTGTTAAAATATTGGAATCACATCGCACGCTATTCGTTATTAATAATGATTTTTTTTCTTACCTTTCTATAATTAAATAGTTCTAAACGATTTTTTGTTTGATAACCAAAAATAATTTTAACTCATGTGACGTTTTCCAAATGACGTAATAAAAATAAACAATTTTAGTGTTGTTACCAACTTTAAACTTATTGATTCATTTTGAAAGAGTAATGTGCAACAAATAAAATTCATCATTTGTGGAACGGAAGAATTTTAATATTTTTTCTGAATTTCGTTCACTGTTTTCTATTTTCGCATAATCGTATGTTTAATGGAGTCTCCGAATATTATATTTAAAATTTCATGAATTTAACCTAAATGACAGTTCTATGTAAAATGAATGTTTAGTAAATGTGTTTTGTTTTTTTCTTGAGTTGTTGCTTGATGTTTTTTGCAACTTTACAAACTGTATAAATAATCATTAAGGAAATAATTTTAATGATGTTAAGCAGAATTCAATCGATTGCTGCCTTCTCTAATTAATGTTTACGTTAGATGGCTTTTCTCGATCTTGCGGTTAGTCAATTACGAAATCGCGTAATGAATGGGTCAACAAGGGTGCGATGATGTTTTATCGAGGGGTCGTACAGAGCCCACCCCCTCCTTACGGCCCTACTGCTCATTAATTTTAATGATATCGCCAAGAGTTTTGCAGATCAATTAGAAAAAATAAAGAAACCCGATCGCAGATTTCTTAAAGTTTCTGCATGAATCCGCATCGCTCGAAACGTACGTTCATATAAATATTCTTTTATAAAACTTCGATTCTGTATATTATTTCAATTTTACCATTATAAAGCAAATTCTACTTGGATTTATTTATTTTTGCAAATCAAAATCTCTGAATAGAAGCTTTTCGTTTTGTTCCCTTTCTCTATATAAATTTGCCCTTTTCGCTGTTGTTACTATCTCCACCGCTGTGTACTATTGTGATAGGCAAATTGCCTCTATTCAGCTGCGCAAACTTGGCGTTTATTTATTTCTTCGAGTTTGCTGAAAGTTGAGAGTCTTAAGCTTCTCTCACTTGTTTTTGGGCCGAGGGAAACTTATGGTGGCGCGAGATACGAACTTGGCGAGTGGCAAATCCGGATTATTAATGGGGAATCCTCGTCCGAAGGCAAAATATGCCCTCTTCATCCGCAACCAAAATAAAAAATATAAAAATAAAGACTATAGAAGAATGAAACAAGATAAAGTAAATAAATAAATGTCGGGCTGCAAAAGATAACGCAAACTTGGAAAAGCCATTCGTCGACCTAATTAAATATTGAAAACTTTTCAAACCCTAAACTAATCGATTTTAGAAAGTTTCCTCGAGATGACTTGAGGATTATCCAAACATAACTGGAACTAAAAGCTCTTCCCGTTTCTTACTGATTATAAGATTTGTATTTGTCTCGAGCGTATATCTAAATGTTATCCATAATAGGATACAGGTAGTTTTAGATTATATAATACTTTCTGTAATTTATTTGCTTTTCATAATTTAGAAATAATTTTTTAACAACGATTGAACTGGTACGTCAAAATTGAACGTTCGAATGTCAATTTTGACGTGTCAGTTCATATGTTGTCGTTGCTAAGAGAAATATCGGTCAATATTTAGTCGTGCAATCTCCTAATTTACTTCACTTCCATTTAATAATTTTACGAATTTCACATACAGCTACAACTATTGCATTTTATCAATATGCTGAAATCCTGAAAGAATATCGGAATGAAATGATACGTACAAGATGATTATGATAAATTAGTTTCCTTGTCGAACATGCAATATTTTGCAATTTTGTATACAGTTTAAGTGGGTGAGTTGATTAAAAATTCCGCGTTGATTATTTCGGTCTAGATCGAATCGGAATGTAATTAATTGCAAAGTGGATACAAGTGTATACTTGCATTATAAACAATCGATAGTATATATATACACATATAGTTTGCAGCGATGATTGTTGTTCAGATTTGGACAGGTTGACGCTATGAACAAACAGTATTATATGAGCGATAATCATAGCAGTATCATTTACATTTTGGTGCTTCATCATCTCTGAAGAAGTGAATTAACGAATCCGGATCGATTTCCTCATAAATTATTTACCGAACATCAAACGATCAATCAACGGGATGAAGACGAAAGCGATCGTTGAAAAAATATCTTTTCGTTTTTTTTTGTTGTAAATATTTTCTGGATGCACAGAAGCAATTGATAACTTCAAAGGGTTATTTTGTCTGAAAATAAAAAAAAATATCGAAGATAAAACCAGCGTTGAGGATAAATAAGCAGTGCGCTCGAAATGCGAGTAATTGAAGTAAAAAAAAAATAATGCGAAACAAAAGGTAAGACCGAGAAAAGGAAATGGGAAGATGCGACTCGGCTTTTAAGATGGTAAGAAATGCAGAAAAAGGAAAACACGCATCCCGATGAAAAAAAAAATAGAAAAAGGATAATGGATGGAGCGCGGATTCTGAGCTCTGGCTTTGTGGAAAACTCACCCACATAGCCTCAACCTCATCTCCGTTTTATTTTTGTGATGAACTAATTATTTGTGGCTCGGGATAAGATAAGATTTCCTGTTCATCTCTTTTAGCAGTGTCTGTAAAACTTCTTTTACCTCTTGGGCGTGGAGAATTTGTGTGTGCTTAAATATTTTTACTAAAATGTTTAAATCCTTCGTAGCACACTGAATTATCTGGCAGAACACAGATTGCTAGACACTGCTCTAATCTAAACGAAACACCTAATTTTAATTTATAGAGTAAAATAAATGATTGCTGTTTTTTCTTAAACAATCAATACACAAAATGTATCAAATAATATAAATAGAACGTAAAATTTGTATAAAAAAATATAATTTATAATTAATTAATAATAAATAACTATATAAATATATATAAATATTTTTATTATTACAAATATTTGGAAATTATTTTGCTGTAAAATTATGTGGCAGAGCACACAGTTTAGCAGATACTGCAAAATTGATTCTATGTTCGACATCCGTTTATTAACTGATAATATCGGTTAAAGGCCCCGGAGGCTATTAATCGGACCATCCACTTTGGAGATTGCAAGTACCCGATCCGAAACAATTATTGTTAAGTTCATCAATATCCTTAAACCACATGCTAAACATGGTTTATCGATCATTTAATAGAAAACAGGTCATTTAATTGAAATTTAATTACAAAAATATTATAATAATTTTTTATATTTTCTGTAAAACCGGTTTTTTAAATTTATATAACTTGAAACCGGTTTTTGAGACAAACCAAAACATAAAATCTACTCTGTATGTACTCATCGATAATACTGTTAAATTAAACTCAACCTAGTTGCAAGTGACATATAGACTGTTTGCTTTCTAAAAATATATTCATGTTATTTTTTAAATTTTGTAGATGTTTTTATTTTGTTATCTTTCAGAAATTTTATAAATATTGAAGAACAATGAAAAATCGCCTTATATGGAATTCGATGCAGCTGCAAATCATATCTCCAAACGTTAAATGAGGGATCGGCAACCCCCGGCACTTTTCGTTATTAACGAAATTGTTTCGAATAAAATCATAAGATTGGCTCTTTACAACATCATCCAAATTACAACGCTAAACCAATCGAAAATGAATGCAAAATGAAGACGTTCTGTTTCCAAACGTATTGAAAGGAATATACATTATTTTATAAACAAATAAATTATTATGGCATCTAAAACAATACAATAATTTTGAAACATAAATATCCATTATATATATTAAAATCACTTAACTTAAAACTTATGTAAATACTTATTAAAATATATTGAATTATTTTAGATGCAATTTTTCAAAATGGTTTCTGAAAATCACTTGAGAATTATCGCCACAATTAATTTTATTTATATTATACAAGAATTGTGGATTGAATTTTTTTTTAAATTCAATTGCGATTATTGGTTTTCATAAGAGAAGTTGCGTTTGTTTTCGTTTAATACATTAAGACCGGAGTGAACGAGGATCAACAGCGCAAGCAAACATTTGCCGGAGTAGATTTTGTTACCGAGCTCCGAATCGTGTTTCTCAGAGACTGGTGGAAAGTTAAAAATAAATAAATAAATGTATATAAAGCAAGAAATAGGAAGCCGGAAAATATTCTCTGAAAATGAATATAAATCTCGGAGCGTAATTGTAATTCCATGTCATTATTAAGGGCGAAACGGTGCAATATTTTTTTTCTTTGTGTCGTCTCTTTCCTGGAAATTTATTTTTGCGGTCGGGAAATTCTCCTTTTTAATTTTTTGTAAAATTACGTAATTAGATAGGGGCATCAGGCTTTAGCCCGGATGACGACCGCTAATTACAGTATAATTCTAATCAATTATCAAACACAGGGAATCGCAAATGTCGCACTTGATACTCTTGCTTTGTGCAGTTTGTGACCTCGGGCAATAATAATTGTATCGGGTCACCGGGTCGTACGTTTCTGACGACACAATTTCTACCTCCTTGTAATTCCTCCACCTTTGATCTGGTATTCCGTAAATATACAATAGACTGCATTCAAAATTGTATAAATTGAAGCGACACTTAGTTTCTTCTCGCTCTAACTAACGTTTATAATTCAAAGACAAAATTATTTCCAATGTTTCAGTTTCTCTTTAAATTCATTGAAACAAATTGTATTCAATATTAACTGAATATTTGAAAGCGAAAAGAAATGCATTTTTTTTTATTGCGATACTTTGAGTTAATATTGGTATCGTTTTGTAGCTCTGCTAGCAATCTCTCTGTTCTGACACATATACCGTGAATTTATGCTGTTTTATTTAATAAAGGATTGAAATAGTGCTTTAGGTGGTTTCAAAAGGGTTGATAAGAACTTAAAGGACAAACCAAAATCAGAGAGACCTTTTAAAATCGATGATGAAACTTCTTTAACCCGGCGCATCCACCAATAATTATTTTAACAACTTATTTTGTAAATAGCAATGCTGAAACTGTTTTTTATATTTCATAATTTACAGTTGTTTAATTAAATTTAATCTCATTTTGATAACTTTTAGAACTATAACAATATTGATACATCTGTCAAGTGTTATTTGATGACAACAGATTCTCAAATTTGTATTACTCTAAATATCGGTGTACTCTGAAAGACGCGGATTCATTTCGTCCTATCTTTTCGATCGAGATTGGCGGTGGGAAGCCTCTGCACGCGATTTGTATTCATTTGCTCGATATCCCTCGGGCTCCATTTCTGCATTCGCGACTTGCATATTCCGAGTTTCCGTTGTAAATAGAATCCGCGTCGACGAAAGAAATAATTTAATTTCAGTCGTATTTCAATTTTCCCTATTTCTGTCAGTATCAACTTTCAATTTGTATTTCCTATGCATCGACAGCATTTTTTAACATAAAAAGTAAATGATTTTCAATACCGAATTTTGCTGAACTTTTGTGACATTTAAACGTCAAATTATTAAACTTCAATTGTGGAACACATTTGACAGTTAATAAAATAAAAACTAATATTTAAGATAAACGTGACATTATGCAAGTGTTTGCCAACTCAACTCATGTATATATATCTTAATACTAAAAATCCAATGCATATGAAAATACAAGATTCGGTATAAATCTGAAGCGCAAATAGATTGCCTTATTAAGGTGTAGCACGAGAATTATGTAAAACACCCTCGAAAACGAACCGTTCCACAATTTCTCCCTTCCTTTTTTTTTTGCCACAGTACGTCCAAAGGCGAGAATCCGTATTATAAACAATGTATTCTCTCGCTCGATGTTTATATGTTTTCTCCGCTCTGAAAAGCTTCAATTTTGCAGCCCTTTCACCCCCAAACAAAAAATATACGAGTTCTTAATTTACGACGAAATTCAATAATAATGATCAATAGAAAATATTTCGCTGCAATAAAACCGCCGTCAAAGAGTTGCCAGTTTCAAAGGACCCAAGCAATCCCCCCAACACCTCATTGTTTCGTCTGCGTTCGCTTCTAAACTTTTCAAGGTGATATTTTATACAGGCTTAAAACTCCTTCTGTTCGTTAGATTTAATACAAAACTGAAAATTAGTTTGAACGCATTAAATTGCGCAGTGTATGTAGTAATATAATAAAAATGGAATTAAAAGCTTTTTGGTAATTAAATGAAACAAATACACGATGCGATATTTTACTATTTTATTTATTAAGTAATCAACCCTCAAGCTCATTTCCTGGAGGAAACCAATGGAAAAGAGGAGAGACGGAAAATGCAATCCCCTCAGATTATTATCGTTACGTTATGATCGTCGTTGATGATGATTTAAGAGGATTCCCCGTTTTATGCGTCCATTAATCACGTGTGCGATCCACTTGGTCCGATTATGCCGTAAAGAGACGGTACGTGTCCATTCGCTCGCTAAAGCTAATATAGAGAGAAATAAAAGTGGAAACTCCGGAACCTCAGGTTTTAGGCTTAAGTAACTTTGGTATTTCGTTGTACTAAGATGCGCTTTTCATCTTCTTTGATTCCCTCATCTGTGCACGGTAATGTGCTTCTGTAGCGTGGCGTTCAAAGAGAAAGCCTCGCCGCAGATATCGCAAATGTACGGTTTCTCCCCGGTGTGCGTTCGCATGTGCACATGCAAATGCGTGCTCTGATTGAATTTCCTCTGGCATACGTTGCACTCGTGCGTCTTTATACCCAGATGGATTCTCATGTGCCTCTGCATGCTGTTGCTGTATGGAAAGTTCTTGCCGCAGATGGTGCACAGAAACGGAGTCCTCTTGGTCTTCTGACCCGGTGCCGTTTCGTGCGACCGAATGTGTCGTCGCTGCGAAGAGATCCTGTGAAACTTCTTGTCGCAGAACGTGCAATCGTATATCTTCTCCCCCGTGTGCGATCTGACGTGCTCCGCCAAATGGTACGACCTCTTATAAGACTTGTTGCAATAATCGCACACGTACTTCCTATCCAACATGTGCATCCTCTCCAAATGCCTCTTCAGTTGCCACCTCTTCTCGAACAACGTCTCGCAATAATCGCAACGCAACTCGACCCCTTCCTCTTCCTTCTCACCGCCATCCTCTTTCATCTCTTCCTCCTTTGCTTCCACTTCATGAACCTCAACCTCCTCTTCATCATCCACCACACTCTCTGCTTCCTTCTTTTCCTCAATCAGGGTCTGCAGTGAAGTCTGTGACAGTCTCACCATTTCAATGAACCTGTAAGCAGTGCACAGCTGCTGGATGCATGAGTGGCAAATCCTCTGGAGCTCGCATTGATGCTGTAAATTTGTACATTAAAATACATTGCGCAACTGTTTTTTTTGATAATTTACCAGTTCCTCGGGGTAACACAGTTTCAGTTTTTCTCTGTAAGTGATTTTATCAGAATCCAGAGCAGTCAGACTAAGCAATTCTTTGGGATCAATTTGCAGACACGTCAGACACATTTTCTCGGTGAGAAACATTTCGAACGTGCGATACAACCGCAATTTGTTTCCTGATATCCGACAAAAATCAGAGAATTTTTCAGGTTATGTACATGTAAACGTAAACAAACTGGATATATGCAACTAAACGAGCATTATTATATACAGTGTGATTATTTTGAACGTCAGTTAATCGATTACTATTACAATAAAACATATTTATTATATTTAAATAACGAGTAAAGTTCTAATTGTTTATATTACAAATTATAGTTTAAGAAAAGGGTTATCAAAAGATATAAAGTTGTTCCCCGAGGGAATGTACTTTTTACAATTACAAAATGTAAATTTTTCAAACGGGAACATAGGTTTGTCGTAGGTCAGTAATGTTACGTGTGATTTGTCCGGTGTTATAGACACGGCAAATTGCATCCGCCGTAGAACAGAACTTGCCCAATCTGTGCCGCAAATTACGTGACCAAGACCTCAATTTTCCCTCACCGCGAATTATCTCGGATTAAAGTAGACCGTCGCTCGATTATTGCGTGTCGCTTTCACCGTAAGTTTGCAGTCTTTTGGGGCTTAACAATCTACATGTATATATATATATATATATATATATAAAAACATGTATGGAGCAAAGTTTAAATTGTTTGAAAGACGAGGGCGCGACGCGGCGATGAGATCAAAGGGAGGAGAGGATAGTGGGATGGGGTTAAAAGAGAAATTGTTGGAATTCTCGTGGAGGAATTTCCGTTTCGAAAAACTCGCGTTAAAAAGTTCAGATGTCTGCGAAGGATGGATAGTAATTCTTGGTACTGATTTCATCTGCTCCATTCTGCAAAGGATCAACGAAGATCTCCAAAAACCACCGAAGCGCCAGTCGATCCACGAGTGACTCATAGTTTGCACGCACATACTACTAATACTACTATACGCACACATACAGATTAAATCTGCGTATTTTTTATCCCCCCAAAGCGCGCAGATAAAGGCCTACTTATATGTATACCAAACGCCTGCAATGATGCAATACGTGTCCTGTATTTTAACAGCAATCAACCAGGTATTTATTACGAACTATTTCATATTTAAGACTTCAACAATAATACCGAAGCTAAATCAAGAGAATTTCAATTTCGATCAATGAGAATTTAATATATTTCTAAGTAACCAAAAAATTTAAACATTACATTTAGTGTTTTAAAATTAAATTTTAAATCCAAATAGCTGGAATTTCTCAGTGATTCCATAAACGACAAATTTCAATAATTTAAATATCAAAGAAGACATTAGTTAATAAATTTAAGAAACTTAAATACACAAACTCCGTTTCAGAAATATAAATTAATTATAAGTTGACATTTGAAATGAAAATTGTCTTTTCATTAATTAAAACTATTTGCAGAAATTCCGAGGCTCGAAAATTGGTAATCCTTGCTGAGATAATAAAAAGAAAGAAAAAAAATCTCTATTTACGAAGGCGCCGCGCGCGTGTTTAAAAATATCGCAATTATCAGCGGCGTTATCGTTCCGTGTATATTTTTAGAATCTTGAAGGTGACGAAAGAAAACAATAATATCGATGGCAAAGAAGACGGTTTCTTTTTTTGCAGAAAAAGACTTTTGTTAAAAAGGGGACAACTCTTGACACCGATTGCAGATTCCCTTTGATTCGCTGCACGTGCGATGCGAGGATAATCGAGAAAATTGTCCTCGATCAAATTAATGTCAATTCTTATGCAAGACGTTGTTGCGGTCGTACTGTGCAAATCATAGTTTTTCTATTAAAATTCAGAATTATCTGAAGATTAACCGAAATGCCGTTATCACTTTAACACATAGAATTGTAAACGGAATTTACCTTTCATAATAGAAAATTATCACATGATTAATAAATTAGTGAATGAATATAAGACATTAATTAATAGTTTCTTGTTTCTTATCTCATAAAATGACATTCCTCAATGGAATTATGGGGAAAAAATATAATCATATAATTTGAACATTGACTCATTGCAGTTTATATAGTACCCAGTCACAATGCAAATATGACACACTGTTAGTTTAATGAAGATCTAAACGTTTGTGTAATTTGATCATCTGCAAATAATATCACATATTTTAAACTATTCATACTTATAATAACCATAGCAACTATTATGACTTTTTTAAGATAATTTAATCGTCGTAACTAATGTGCAATTATTTTGCAGATTAATAAGATGAATGTGCCCGTGTACATCGTATGCGCGGCATTGATCGTCGCCGTGAACAGCGAAGAAAACTCTCTCTTCGGAAGAGAGAACGAGCCTATGGACCGCGAGGCCATGGGTTATCTTCTGCCTAGGCTGATGCCCAGGTACCGCGCCATCTCCAACAAGCAATGGATTGCCCCGTACTACGCCGAATCCGACAACAACAACGAGGTAATATTTCGTCCTCAGCTTTTAACATTGTTTGATCATCCTAATCTTGTAGCTGGACTTTGGACAGGAGGCACGCAACAAGAGAGCAGGTCTCATTGACGGTCCATCCTTGTCCATCAGCAACTCTTTGGATGTACTTAGGAACCGTCTGCTCCTGGAGATCTCCAGGAAGAAGGCTCTTCTCGGCGCCAACTACAACCGCAACATGCTCTGCAGAATCGGAAAGCGCTTCGAGAACAACAAACGCCGCTGCGAGGAATCCGAGAAGTACGTTGAGGATAAATTCATGGTCTAAAGAACGCCTCCCTTTGATCCGCCAACCAAAATGAACATAAACACATACACAAAAAAACACACAGCCACACACAACTAGATTGGAGATCAAACCAAAACAAAAACTAGTATACTGGAACAAATTCTATTGGACGACGCCTTACGTCCAATAGTATTCTTTCCCAAACCCCCACTCTCCTCAAAACAAACCTAACTAACTATTAATAACGTATATATGTATTTAGTAGTGTACCCAAATATCAGTAGTTGGAAAAAGTCAGTAGGAAAGAGAAAAGGAAATATCATGATATTCTCAGTTTAGCGAAAGGATACTCTAGTCAAGTACGGCGAAAAGCATATTTTATAATTTCCGTTCCTAATTGAGTTGTTACTCGAATATCTAACTATTTATATAATGACTTTTACACTGTGGCCTATTTCAGTATTACAGATGCAAGTAAAAACTACTCCGGTTTTCATTATTTATTGATACGTTCGTTCTCCTTGTTTTGCGTGGAAACGAGAGAATGGCGGACATAATTCGTTCTCATTTCAACGGGTATCTTTTATTTATTGCCTGTTCCAATTTCCTCTATCTTCGTGTATCCAAGAGAAAAAATTATGTACAAAAAAATATATATGAATATAAATAAATATTATGGAAGTTCGAAAAGCCTACAAAGATGTTCGTTCAATTTCAAGCATAATCCTTTATTTTCATTTTACATCTACATATTTATTCAAGTAAGTAAGTTTATTTAATAATTTGTTGTGTCTATGAAGATTTATCTTAAATAATCTAATGCGAAGATTGAGTTTTCCAAGAGAGGTAAGTGTTCCAGACCAATGCGACGAACTGCACGAGAAGGACTTGATATTGGAGTGGAACGAAGCAGAAGTTGACGAGTTGGACGGAAGGCCAAAGCTTGTAGTTTGCGATCAAGATATCCTTGTAATCTCTCGTGATGTCCTTCTGGATTGAATCCAGAGACTTTCGCTGGACGAGACCTAGAGCAGTCAAGAAGACCACTATGAAACAAGGTGCGAAAAGCAGTTGATCGCAGGCCATCTTCTTCAGAGCCACGGATCCGCCGCCCACGGATCCGAAGCGCTTAGCGAGGAACCCGTACCAGACCGTCAGTGTTGGTCCCTTCAAAATAAAGCACATCTGGTTGCATATCCGACCTCACGTTTAACCTACAATTTAACATAAATACACAAAACGCATCCACGTTTAAAAAGACTGCTCTGATGTTATCAGTTCTTCTCTAAAATACAACAGCTGAACCATAGATATTTGATTAAAATCAGTGGACGATTGTTTACCAATTATTTCTCAAAGGTGAGTTGATTATACGATCATTTTATTTATTTACCGCAATGAAAAACCCGATGGACGTGAACTGTGCCGTTCTCTGCAGACTGTAATCTTTCAATGGTGTCTTCTCGACGACCGTTTGCGCTATGAAATCGCCTGCTCCCATCAGAGCACCCGCCTGGACGGCCTGAGACAATATTGGGAACCTCCGCAGGAACGTCTGATACATCTTGCTGACGCTCATCTTAAACTAATATACCGAAAGATAAAACTAATAGAATCACAGCAACAGAGGTTATTTTATCAACAAGTAGTGGAGAAACGGTTCAAAGAAAACGTGCCTCTTCGAGGTTATGTTCTCCTGATGACAGGATAAACAATGATGATAAAGACAATGTAATTTTGGGAATCATGAAAGTTGGATATTTCGTTTGTCAGCTATGTCAAAATTGTTTGATGTATTGGAAGTGTGTCTAAATTGATTTTGTCCTCTGAAACTCTAATGAAAGGATTTCAGGTTTTATGCGTGGATATTTGTAAATTAACATGTGGAAGCAAATCCTGCTGAAACTGCCTCTGGTCCGAGCGCCCAGCTTAAGGGTTGTCAAAAAGACTTTCCTGACTTTGAGCTCTGCCCAGCTGCTGAACATTGATTTGCCCGAAGTGAAGGAAGATTTTGTGCAGGATTTGGATATAAGCAACTTGAGGTTCTCGAGTGAGGTGAAGTCTGCCTGTTCGAAGAGTGATGAGGCAATCAGGGAACTGATTCAAACACTGAATGCTTGCATCGAGGAGATTTGCGAACAGTACCAGCATTGCGTGGCGAAGCAAATTGAGATTACGGTGACCGGTATGAACGTGGATCCAATCGGAAAGCATTGGGACGATTTGACCAAGTACAGAGTGGAGGCTAACGATTTGAAATTGGAGTTCGAGAAGTACAGGATGCTGGTGGAGAGGATCGGTCAGATCATATACAACCAGACGTTCAGCTCGATGATTGCTGGTAGCGAGGCTTCGGACGTGGTCACTTCCGACTACGAGAGTTTAAAGAACCTCGTCGAACAGAAGAACGAGGAAAATCGGTTTTGGGATAGCAAGTTGTTGGATGTCAATGCGAAGAGCATACTCACCGGAGTTTATTGATTGTAGTCATCGTTCATTCTAATATAGAATAAAATTGTTTGCATAATTGTAATTTTTTTTTTCTATATTTCTTCTCTGTATTTCCTGTAGATGAGCACGCAGTCTGGTAACGGATCGCGGACGAGGCCACAGAAGTACCAAAACCGCGTTGCTTATAAGAACAATCTGCACGACACGAGCCACAAGACGAAGAAGTTAAATGCGATTCAGGTGACGGAGGTGTGCGAGAAGTGTCAGGCAATCATCGAGTGGAAAATCAAATACAAGAAGTACAAACCTCTGACTCAGGCCAAGAAATGCGTGAAATGTGAGGAGAGGAAGGTGAAGAAGGCGTACACCGTGCTGTGCTCGGATTGCGGCAAGAAACATAAAGTGTGCACCAAGTGTCTGGAGTCGAAGGAAATCGTGCCTAGCGCACCGAGCAAGGATGAAGAACTGAAGATGGACCAGGAGCTGAAGCAAATGCTGCAGACGCTGTCGGAGCGCAAACGTAGAACATTCATCCGATATATGAATAAAAATAAATCTGATGATACTGAGGATACGAAAGAAACTGCAGCAATGAAGAAGGAAGAACTCGTGAAGAAGCTTAACGCGCTCAAAGTGGATGACGAGGAAAATGATTCCGATTTCGATTACAGTGACTTGAGTGATAATGATGATGATGATGATGATGAAGATAATTCTACATAATAAAAAAAACGTCACCTTTTTTATTTCAATATTATTAAATTAATTAAATAAATACAAATATGTTGTTTACATAATCCGTCGTTTAATACATTTCTAATTACCTTAGGACACCTAACTAGAACTAACATCATTATTTAGTTAAATTTGAAGTTTTACTGTTGTTAAGGATACTCTTCAATAGTTATAGTTGCAATGCGTGATATCCTCTTGTTATGTGCATTTCATTGATAACCATGGAAATTTATATTTTGGAACAAATAAAGAAATAATTACGAGCAAGGTAATAAATAAGTAATTTATTGAATTTATAATATTTTCCTACAATGTTTACCACATCTTTGGTTTAAATATAGCGCAACCTGCAAAACACTTAATTGTTGCCGAATTTTCCTGCAAATAACGTTTCGCTCTGGACGTTGATGTAGAAGATAAACAAATGGTTGCATTCAAAATCCATTTTCAATGGTAATAAGGTCTTCCTCATTCCGAATACTGAAAAACATTAACATTAAAAATGACCGCCGATGATTGTGTCATCATCCATTCTTTAAAAATACATAAATCGGCAACTTCCGGTTCTCGACATTTTATATACAAACATAAAATGAGAAACATCAAAGATTAGTAACATTAATTCACAAAGTTTACACACTGTACGAAGTACAGAAAAAGGAAGTACAAAGCATAGTTTAAGGTTTTCCAATTTTGGCTACAAATACAATTAAGTGAGAATAATCTTGCAAAGGAAAAATAAAAGGAAAGTACTGTGACAATAGATCTTTATTAAATAAAAAAATAATTATGCTTAAAACAATAGTGATTCTTAAATGCTTCGCGCGTTATTAGCGCTTGTGATTCACTGTTAAGTGAAGAGGTAAGAGAAGAAATGTCATTTGTGGGCGCGGAGAAGGGAGGAGTCACGAAAAATCTTTAGGGTTTTTCTAGGGTGCCGAAAAACAAGATCGCCGAGTCCCGACGCAAGAAGAAGATGAATGGGTGATCGATGCTGACCGATACATTCGATATCAGCTTTATGCGATGCACGACAGTCACAGCTAGAAAGAAAGAAGTAAGAACAAATGAACAAAACAATAGCAACCCTAATTCTATTTTCCGCAACCCCTTCTCCTCAATCCCTTCGTCCTAGATTAAATTTTTCTAACTACTAGTAACTTTTCAAACCGACACCATTTTCCCAAAGAACTGGCAATCATCGCGAACGAGAATCCTGAATATGAATGGCCTATTGACTTTGAAAACTTTTCTATTCATATCAATCCTTGATGATCTGTACTCCATTACGACTCCTACAAGAAATAAACTTTCGCTAGAATCTGAAATCTATAATTAACTAACCGCTAAAAGCCACGCCTCTTCCAGCAAAACATGCCAAGCCTACTTTTTTTGAGAGAATATGAAATGAAAACTTTATTTTTTAATTTTTATTAAACATTCGCAGTTAGTATAAGTCGATTACAAAGTATTATTTCAAATCATTCATTATACAGTTTTCTTGCAAACGAAATGAACTACCGCAATGTAATCAATCAAGGCAATATTATGGACACTTTCGTGTTCGTGTCATGCAGCCCCCAATGATATCGAGTTGACTATGATGCGAACAAAAGTGAAACTTAAACTAAAATACATCAGTTTTGACATTATCATTTAAAGTTTGAGGAGTCGTTGAAATTACTGAAATCATGGTTTCGAAATTTTGCCGATGAACAAAACTTGTGTAGTTTTATCGGAGAACTGCAGCTGCAACGCAACAAAGAACGGATGATCAACTTGGAATTCTGGATTGATTCTCGCGGATTCCTCTAGGATAACAGCTGGAAGAGAAATAAATGTAAAGTGATAGGTGTCATCTCCAAAATGTCAATAATAAGATATTATTGACACTTAATTTTATTGACGTTTTGAACATTTGAAAGAAAAAGAAGATATTGTCTATTTGTTGGCCGAAAATCTTCCCAAGAATAAAGTTAACGGCGAATCCTCCTTGATATTAACTTGAATAATGTATAAAAACGGATGCGAGATAACCAGTTCATCTGGAGCGGATAGAAGGACTATTGAGCCGTCTGAAAATTTAAACACGTTTCGGTTTTAAGTAATCTTAGATTATTTAAATTTGTGGTACATTTAAGAGGTGCCTGGTGTTGCGAGTGCAAAGGAAATTATTAATGTCAAAAGATGACATGAATTTGATGTTTTTTTTTTCAGAAAATATTATTACAATGAGGGAAAAAAACCGTTAAAGTTCTTATTTTTTGTAAGTTTTCCTTACGTTAATTTCCAATGACGATTAGATAACTAATATCGATCGTTTCAAAATTTTGAACTTTATTTGAAACAAATTAAGATCATTAAGATGAGTTATTGAAAGTCTACAAAGACTTATGCTTTGAATCTGTCTTTATTTACTATACATTTCCATATACTGTGAAATACATTTATTCTGATTTAGTGGTGAGTTTTCCACAGAAGAGGATGCTTGCGTCTTTGTGCTCGTTTGAAGTTTGAATGAAGTAGAAGAACGGACGATTGAGGGCTAGTGTATATATTTGTGGCACTGATGCTAACATCACCTCCACGACTGAAATTTGAAAAGAGAATTACAAATATTTGTCACGAATAAATTCAATTGAAGGCATAGAAATATTTTAGTTGGAGTGCAGATTTGCGTGGACGACATTGATCATAAAAAAAACATGGATAATGTTAATTCATATTTATTTCACTTCAAATGTCAAAATACTTTGCGCATTTAAGATGAAAATTTGCCAAAGAACAAAATCGAGGTCGAATTATCCGGAACAGCAGCTTGGATAAAGTACAAGAAGTTATGATTAACATTTAAGTTAATTTCCACCGACGAATATCTTTGGATCGTAATTTCTGAAATTCGAAGAATAAAACTTTTAGATTTTTGATATTCGTTTCCCACAATGAAACTATTTTGACATTACAAATGTCACAAAGCCTGACACATTCCTTAATAAACAAAACACACACATACTGACACTGTCACATTTACATTAAGAAGCAGTAGTCTAATGGACATTGACACTTAATGTTGTTGATTTTGATACACATTTGTAAATTATTATTTTTGCTTAATTTGCACTTTTTGCACAATGAATTTGAAATAGGGGGTGTAACTCAGTGGTAGAGTGTCTGCTTCGCATGCTGAAAGTCCTGGGTTCAAATCCCAGCTCCTCCAAATTCAAATGTTTTGTAAATTTCAGATGTGTTTACCAATTTTCGTAAATTGGTGACTTGCTTTTATATAAATACAACATCTGAAATAATTATGCAGGTATATACATGTAAAAGCTTTTTTTTATTATGCAAAAGTTAATATATAGAGTATAAGTTTAGTTACAAAATACAGACGCAAAAGCACTTAAAACTTGGAGATGCGTCCGATGAACAAAGTTTGCCTTGCTCCACCAGTTGTGGTTGTGATGGTAACAACAAATGGATGATCAGCTTTGAATATAGCATTTAGTGGCTTCAGTGAACTTCCGAAAGAAACAACAATTCCTGTAATGACACAAAATGAACGAACTGCTCATTCAATAATTTAACAAGAAAATTTTCAATAAGGTAACTTTAATAACTGCGAAATGTTGAATTATTATTATAATTAATGCTGTTATATTATTTTTACACTTTGTGGACCTTTCCCAAAAACATGATATGAGATTTCGCAAGTATCGAGAATAAGAATGGATGATTCACTGGTAATCGGATGGGGCGGTGGGGGGCACTGAACGGGACAATTTTAATACCTACAAAAAGAAAGAAAGAAATATTGATCAATGATTCTATAATACGAAGCTGAGATTTCCAAATCAAAATTATCTTTTTGCATTTTTCAGAAAGCTCTGACTGACCGATAATTAATTTCTGTCAACACTACGCATGCTTTTTTTAAATTAAACGAAGAAGAAAAGAAGAAATGAAATGCATCCCCGACCTCTTTGTTAGAAGAAAATAATTGTAATTTCATTACAACATTCTTAAATTATGTTCCAATTGGATTAAATGATAAATCTTGTCTATTATAACATTTTGTAATAAAGTTAATTGATAGATATCAAATGTGTCAAACATTACATGCCATAATGACGTAAAAGTATTGATGATTGATTAGGAAGTTCGTTTTTCCATCACCATCATCGTCTGTTTATGATGGGCAAATAACAAATAATATAATATAAACATGTAAATATATGTTTTTTTTCTTCTTATACATAAAAATGATAATAGTGAAGCAACTAGAATTTGCAGATCTTTCCCATAAACAGAACGTTAGGAGTTCTCGAAGCTTCTGTTACTATAGCAACCAAAAAGGCATGATTGGCTGTGAAGTGTTCGGGACTCGAGATGGCACCACTAATTAGGTACACGAGAGCGTCTGAAAAATACACAAAATGCATAGTTCGTATCCCAATTTTCATGATTGAAGCAAAAACAGATTAAATTGTGTTGAGATGAAATAATGAAAATAAATAATATCCTTTAAAAAATAATTATGTGTGTTACTAAAAATGATGATGGTTTAAAAATGAATTAGAAAAAAGCAAATAACGAAAAATATTTTAAAATAAAAATTAAATCTTTTGTTACGTTACATTGTTTATTGATGCATGTGGCAAATATTGAAGCGTGTTATAAAAGTAAAATTTGATTTTCATCAAAAATTAAAACTCGTTTAGTCTTCCGACAAAGAGGATGTTCATAGTTCCTCCAGTTTCGTTTAGTATGGCGACGATAAATGCATGATCAGCTCTAAATCGATTAGGTTTAATCGGGGTGTAGATGGCACTTGTGAAATTAATTCCTATTTCTGCAACATAAACAGAACTCACATCAAAGGAAATTGCTGATGTGTTTTGAAAAATTATATTATGCCTTTCTATCTACAAAAGCAACGCTCTTTATTTTCAGTTACGCAAAAAAGTAATGATTAGCTGCGAATCCTAGCAACAAAAATACGGAAAAAGGACAATCTGTGAATTCTTACTTGAAATTAAAGATAATAATTTATTTAAGTACTAGGTAATATTAACTTATTTTAATGTGCGAATTTTTCAAATGGTATATATCTAATTCCAAATCCAATCAACGGGATCCGTCGACGGAAGCTTCGCTGGGGTGTATTTTGATGAGCTTTGTTTAATGTCGATGATGCGTCCAAAGAACATGAGGACTTCTCTGCCGCCTCTGAGGTTTTCGGTGATGGCGAAAAGAAAGGGATGATTGATTGCAAATACATGCGAGCCTCCCAATATTTTATCAGTTATTGTTACTTCTAAAAGAAACACGCACAAACGTATTAGATTTGTGATTTGTAAAGAAATAATTTTAGAATGAAAAATGCCAACCCCCATATCAATTATACTGATTAAACGTGAGTTACCTATACAATCATACAATGATTTTCATGTGTATTAGATAATTACGAATATTTATTGAGACTGGTGGACTACACTACTAAGTAGATTAACACATTTAAGGCGAAGAGAAACGTCCTAAGAACATGAATGACTTTATGGAACCGTTTCACTTTTCCCGTGATGCCGTAAATGAAAGGATGATCGGCCCTAAACATATGTTCCCTTGTACTACTGAAACTTAACTAAAAATAAATACGAAAAATCTATTAAGTTTACATTCAACGAAAATAATTCTAGTGAATACGAATAGAAGCCTAAAATAATGAATGCTACTCAGAAGTATATATACATAAACATTTATGACGAAACGTGTGTTGCATATGTTATTATAAAAATCAAAGGTTTTCTTCAATGATACTCAAACCGTTTCAGATTGTTCAAATATTTAATGCGTCTGTTTGATAACATCGTAGATCAAAACATTTAAGTCGAAGAATAACGTCCTAAGAACATGAACGTCTTTTTGGAATCATTCACTTTTGCCGTGATGCCGTATAGGAACGGATGGTCGGCATTAAACCTCGGTTTCCTTGGAGTACCAGTGCCTGAGCTTGTTTTCGTAATGAGAACTGCTAAAATAAATTCAAAAATTCTATTAAAAAAAAAGATACAAAAAAAATCATTGACTGAAACATATTCTATTACTTATTTTGGAGATGCAAGGTGCCACAAAACAATTACAATCACGTGCGCCATCTGTTAACTCACATCCAACCAGGAAAATTGAAACATAAAATGAGGTGTGGCACGATAACAAGAAATTAAGTGAAAATCGAAGAGTGAATCAATGCATAAACGAGTTTTTAAGAAGAAAATAATACAAAGATAATATTGGAATTGAAGTTTTATTTTGAAAGATCTGCAATTTATACAAAAGCGTAATTGAATGCTTTGGTTATTAGCATCTACGCACAAACTGTGGAAAACGAGCGAGATTAAATTTCTTGACCGGAGTATCTTCCTAAGAATGGTACCGTAACGGAGTTAGCGGAAACTTCTATTTGAATCAAGTACAAGAAAGCATGGTTTACTTGGAAGAACTGAATTCCTGACAATATCTTGTTGACAACGCCTAGAAGTAAATTAAAAGAGTTACGAAAATTTATAGATGTAGAACATGGGGACGATTAAGGAAAAGCAGTTATTTTGCCCATGAAAAGGACGCCATCTGTTGAGGCTTTTATGGCAACCATGAAGGGATGGTCCGTTTGTAAGTTTTCTGGCATGCTCGGTGGTCGAATCAGTACTCCTAAAACAAAGGATTTTCCAAAATCGATCCAGGTTTATTCAGATATTACGAATTTATTATTGGATTCGTGCAGTTACAGATGTTAATTTAAAAGTTATAGACTTTGCCGAAGAACAGTACGAATTTGTTATCGCCGTTCCCCTTGGTTTGGATCAAATGCAAGAATGGATGATTGGCATTGAAGATCTCTTGGTGCTGTACACTGGGTAGTATAACATTAGGAATACCTCCTAAAAGATAAAAGATATTTCAAAGCAAAATAGTCTCAAATGAAAGTGCAACAAGATCCTTGACAAACGAGTACTGCAGTAGAGACACAAACGGAAGTTTCAGAACTGAATGCTTCAGTTTACGAAGAAGTTTTGACCAACACCACAAGAAACAACAATGTTAATGTTTCCATGACAACCAAATTAGACACAACAATACAAAATGCGTAATTACATAGTTAGTTTTTACAGAAGTTACAAAAAAATGACAGATTTAAAATTTAAATTCAGTTTTATTCATTGATTATACAGTGTTGAAACAAAGAAAATTCGCCTGTTTAAGCAGAGAAACGTCCAAGGAAAGTGACAGAGTTCGCATTGTCATTAATTTTGACGTTGATGTAGTACAAGAACGGATGGTCAGCATAGAATCTAGGTAACTCAGGATGGTTACCGACCGATGTAACGGCAATGACTGTAATAACTGAATTGAATTTGTTTGAATTATGAATGTTAAAAGAAGACGAAAACGAACACACAAGTTTTAACATTTTCATCTCCGAAAAAGACAACACAATTAAATATATAATTTATTTAAAAAAATATATATAACTATAAAAGGGAAAATGAGAATATTCATATAATAAATTCAAATAGACTAACATTGAAAGCGTCGAAATTTGATTCAGTTTTGTGCAGAACAAAGAACACAATGTACAGACAAATATGTAAATAAACTCAAGGCGATGTCACTTTGGCAATGAACAGGATCTGCATGGAAAGCGATTTCCCTCTTTGGAGTAGAGCGATAAAAGGATGATTTACTCGAAAGCCTTTCGGTACAATTCTATCTAATACCACTTCTGGAAATACATACACACACTTATTTCTTTAAATTCGACAATTTAATTTAGTTTAATTATATTACTTTACTATCTATTCTACCATGATCACACCGAGACTTTTCATTCGTTTTGATGATATCCACAAATATTATCGTATTCACGATACATTCGTTAAATATTGAGAGGCTAATTAACGTGCATATAGAAAGGCATATGTATTATCTAATAATGTCATATAAAATGCAACCAGATGAGCAATCGTGGGATTTATAAAATGTATTACTTCGACATAAATGATAATTTAATAGAATAAAACTATAAGACTGTAAGAATTACTGGTTTAAAATAATGTGCATTTAGATAGAGTGCTAATAGGTAACAATTTTGTTTAAGTACCAACCATTAATTTCCAATTTTTCGGTTAGCTAGGAAAATTTAGTTATTTTTTTTAGAGTGGTTGGTTTTCTTTTTATGTGTATTTGGCGATGAAAAGGACCGTTCCAGAATGCACGATGGCAGACACGAATGGATGATCCGCGTTGAAGTCTTCAGGATAAACCATAGAATGCGTTTGAATAACTAAACCTATAACGGGAGAGTAAGAGCAAAAAATAATAATCTTTTTTTAAGGGACTGGTGCTAAAGTTGCCGATAAACATGCTTGCCAACTGTATATTTTAAATTTCAAAATAATTTGGCTTAGCTGTGGGAATATTTATATGATATTGCGAGTATGGAATGGTGGAGGAATTTAAAGTTTAATAAATAAATGGTGAACATTAAAAGCGTAAGTTATTTAAGTACAGGTAAATAAATGCAGAAGCGGATTCACAGCTCGTCGCGAGAATCGACGAGTCTGGTGAACGTGAGCAGTTTCCCCGAGAATAGGATACTATTTCTGGTAAATACGTAAAAAATAAATGGACAGTTCACATTGAAATAAGCCCGAGTCAAATCCCTCTTCCTGCGCACTTTCACTCCTACAAAACAAAAGAAACCGTTCACAACGAAGCTCAGTGGGTGTTGTTAGTAAATGGAAGAACCGTCACCGTTGTTGGTGGTGGATATGATCTGGTTAACCGATGCTCTGACTTACCAGTTGCGGCGGCGGCTTCGGCACCTTCTTCGTTGACCTCGATGAACGCCTTTTGGATGACGCTGCTGACGGCGAGATTCTCGCCGCTTTCGAGCAATCCGGAAAGATTTGGGCTCGTGTATAGAGATTCCAATCCAAGCTAAATGTGTATAATACAAAACAAAAATAATATCGGTTTCATTCATTTAATTTAATTTCGTTACCTTCATCAGAGGTTCGTTGAGGTCAATCGTGGACTCGATCTTGAACTTGGGGAGACTGAGGATAACCTCGACGTCGTAAAGTCCATCGGTGAGCTTGCTGAGGTCGTAGTTGGTGAGTTTGTTCTGGAGCTCATCGATGCCGTCGATCTTGTTGGGCAGAATGATCACCATGCTGACGTCCTTGTTCTTGTACGGCAATTGGATGATCTTGGCATCAAGTTCCTTGTTGTTGCCGTAATTGTAGCTGTCGGTCTTGTGCATCATGTCGACTTCGACGAAATTGTCCTTGGAGGTATAGAACTTGTCCTTGGTGGTGAACTTCTTGTCGAACTGTTTGGCCCAGTCGCCCTTGAAGTAGATGGCGTTCACGAGCACCATGCGGGTGAGGGCATCCAGAGAATCGGCAGAGATGAGGTCCTTAATCTTATCGTGGGTCTTAAGGGATACCCAGTCGTTGATGGTCTTAGCTGCAGCTACGTTCTGGGCGAAATCCAGGTTTTGAGCCTCCGAATAGAAAGAGTTGGTGGCGATCTGCGAGAAGGACGGTTTCAGGGTGTAGTCCTTCTTCACGTACACCTTATTGGCGATCTCGAGCGTCACGTTCTGGATACCGTTCAGGTAGCTCATCAAAGATTGGAAACCGTCAGCGGAGAGGGTCTTCAATTCGGGGATCTGCAACACGTCGCTCATGAGCGTAGCGGTCTGCCCTTCGGCGCCCTGCTGCAGCAGCGAGAGGATCGTGTGCACGCTGATCGGCGAATAGATCAGGTTTCCTGTATGTTTCTTCGAGATCTCGTTGAAAACCTTCATGGTGAAACCATTATTGCCCTTGGTGATGGCCTTTAGGTTATCGTTGGCCATGGCGAGAGTCACCACCGCGAAGAGTGCAAGTGCTGAAAAACAAAAACAAAACAAATAAATAACGTTATCGCATGATAATAGAATGCATTCAGCTTAGTAGATATCTACCTAAACCTTTACAAGTAGCCGCACTTTGATGCATCATCATACACTGTTTCAATGTAAACACAAATGGAAATAAAGACATCAAATATTTGTTCAGGACAAATTAATAAATTCTCGTTAGACACGTCCCATACGGTCGGCAATAATTCTATAATTCGCGTTACTCACTGAGTAAACATTGATGATGTCAACGGTTGTCACGGCAACAACAAACTAAAGAGGACGATAAAAAAAATGCAAATTTTAATCCATGCAACCAGAACAGCATCCACACGTAAACTATTGCAAAGGTATCTTCCGATTAATTTCAGATAATAATAAAAGTTTGTAAGAAAAAAGACAATTTAAATTTCTGGAATCAACTTTCTGAAATGCATTTTAATTCGAGTTGGTGATTGTCTCATGTCTATAAACACGCTAATTGTTGTTGGTCCGTTTTCAGCAGATGTTTATTAAATATTTCAAGGTTTATCTTCTATCTCTTAAGCTTATTAAATAATGTTACTCAGTATTCCAATTTCAATTTATTGATTGTTTTTAGTTGATGAAGGAAAGTTGCAAATTAGAATCCGATGTGAACTGTATACTGAATGAGCGTAGTAGTAATAACATCATGTGGGTCTTAATTGTAACAAATTAGCTAAATGAAACACGTAATATAAGCAACTCCTACAAAATAGGCCACGGTTTCTAAGACCTGGCACACATTCACGATACTCGAACAGACTGGCACGCATTCGCAACGATGCTTAAGATTTGTGTGATTTTGGGGTTCGCACTTTACGTGGTCGAAGGAAGCGGCAGTCACGATTACTGCTTAGATTTAACGCCTCAACCGCACGTCGACATCGAACAGGTGGGTTTGCAATTAAGAGTGTTTTTCATTAGGAGACTGATTTGGTTGTTTTGCCGCAGCTTCTGGGGATGTGGTACGGCGTGGAGATAATCTCGCATAGGTCGGACGCAAAGCACGAGATCATCAAAGACGAAGCCTGTCCGGTCCTGTACTTTTCCGAGGACCGCACTCCGCGCGTTCACCAGGACCATCCGAGCTTTGCATTCGGCGACTACGCCAGGGGAATCCCTGGTAACCAGGAAACCACCCCAAACAATGACTGTAAGTGTTGATCAGTTGTATCCATGGTAACAGCAATCGAAGTGCATTCGCGATGTTTTTTTAAACGGGTTTTCGCGAGACAGCGTCGGGAAATCCCCAAGGATTATCTCAACAACTCAACAACTTATTTATACGTCTTATTTTCCACAATGGTCCGTTGTATCATTTTCCGCGAACTTAATTCATATCAATCCCAAATCACCGTTTCACTCATTGGGAACAAATTCACTAACTATAATCAAATAACAAATAAGTTTCCATATTCAAAATAATTATTATAAATTATGCAATGTTTCCATAAGAACATTTAATTAATTCACTAAATGTTAGTATTTTTCCGTAAAATTGCTTTACCCATTTTTATTTTGCTCATTGCACAAAATAACAACGTTTCCAGCCTAAATAATTAAAAAAATATGCTTAAAACATTTTCAGTTGTATTAATGAATTAATTGAAAAAAAATATGACTGTCAACCTGGACTAGATCAAGAATCTATAGGTAAATTATAACTAGGCACGTGCCTTAATGGAAAATCAGTTACTAATTACTAAATCAACCCGAAATGGAAAAACAATAGAACAAAAGCGACAACTTCTAAATATAGTCAATTAAGATTAATTGTAATTATCCTAATTGAATTTCATGTAAATTGGCGATGATTAATTCGATTCGATCCATTAATGATCCAATTGAAATAAACGGATGGAAGAGAAATAAAAAAACGTGCACGTAAAAATAGAAGGCTGCGTAATTCCTGAAATAACAATTAGCTTCAATTGTTTGATGTGCATCATTATTTGTTCAATTATTTCCATTAGACGCATATACGTATCCGTCTGCGAACGGTAACTATGACTACCGTGGATATGGCAACTCGGAGGAGTACCGTAGGAGGAAGTACCAGGATGACAGCAAGAGGTTACGGTTGCTGTGGGACGAGATGGGATCGAACGTTGAGTACAATTTGAGATACAACGCGACCAGGGCCGGATTCTGGATTAGCTCGGGCCCACAGAACGGTAAATTCAGATTTACGATGTTATGTTATTTCAATTAACTTCTTTTAATATTACAAGGTTCTCAATTGGCGACGAAATTCGATGGATTCGCCGGGATAGTTCAGGTGCTGAAGGCCGTCGGCAATCACATGGTCCTCGTGTTCTGCCACAGATTGCCAGATCCGAAACTTTACACCGTATTATTGAGCAGAGTGCAGACCTTGAGTAAGCACGACGTGCACGGCGTCCATGGCCTGTTAAACCGTCGAGGATTGAGCACGAATTCCATAAGAAAGGTGTGCACGTACAGCGGCGCATCCAGCACTTACGCCTCTTTATATTCGATCTCCGCTTTTGCAATCCTCCTCCTGAGCCGGCTCTACTAAATCTACGACCTCAACGATAATTACTCGATGGAGAACATCGAAGAAAGAGATACCAAATCCGAACTAAAGAGAGATGAAAAGTGGACAATCCCACGCGATGAGGCAGGGTAATAAATATTCACACGAACAGAAAAACATAAAGTGCGGTTACTTATTATTCATCTCACAATTTATTTGTTCATTGGTGTTATTAATTGATCTAGTATTAACATAAAACCATAACAATCTTTATTTACAAGACCAATAATTGTTAATTTGCATTAATTTAAAAATAAAAACAAAAATCCCCAATGCAAATTCCATTTTTAAATGTAATTCTAGACTTAGTTTTTCTTGTAATATGTTTAAAGTTATAGTTAAAACAAACAAATAATCAATTATAAAATCAATTGCATTTAGCTATAAAAATATACAAAAACTATGAGTTCTGAATATCAAATTAAGCAATTAAATTGAATGGATAACCGTCATGTCATTTAAAATGACATCTGTCAAAAAAAAAATTAAATTCGGTATTAAAGTTCAATTCAATTTAAATATAACCTTGTACCATAACGAATGATTGAAAAATATGTAAATATCATTAGTGAAAATCGTGAATTAAACATGAATGCATGTCTATTAATCATCTGCGGTTTTCTTTATTACTCAACTTTATAATCGTTTATTCAGCAATAAACATGTATATTATTTTATTATATTGAGTAATAATATTTAAATAGAATAATTGTTATTTTCAAATTGTAATTTCATTTACTTTACTCAATGATATTTCGACAGTAAATAATTATTAAAATATAACGGGAGATTTGTTACATATATTTAGTTATTTTTCGATGTAAATTAATCATTTATGATTATGTCATCTGGAATGACGGTTAATTATGGGAGTGCATTAATTTGATTCCGAATACGAAAATACCGGATGATCAAGTGGTTATGGGGTGACGAGATCGTCGAATCACATTTTTCCGGGAGATTTTTAATTTTAGAACGAGCCGGAGACCTCGATTGAGGCCACCACATCTCCCGTGACCCGAAGACGTTTCCGGCGGAAAAACTGTTTCTCTCTCTCTCTGTGGCTCTATAGTTTTCCTGGGTGATGATAGGAGGCGATGCTGCTGCTGCAGCAGGATTGCAACGGCGTCGGCGTCGGTTTCAGGAAGAACCTGAACTTTCCCCTTTAATAGTCTCGGTGCGGAATGGCGTCGGGACGCCGCCGTCTGCCATACTTACAGCGTGCAGCCGCACACAATATATTTACACATATATTTATAGAGGACGCGCTCGTACGACGTGCGGGAGAATGAGCGAGCGAGTGAGTGAATAAGTGACTGAGCAAAAGAGATTTGATTACGTAACGGGCGCAACGGTGGCAACAATAATCGACGTGGATTAACGAAAAATATTCTGCTCGTCGGAAGTCTATCTCAATCGCAATTATCATCATCATCATCATATGAGAGAGTCGCGCCCGACGAGCGAGGAACAAATATGCAATACACACCACATAATAGTTCTAAAAATAAGTGATTAAATTTAGTATATAGCTTACACAGCAGAAGAGGCTTATTAGTTTTACGCCGCGTGCTGAGAAAAAGCATTTTTTTTGTTATCCAAACGCCTAGGAAAATACGAAACCGAAATCCCGGTGGATGATCCGAGAATCGCCCGCACCACCGTAAGTCTTAACTCGATTATCATCACCATAACAACAACAAAAACAAGAGAAAATAAATTTGGCATAAAAATCGATAGGTCGAGATCTGAACACACACAAAAATTTTATATATATATATATTAGCAGGAAGCAGGAAATTTAAAAATAGAAAGAAACAAACCGTTGAACTGCACTTTTCCTGCCACTATTATATTCGCTCATAAATCAGTTTGTTTGTATTATAATTTTTTCTCTCTCCATTGGCACAATAGACAAAGAGAGAACGAGAGAAAGACGAAGCACATATCCTGCAACGCTTCAATACGAAAGAATTTAATGCTTAACAACACAAATTGTTTGCAAAAGCAAAATATCGCGCGTTTCACAATTCTTTATCATTGATTTATAAAAAAAATCAAATATTGTTAAAAAAAGTTAAACAATAACTTATGATTTTTTTGTGTATATTACGCATTTTTAACTTCAATTTATCCATACGCAATAAAAGTTACGTCATATCTAGTGCAGCAACATGTTCTAACCTCAAACGACTTATTTTAAGCATCACATATATTGTAGATTTAACAAACAAAAAATGAATTCAAAATATTTACATTAATTACTTTGCTGCAAATGTCATTAAAATATGTCAAATAATTATTTGAATAATAATATTAATATTATTATCACTTCTTACTTTACTTCCGTTAATTGAAACTTTATACAAAATTGTTAACTAAATCTCATTGTAAATTCATCAAATTATTTAAATCAAATATAAACAAGTATAAACAAAATTGCAACAATTATGGTTTGACACATGTGTCAATTAAGACGGGTTTATTTTAGCACCAAGTTGCAAGTGCATTGACACGCTCGCAACAATGCAACTAATTGCAAATATTTTAGCAATTCATGACATTCAGAGCATGTGACATACATAAACTTTTGGTTTCGATTAAAAAAAAACATATTTATGCACACGTTTCAATAAAGACGAAAGAAAATAAATATTTTTAAATATACATTTCAAATTTTGTAATTTCCTAAAGGAATGGAGATTTGAGAAATATCCAAGGTAAATTATTATATTAACAAACCGGCTAGTTTTTTTCTTCTTCGTATGAAAACCTGAAAATCTGGTTACCGTTGAGCAAAGCATCAAATCGAAGACCGTTTAAAAGCAATTAGTGGATAATTCCCATTAGAATTTATCGCAAAAGAAGAAAGTAACGAAACGAAATAAAATAGGAATCATATTTAAGAATGTGCGATAATAGAAATGCTCCGGTTTAAATATTTCTAAAATTCATTTACAATTTCTTCATTTCTATGTAAATTCTTATTTTCAAAAATATCAAAAGAAAATACCTGTAAATAATTTGACGAAATAGATTTTTGTGTACTCGATCGTCATTGGAAACTATCTCGTTTTTTCATTTATCATTTCGGAGTCACGAACGAATTGCTTGTAGATTCTTTATAGACGTGTTTGTTTTGACCGGTGCATGGCGTATCGTGAAAAAAAAAAGTTGGATAACACGAATCACGTAATTTGCATAATCGGAATAGTCAGAAATTAAAGTTGTTTTTATAGATAAGATAATTGGTGGCAGAAGAGAAAGAGAGTTCAAGGTCTATCAATGTCTGATTTAATATACGTTTTGTTCTAATATCATTAAGTTCATATTGAATTATAATTTAACGTTGTTCAATTTGGAAACTTGTTTTGCTGCACAACTTTAGAGTGGATAAAAGAGCATCAACTTCAAGGACTCAAAAGAAGATAACTAAATAATAACAAATTTTGTTTCTAACAGCATTTATCAGTTTCAATATTATCAAATTAACCTCGAATAGATTTGTTGTTGGATTTAAAAAATATACAAACAATTTTTGTTTTTTTTAATGATATCTAATGTTGTTTTTAGGATTGAAATGGACAGATTACATTTGTTGCCATGGTTATATAATGATTGACTGAATTTTGCAATTTTACGCAACGATTTTCTGTTGTTCTGCTGCGAATCGAATCATTGGAGCCGCAAGGATTTCTTTTGTCGCATTGAAAATGAATAAATGAGTTTCGATAACGTCGAGTGAATTACGAAAATGAAAACGGAAAAATATAAACCGCGTATTGGGAAATTGCTTTATGCAGAAATGAAAAGAAGAAACTTTCACATCTCGTTGCATATTGGAAGCAAAAATATTGAACGTTGTTTTACCTGTGCGTATGACACCCATTGTCTCGTTGTACGTCGTCGTCTGATTGGAGGAGAACGTCAAGAAGTAATTCACCGTCTGATTGGTTCGAAAGTCGCACTCGCGTTGTCTGCGTCGCGACGATCCGTTTCTGACTGATACCGTAACGTCGGCCGCATCTACCTTTTATACAAGCACCGAGGATTATGTAAAATAATAAAAGTAACAGACGCAAGAAACGAAGATGAGATTGTCTTAGACAAAAAAATAATGTAATGCGGACACGATGACACAAGCAACGTGTACATTTCGGTTATCAAAGATTTTTTAATGCTAGGGTCATTGTCTCGCGCTTAACCGTAAAAAAATTAGGTGCTATTAAATGAATTATTTATTGTTGTAAAACGTTTGTTCGCACTTTTATCGGTCATTTTTCAACCGGAAACAAAAGGGCAATTGTTCCGTCGATGCTCGGAAATTTTTTCTATTTACTTTTGTTTGTAGTGATGACGTATGATGATCCGGTTTGTTCAAGGATTAACAAGTTTTCGAAGAAATTGCAATAATCATGTTCATAGTTTATAACGTTTTTTGATTAATGATTTTGACTATTTCAAAAATAATGCAATTTATAATCTTGCACAATAACGCTCAAAGCTGACAGATTTAAACGTCAAATTGTTGATTAGAACCTGAAACTGATTATGACACTTCCAATTTAATCGTCAAACTTCAAGTTAATCTCTTTTTGTTTTGAATTAATTCTGCTATAGATTGTTAACAGTTGACAAAATTTCATCATCGAAATGGAATATTTGGATTCACAAAAAAGAGTTTACAGAATTCCCAAGAATGCAAATGATAGCAACATTCACAATAACAAAAACAAATCAATTATTTTATTTTCGATTATTTACTATTATTATAGCAATCAACATCATCGTTTTATCCAACATTACCATCTGAAACAAATGTTAACTAAAAGGTTATGCATTTTCTCTGATTGTCTTTTAAAGCGATGGTTAAGTTAAATATGCGACATCGTATTTGGATTTCCCATGAGTTTTATTCTTTTGAAAATTCCCGAGGTCAGAAACGCTTCATGCTAATCTACGTGCAGGACCGAACTGGCCCATGCATTATGAGGTTTATTGTCTGGATCAACTAAGATGGGAATATCCGAAAAAAACATCAAGCTGCGAAATTGAGTGCATCGTTAAAGCATGAACACGTTTGTTAATCTCTGGGTTTTCTCATATATTTATCAATTTCTTGGAATGTGACTTATGTATATCTTTTGAATGAAACAAATGCTTATTAATAATCATTAATCAAGGTTGCTTTTTAACTGAATCATTTGTTTTTTATTTTTATAATGCAGGTGAAAAATGGCGCTGGTCATGTTGCCGTGCGATCTGCCGTGGTGGGGTTCTGTTCAGAAGCAGCTGAAGAAGTTAGCCAACACTAAAAACACGCTGGAACTCATCGACGGAATGCAGAAGATACACGATATGTGCAAGTTAGTATTGCGAATATGAAGTTCGGGGCGCCAAATTTTTTTATTATTAATTATGGAATATTTCTTGTTCAGCATAAGCCTGGATCCTGACGAGGATACTCCAGATCCTCATCAGTTCGTTGGTCTGCTGAACTTTCTGGACAACGATGTGACTAGTGAGGAGCGCAGCAATTTTCTCAATCAGACACTTCCGTCGATGGCGACCAGAGCTTCCAATCTACGACAGCACAAACCCAAGTCCGGACTTCACTTCAGCCTCCAGCAGCAACGTACGTTAAAGACGAAGCAATCCCCTTCGACGTTGTATTAAACATTTGCAGCTTTGCAGCCGACTGCACCGAACTGGAGTACGAACTTGCGGCCTCTTTAGTGGCGAACGCCTTCTTTTCGACGTACCCAAAACGGACAGATAAGACGCATCCCACGCTGCAAAACTTCAATTTCAGTTACTTTTTCAAGAACCTGGCGACGAATTCGCAGAAAGCCAAGCTGAAGAGCATATTGCACTACTTCGATTGGTTGAGTCTCGGGGAGAACGCTAAAGGAAAAATGAAAATTTCAAGACAGGTGTGTCTATATCTATGATTACTTATAGGATTCAACTAATAGACTTTTTGTTCCGTAATTAGGTGATGTCTAGTAAAGAATGGTTAACCATCGAGGATTGGTTAGAGTGCAATTTACCGCTTTGCCCCGTCCTGATTAAGCACGAAGGAAAGCTGGAGAGGACTGACAAAGACTCGCTGAGCGTGTGCTTTTCGAGCACGAAAATCGGGGGACGCGTACTGGAGAATGGAAATACTCAGGTAATGTAATTACCATAATTTATTGATCTCTTTGATGGATTTGGTATTTTTAGGAATCGATGTGCATGGCATGCGTGCCGGAACTTCTGGCGATCCTTCTGCACGTGGAGTCTTTGGAAGACAACGAGGTGGTGACGGTGGAGAGGGTGCGACGCGTATCGCGGATCGTCGATCCAAAGAATCGCGCCACTCTGGAGAAGTTGAGGGAAGCCGAAGAGGTATTAAACGAACTGCCCGACACTATCCCGTATACACCACCAATATTCTTTAGATTACAATGTGTTGTGTAGATGCGGAAGACTATTCGAAGCTCCCTCTGAGCCAATACGAGGAGGACAACGTCCTCAGGGAGCTGAACAAATGCCTATTGGCGTTCCAACAAAAGCAATCCGTGAGGGAACAATCGCCGGTTCCGCAACAGCAGCAGCAACACAACAAGACCAGAAGGTTATCGCCGATCGGAGAATCCATCTCGCTCGGTTCCAACAGCGACCAACCACCTTCCAACCTTCCCATCATCACGCAGGAATCCTGCAGCACAACGAGAAGCGGTTCGGCATCGCCTCGATTCGATAACAACAACTACACCAATAACAACAAGCTTCGGGTGCAGTTGGAATTCGAGCGAGGGCTGCAGAATAAAACGAATTCCGACGTCGTCAATAACCGAAGAGGAAGATTCATAGTGCTGGGGTCATCCGGAGAATGTCTTCCGGTGAAAAGAAACCCAATGTTGAGAGCTGCGAGTCGATATTCGAGCTGCAGCTCGAGCGACGAGGAATTCCACAGCGCCAAAACGAGCGTCGAAGATGGTAATATTGTTCAGTAGTAAAGGAATACACAAATTCATTTAGTATTATATTCAGAGAGCGAAGAGGAGGAGTTCCACAAGAGATACAGCCTAGATTTGCAGACGCCGGAGAGAAGACATACGTTTGCTGAAAGATTAAAGGATGCGCTACGGAGAGAAGCCTCGAGTATGAGCACATCCACGGAATCGAGTTACGCAGTTGGCATCAACGTGACCGGAAGTGGCGTCGCCGATCCTGACATCAAGTAAGCTACTCTAAACATCTCACCCTCCAATTTCATTGTCTTCATCTTCGAACTGCAGAGTGAAAAGGAAAGGTTCGACCGGTTTCATGCTGCAAGAGGATTCCCTTGATGAGGATTTCTTGGTAGATTCTCTGAAGCAGGAGAAACAGTGGATCGACAATTTTCGTAATAAGCAATCGGCTGTTCTCTCCAGGAAGGAATCCAACAAGTCGAGCGAGTATAGTTTTAGTACAGATTACAGGTACATTTTTATAAATTCAATTGAAAATAACGAATTGTTAACTGGTTCGAATTTTGCAGTTCCGAATTGGAAGAAGTGTACGAGCAATTCTCTAGATGGTTGGAAGATCCCATCCTGCAGACGGATAAAGGAGCCAAAAAGCATCTGGATGGACGGGATTTAGCCGTTGTTCAATTCGCTGGTTCCATTTTGAAAAGAACGTTAAGCGAATCCTTTGCCGGGGTTCCATTGGTCGACGGGGACAGCGCACCGCCCAGCACCAATGTGTGCGAATACTCCAACGTGACGAAGAAGAACAAGATGGTTTTGAGCGCCAAATCATTGAGTTTGGAGCTGGCCAAACACAAACATCTACTAGCAGCCCAACTGGTAAGTGCATTCACACACATTCCCTTTAGTTATCACCAATCAGGCTGTGTTGTTGTGTTTTCGCAAACAGAACGAGAATATCGCTCCTGTTGTTGAGGAAACTCGAGCCCCTAAAAAGCGTTTGAATTGGGTAGCTACTGTAGTTCAGACATTAGAAGACATTTGCGTTAACGTAACATTACCCCCACCGGTTAGAATTACTAATAAGAAGGTAAAAATTCTTGTGTGATGATTTGCGTGTCTCTGTTGTTTTTTTTTGTTTCTTCTAGTATTAAGTATAACGGTATTTGCTTGCGACTAAACCAAATAATTTGGGTATTTCAATATTAGTAATCTTCGTTTAGTTGTCGCAGATAGCGCATAAACCTAAGAACGGGTTGAGGTCCATATCCACGGGGAACTGGGGGTGTGGCTCGAGTAAAAAGGGGGAGGTGCAACTGAAGGTGATCATCCAATGGCTGGCAGCGAGTGTTTCGGGCGTGCCCTCCATCATCTATTACACTTCCGGGCATGGGGATTTGGCATCCCTAGATACCGTCTACAGGATCCTGAGGGATAGGAAATGGACTGTCAAGGATCTGGCGGACGCAATTCTGCGATACTCCGCCCGCATGATCGAAGGCCGCAACGAAAACTCGACCCTCTTCGAGGAGCTGATCGGCGTGGAGCGAAATTCAACGAACGACAAGAGAAACTAATAACACTGTACATATATTATATACACGTAATTAAAACAAATTGAATCAAAATACACAATACAAATTATAATTATAGAAAGTCTTCCCAAACAAAAACCATAAATGTTTACAAATTTTTGATACTTGCCGAGTATACAAGCGGATCTTTGAAAAAGACAGATTGTATTAAAGGATTGTTTATTATTATTATTTCATTATACTATAATTATTATTACGTTTAGAAAATAAATTACCGAAAATAATGTATATTACATATAATTAATTTGGCTAAAAGAAGATTCCCCTCATCCTACGCCCTGCCCCCTGCCTATCGTACAAAATAATAAATTTGTTCACGAATTGGTTCAGATCGTTACAGCCCTTTGTCAGCGTTCCCAGGTATGTCATTAGAGCCACATCGTTGCTTTGCTATAAATACAAACAGGACTATTAATGTACCTTCACTTGCAAATCGAATGTAGATAACTTACGTTGTAGAAATCTTGTCGGAATCGAAGCGACTGCGACACGGGCAATCGATGGCACAAAGAGTACGCCTCCCTTAAGATTTCATGGTTCTTGGGCAACTGCCCACTCTGCACCGCTTTCATGTATTCGAGCACCAATTTCACGCGAGAATGCAGCATTTTGATGGCGCTATGTTGTGCGGTCAGATGTTCTGCAACCAAACTGCTCTCACCGGAATCCGTGGACGTCATCCTAGCTACGTGATCTACACCAATTCGCTCAGCCTCTTCAGTGGCCAAGGTGTAAGTTAAAGGTACAAACAACATTGTCGCGTCTCCTCCAACCAAATCAATAACAGACTCATAGAGAGTAACGGGAAGGTGATCGATATTCTTGTCGAACGGATTCAGTTTCATCATGATAGGCGATTCGTTAATATCGCAAATCTGCTTATGGATCTTGATATCCATTGTATTTGCGCTATCTCCAGTTATGTACCATCCGATAAAATCCATTTCTTGAAAAACTTGTTTAACTAAAATCAACAATAGCATTCAATACAAAATATTCAACTAATTGTAAAAAAAAATGACTCACATTGCTCTTCTTTCATTTTATAATATTCCCTGTCAATTACAACATCTTCATCAATCTCACTGAAAACCAATTCAAATGAATTCATGATCTCAATGTTCCTTCCCTTCTGTTTTCCAATCAAAGCTCCAAGAACTAGCAAAATAATACATAATTGTAAATTTGTTTTAATGTAGATTATGAAAATTGTCACCTCTCAAAGTTTTTGCATTCTGTGCTCGAGATCTGGTCCAGTGCTCGGACACATTCATGATGACCAAAGGATGCAGAGAACAAATGACTGATCCTGCAGTTCCCATTGCCATGACGTTCTTCTCCTCGCCACCTTCGGAGGTGTCCATGGAGATGCAGCTCTTATCGAGAGAGTTAACTGCAGAGGAAGAGGCTGCTCCTGAAGCGCCCGCACCAGAGGCGGACTCCACTTCCATGCCCTCGTCCTTGACAACGCTTCCTTCCAGAATCATCGTAGTAATCCACTATTTATTTGCTGCAATCAATACTGGAGCAAAACACGTTATTGTTTGTTATTTAGCCGAAAAGAAAAATTGAATGGATTGAAGGCTGACAGGATTTGTGCAGGATTACCAAATTTATGACTGTAATGGCTGTGCAATGTTGGTTAACTATATGTGAGATGATTTATTTTGGATTATTATGAGTAACTGGGATGTTTGAAGAAACGAATATATCGTTGATGAATTAACATTTTATAACTAGAATCATCTAGATCAGGGATGAGCAACAACCGGCGCGCGGCCCGCCAATCATTTCTAAAATTGAATTTATTTTATCGACTTTCTCCCATCAATATATTGTTATAAAATTAATTATAATAAAATGGTAGTACATACTAAACCGAAACAATTTTTTCTGACACTTGTATCAAAAAAGAGTGCCAAATTTCTCATTAAAAATTTCAAGAATATTTTGTTTGTTTTTATTTTGCATTAAAATTTATATATGAAATCTTTACTTTATTTAAAATTTTATATTTTTTATTCTAATTTTTATTATAAATAAATTTTTGTAAATTATTAATAAGTGTTGATTTATGTGCGGCCGGCCAAAAAAATTTAAAATTTAAATTGGCCAGTTGATTAAAAAGGTTGCTTACCCCTGATCTAGATGGTACAACGAGATATTCTTGAAAATTCAGTTTCGATAGTTCTTAACCTGTACGTTAAGCAGTGATTGAAAGTTGTCTAACCTATAAATTATGGATCATCCGTGCATTGTTTACATTTTGATTGATTGATTGATGACTGGTTGGAAATGTGTGGAAGGTGGTTACGTAACGTGACGAAATTGTTGTTGTTGTTGGCGTAATCGTGGTGCTGCTGAATACAATTCAGTTCAGTCCAGGGTACCGCCTGATACTAGTTAATGAGCTCGACAATAGGCAGCGCATGTTGCTGCCACTACAAAATAAATAAAACAAAATATGAATAGTTCGCATACCAACGTTAAAAAAAATATCCACACACACATACGCACTGCCTATATACATATATATATATATTGGATTTAAATATAAAGTATATATTAAAAAAAAGAGATATAAATATAAAAAAATATTTTTATTTATGTATAATACTATACAACTGCATAAAGTGGAGTAGAGTCGTGGTACTGTAGAATTGCTCCTTCCTCATAAATGGTCCAAGTTTAAAGATGTTTGATCCATGCATCCAATCTGAAAATGAACATTTATAAATACTGATTCAAGTAAAAACTAAAAAAAATATTATCAATCACTTTCTCTCCTACATCTTCTATGTGGGAGTTCAATTCATCAGCAACAATATTGACTTCTTCAGACACCACTTCAATAGTTTTACAATCAAAGTCATTGATATTGACAATATTGCAATCTGTACTATTTTTTCAGACACCACTTCAATTGTTTCACGATCAAATTCATTGTTATTGATATTATCAAATACCACTCCAATTGGTTTACAATCATCAACAATATTAATGTCTTCAATCTCTACTACTTCCAAAGCATATTTTCAGTCAACATTGGCCAATCAATATGAATAAAAATGAAATTTATTCCCCATTTTTTCCTGATAGACAGATTATCCATATTTTTTAACTAATTATTCTTCATAGTAATTCTTCATTGATCGAACAATGGCGAATTAACTGGAGGAATTAATCTAAACACTATACCCCGCCCGCTTTTTGTATTACATCTGTCGATGCAACATTTATAAACCATCCTAATACTCAAGTGAATTAATTGAATTGTAATTATAATAATTGTAAAAATACCACTTACTTGCTTGCTTTTTTCTACGACGAAATAAATTAGAACAAAGAACCGGCAGACTATCATAAAACTTTTTGCAAATGTAAACATTTGAAAAGTCCCTAATAGTCCCGAAGAGTTCCGAACTCATCCGATTTCGGTACAAAAATCTTCTTCTCTCTGAGGCCATGTAATGATTTCAATACCAACTTTAAAACTTAAGGACGAAAGCATTCGTATCAAGTGTAGGTACCCTGGTTCAGTCGGTATTTGGCAACAGTGCGTGCAGGTCGTTTTGTCACCTGACGACGACATTCAAATAAATACACATACACTAAGAAAATCTGCTGTAGACTCCGCAGATCCAAAACAGCACCCCATTTATGACATAGGCTTGTGTTTGTATTGCGCTGATCAGTACACACACACTGCACTGAAGACATGGGACTCCTGACCATCGGCAACCCCTTATCTTGGGAGGAAACCAAGAAGCTCTCTGATCATGTCCGTAAGCATGGTATCATTCAATTCATCAACCTGTACAAGAGGTTGAAGGACAGGCAAGGAGACATCCTGAAATGGGGTGATGAAGTTGAATACATCCTCGTTAAATTTGATGAGAAAGCCAAGACAGCCAAGGTGAGCTTGAGAGCGGTTGATATTCTGAGCATCCTACAAGAACGTGAGGAGGCCAACCCTACAGGAGTGAAATCCCTGTGGCGCCCTGAATATGGAGCGTACATGGTTGAAGGGACTCCAGGTAAACCGTATGGAGGCCTTTTGGCCCATTTTAACATCGTCGAGGCGAACATGAAATACAGACGCGAAGAAGTTGAGGAGCTGCTGTTGGAAGGGGAGGCCCTAATGAGTATCACCAATTTCCCAAGGTAATAATTGAAAATCAATCAATATCATATCTGCAGTTTACAATCTCAACAAGCCATCCATCCACTTAATTGAAACGCTATTATTAAGTGATCAGCAGATTCCCGTTTCTGCTTACATCATCATCCAAGCAAATAAAAGTTGCATCAGCGATTAAACCAACTTATATATAAACTCGAAGAAGTAGGTATCGATAACAAGAACGTAATGAGTCATTGTCGCTTTTTTATTTTTTGATTTGGTACATTTATAGTAATGAGTGCGATATTTCTAGCATGGCGCTTTTAATGAGCCGCCGCGTGCGTTTTCGAGTATATTTACTCCGATCTGTAATTATTCTTAATCACATACATAAGAATGTGCTATTTTATTAACAATTTTCCACTAATCATTGTGTTCATACGTTTTCCCGTTCGCTGTTTCTATATTGTTACATAAAGTGGATGCGGTTCAAGGCCTCGCGCTACACAAATTAAATCTCACTGAAATCCATGCAAAAATATGTAAAAGAACGCTTGATAGTGCGAGAACGACGAAAAACAAGCATATAAAAGTAGTTTTCGTGCGCAACGCAAATCCCTTATCTAATTTATGGTAACGTAATAACGTATGGTTTACTAGCTGATTAAGTATACACCTCCCTCACAAGCTTATTAATTTTAATAGGTGAATAATAGATACAGAATGTAGAGAAGGTGGTTTCTGCATAAATAATCATGATATAATTAAAATCGATGAATGCTTTCTCTTATGGGTCGTCTAAAAAAAATGTTACTGTCTTTTATCGTCATTTCAATTTTGTCATATTGATCTGATATCATCGATTTTGTCATTAACTGTTATTTTAATTTCTGCTTCATCATTGATCTATTTCAATCATTTTTACAGAAATGTTCTGTTCATTAAATGTATTAATTTTCCAAGTTTTTTATTCTTAATATTTGAACAAAAAAAAACAATTTTGTATTTGTAGATTGGGCTGTGAAGGTTTTTCGTTTCCAATTGCGAAACCTACTCCGGATCGTGGTGCGACGAGATCTTTGTTCTTCCCGGACGAGGTGATCTACCCCGGTCATCCTAGATTCAAGACGCTTTCACAGAACATTCGTGAGCGACGAGGAGAGAAGGTCGCCATCAATATTCCAGGTAAATCAGAGACTTCCCGAAGACTGAATTTGTTAGCAATTGAGGTGCACATAAAACATGATTTGCAGTGTTTAAGGATGAGAAGACGGTAATCCCCGTGGATGATTCGCATGTACGAAGCAAAGCGGCCTTACCAGATCACATCTACTTGGATGCTATGGGTTTCGGGATGGGTTGCTGCTGTCTGCAGTTGACTTTCCAAGCGTGCAACATTAATGAGGCCAGGATCCTATACGACCAGTTGACGCCCCTCTCCCCGATCATGGTAAACATCTTCAAAAATCGCAAACGTTTTCAAGATTGTTAATATAATTGTTAATATATGCAGTTGGCGTTAACCGCGGCCGCTCCAATCTTCCGGGGCTTTTTGGCGGATATCGATTGCCGCTGGTACATCATTTCCGGTTCCGTGGATGATAGAACAGAGGAGGAGCGAGGTCTGAAACCGCTGAACAACAATAAGTTCGTGATCGGTAAATCGCGCTTCGATTCAATCGATTCCTACCTTTCGCCGCAAGGCGAGAAGTACAACGATGTACCGTTGACGTACGACAAGGAGATCTACAATCAGCTGAGGGAGAACGACATCGATCATCTTCTGGCCGAGCACGTCGCGCATTTATTCATCCGAGATTCTGTCTCTTTATTCACGGAAAAGGTCCATCAGGACGATGAGCAGGACACAGATCACTTCGAGGTAATTGATTCCGAATTGTAGTTAAAATTGTAATAAAACGACATTTCAAATTATTAGAACATTCAATCGACCAATTGGCAGACGCTGCGCTTTAAGCCGCCGCCCCCGAACTCGACCATTGGATGGCGCGTGGAGTTTAGGCCGTGCGAGATCCAGATTACCGATTTCGAGAATGCAGCCATCGTTTGCTTCGTTGTACTTATGACCAGGGTTATCTTGAGCTTCAAACTCAACTTTTTGATTCCTATCAGCAAAGTACGTAACACGGTCTATTATATATATATATCATCAATAGTGCATGATAATGAACTTTCGTAGGTGGATGAAAACATGAGGACGGCTCAAAAGAAAGGCGCCTGTTTAAACGAAAAGTTCTGGTTCCGCAAGGATATCACGACTCAGATTAGTCCTCCGCAGGCGAACGAATGTTGCAAGGGCGCCTCGAACGGATCCAATTGCGATGTTTTCACCAAAATGACGGTCAACGAAATCATCAACGGAAAGGTAATTATTTTAAAATAAAATAAAAAACAAAGATAATTTCAATATCGTGATGTAGAATGGAGAATTTCCTGGTTTGATCCCGTTGATCAACAATTATCTGAGCGGGATGGAGGTCGACGCCGACACGCACTGCACCATCCAAAGGTACTTAAAGTTTATCCAGCGGAGAGCGAGTGGCGAGATTCTGACGACGGCCTCGTGGATCAGGAACTTCGTGACCGGTCACGAGGACTACAAGAAAGACTCGAAAGTTAGTGAGCGCATCAATTTCGATCTGCTGAAGACCGTTAAGGGTATCCAATCCGGGACGATCGCTTGCCCCGAACTCCTGGGTTACTGCCCCGTTTCCAAAACAGTGGAGAAGATTCCTCCAGCGATGTCAAAGGTGGCCGGATGAACACGATTCTGTGGTTCACGTTGACGGAAAAAAATATATATTCTATATTTTTTTAATAGATCAATTTTTTATATAAATACTATAATAATCCACCAATTTTTATGTAGGTTTTAGGCTTTGTTACGTTTGCTTCCACATGTGAATTATGAACAGTATTTTTTTTACAAACTACAACTGGCATTTATTAGTAGGGTTCCACTAATATGATTGATTTTATTTTGTTGTTGTTGACCATATGTTGAATGTATGCTACTTGCATCAAATAAACAGTACATATTTTAAATAGATGTTTGAACAAGAAGTGTTTAGGTTGAAGAAATGAAAAAGTTTGATGCAGTAATTTCTAAAAGATGATTTCTTTATTCAATTCTTAAACTAGTTCTCGTTAAAAATTTAAATATATAAAAAAAAAAGATTAAACTAAAAAGAGAAAAATAAACAACATTAATTGCGCTTACTTATATGTATAAAGTAACTAGAAAATTTCTTTAAATGAATGGTTGAAGAATAGAAAATAGTCCGAAAATGAAAATAATAAGTTATGTACAAGTTACATACTTTAGGCTGGAGTCTGACTGAACCTCTGCAATCTCTGGAGGGCTTTCGCGTCTTGGTCGTTGTTCGGTGTTGGCTCAGAGCTGGTCGTCGTTGGTACCGCAGTCGTAGATGCGGAGGTGGCGAAACGTGCCTTCCTCTTTTGTAGCTTCTCCTCGTTCTCCAACTTGGTCAAAGCGGTCGAAACGGAAACACCGAAACGTTCGGCGCGCTGCTTCAGAACATCAACGTTGGCCGCAGGAGAAGCGGATATCCTGTTGTTCTTGCTGCTGCCGTTGGTGCTGCTATTTATGGTGTTGATTCCCCCTCCGAATCGCTCGGCTCTGGCCAACTTTTGCGCGTCCGCCGATAAAGGAACTCCAAACTTTTTGGCCCTCATCTCCAGACGCTCCTTGGCCGTCAGCTGCGATAGCTTAATAATTTTCTTTTCCTCTCCCTTGTCGTCGTCCTCCTTCGCAACGATCGGAGATGTTTCAACAGATTCCGGATCCGGTTTTTCCTCGCAATTGGAGGAACTCCTATTCAGCACGATCTTTTTCGGCTGCCTCGGCGATTGCTCCAGCTCCGTCGATTTCCGCTTAAGCTTCAACGACGTCGTCGAAACGTCGAGCTGCGAGTCCAACTCGCTCAGCACCGAATCATTCTCTTCGATGTGCTCATCGTCATCCTCATTGAGCAGCGCCTCGTCCAAATCCTCCGCCTCCAATTCAGACTTGCTGTTTGTCTTCATCACCGCCTGCAACTTTTCCATTAATTCCTGCTTGTTGCCGGTCGTCGACAAATTGCGTGCCTTCAACTCCTTCCGCAGTTCGGACACCTGGTGACGAAAAACAAGAACATACATTAAATATCAACAAAAAGTACCATTGACATCAAAACATAACCTAGCTTTTTTCTACCTCCCCAGTACATTCTGCTATCCCATCGAAGAGTTGCGGACAGAGGATTGTGCAAAAAAATATAAGAAAAGCTCACCTTCAATTTCGATACATCCATGATCTCGTCAGCATTTTCCATAATAATATCGTCCGATATTAATGCTTCTTCCTCATCGAAAATGGTTTCGGCGATGGCGGCAACTTCACTGTTACTCATTTTTAAAATTCGCTGCTAACTTCACGTTTACTAAGAATTTTGTAGGTTATGTTGTTGTTGCTTTTGCTGCTGGAGCTCAACTGATGAACTTTGGGGCTGCAATGTGTCTTAAAAAGGAATCTCCTCAATCCCAACCCGGCGATGGTATTAGGTCCCTAAAATCGACGATGTTCTTTAGGGCTGTTAATTACGAGCTCTACGTAAAACCCGTATGTACCTGGACATCGTAAACATGTTTGCAAATTTCACTTTAATTGCATTTACAATTTTCCAGAATCTCTTTATTATGGGCTTTGGATTAGTGGCCTTCCTAGGATGCACAGGGTATATTGCTTACATGAGGTCTAAATTTGATGGATTAGGTTATTACCCTGCAATAAAAGAAGATGGTCATGAAGAGTACCTGAAAAAAAAATCAAAGTGGGAATAACAACATTTTTACCTGTAAATAACCTTAGTTCTAATAATTTAAATAAATTATGATAGTCAAACTGAGCAACACCATAGATTAATTTTTTTTTATTACTTTTTAAAATATTTTTATATATTTTTTTTTATAAAATTAAATAATCAATTCAAATTAAGCAGTTTGTGTTTCCTTGTGATAAATGAAACAAATAGGCTCAATTATGAACGAATAATTTTTCAAAAATATGAAGGAAGTAAAAATAAAAATTATTTAAAAAATAAATAAAGCATACAAATATGTTCTAAATATAATTGAACAGGTGAACATAAGCATAAAAGAATATCGAATAAATTATTTTGAAAAAAGATAGAATTGATTTAATAAAAACAAAATGTTCAAAATTAGATTAAATAATGTCCTATAGTCATAATACATCAATAGAAGTAATAATTTCAAAAACATACCTTTTCATTTTTCTGAATTTGGTGTATATTTGGTTGTCTACGATAATATATTATGTGAAATACTAAGTAGACATATTTCATTGACAAAAGCAATGAATGCCTTCCCATTGAAGAAGAAAAAGTAGACTTATTTAAAAAGAAAACAATTATATAATAAAAATGAATATATGTCTCTTATTATATAATATTCATCTCAATGTGATTTGGATGATAGAGAAAGAATAATTTATTTTTTTCGGATAATTCAATGATTTAAAATTGTGATATAAAAAATATTTCATTCATTTATCCGGTAATCTCAATGCACGCAACCCAATAAACAACGCTAATTTGGAATTAGGAACAACTACGTGATTGGATGATTGTCAGCAGTGGGAGGAGTCTGTTAGTTGATTCGTTGTTATTCATTCAATAGAATTAACGTTGATCACTTTCGGAAAAGGGGAAATAAAGAAAATACAACGAATTGTAAATAAAGATAAAGTTTATTCAATAGTAGTGTACTTTTATAAATTATTATTCTTTTTTTATACACAATACGGTTAACAATCCTTTAAGACATACGATAAATCCTAAAAGAAACAGCTCTTTCAATCGTCTCAAAAAGCAGCGAAAATTTCTCACATTCCCTTTTTTCTTCCTTCGCGGACAGTCGTTAGAATAAGAAGAAATAGAGGCATAATAAGAAGAAGTAAAAAAGGAAACAAAAACCAGGAACGAAAAGTGTGATTACGGTAAAACGCGAAAAAAAAATTGATCGAATTTAATTTTAAAAGGAATTTAACTTTACGTGACTAGATTACACTCGAAACTTTCGGAAATCTGATATTTCTGATTTCCCAAAATTACACAAAAAAAATAAATAAATATAATATAAATATATGTAGAATAAATAATAGACACGAAACGAATTAAGACTTATTATTTGTTTAATTAATATTAGACCAAAATCACGTAAATTAATCGTGGATTACAGCTAATAAACCTTTGTTTTCACCTTTTCCCGATTGCAAGAAATCGTACACGATATTAATTTTTGTTTGAAGACAGACAAAAATAATATGCATTTCTTTGTTTTGTTTAGTTTTCATTTTCTACCTACCAAAATTTTGCGTTGATGTTCGAAATCCTCTACGTGTATACAAAGCAGTATGTACATTTAGTGTAATCCAAAATTTGGGTAGATAATTATTGTCATATTAACATTTTTTTTGTTCGAACATTTTTAAAATGTTCGTCGTTTCAATTATTAGTTTAACTTAACATTATTGATTTTGAAAAGTGTGCGTGGTATTAGTTTTTTTTTGTTATTTTATATCGTTTTTGTTGTTGTTGCGTTGCTTAGAAATTGCTTTCATCCATGACGCTCCACATGAGCCTCTTGAAGGAACCGCTTTGATGGATCTCCTCGGATTCACCCAATGGATTTGACTGCTTTTGGGGCAGAGAGTACACTGGGCCAGGTTTCTACAATAAAAAAATAAATAAAATAACTGTCATCGATCGAATGTAACAATCAATTTGACGTATCTGGACTACAGTTTCTGGGGTAATCCCGGATTAAATATAACCGATTGCAGCAGATTTTCGAATCCTGAAATAATGGTTCGGTTTCATGTTGACGCGATCTCGCGCCAAGCGCTATAAATCTTTGCTTTTTTTTTCATTCACCCACAACCGCCATATTTATATCAGATTACTTTTATTCACTCTTAAAATAAAAAATTACATTTAATTCATCAGTTGTGGTTTCAATAATAATAATAATCAGATTTGAATTAGTTAAATATTCATTTTCCAATACGAATTTGTTTCGCTGCCAAATTTAGTAGTTATATAATTAGAGTCACCAGATTGTCAATTTTGGCATTTGTTTGATTTTGAGATGTTTTACCTTTGCTGGTGGAACCTTGTTTGGAGCGAAGATCCTGGTTTGAGCAGGGGCGGAGACCTCCTGCATGACGCCACCGTAGGATTCCTCGCGGACGGCTTTGTAGGTTTCGCTATCCTCGGGGTTGTATTTCGTTGGAATTTTGCGAGCACTAAAAATGTAAAGATATAGTAAAAAAAAACAGTAATTTGAAGCTATGTTCGAAATAATTACGCAGGAATTCGAGCCTGTTTATAAACGGTGTCCGCGATGTTTGGTTCGCTGTATAGATTGATGGGCGAATTGAACTGCTTGTGGACTATCTAAAATTATGAAAACCAAAAGAACGATCAGCATCAGAGTTCTACTTGTGGATGATCGTGGTACATGAAAGGTTATTGTTTGGTCGTGTTTTCTGTTTTCTGGTTAGTCCGTCTTTGGATGAAAAATAAAGAAAATAAAACTATGGACAGTTTTGTTGTATATAGAGTATATGAGAGACGATCACAGTGTGAGGAAAAAAAAAACAAGTTGTATAATAATAACCTGCTTGCTGGGATCCTCGTTCTGTATTCTTTCCAAAACAGATTTGGCAACCTAGGGAAAACATTAATTTGTTTTAGCCACAAACTACTATTACCGTACTATATTACTACAAGTAAACAGCTGGATGGGATTGAAGCGTTTGCGGTCATAAACGAAGCTCGTGATTTGGATTTATTTTTGCGCGTTTTCCGCCTTATACCTTGTGCTTGAAATATTGGTCGTGATCGACGATGTGGTGCGATGGTGGCGCCCTCACATTGGGATTGGGGTGGTGACGAAGGTAGCTTTCGGTGTGGCCGACGTCCTTTTTCACCTTTGCCCCCGGCAACACGAGGGGTGTGGTGCGGTACGGCTACAAAACAACACATTCGACATTTGACACACAAACATTTGACAGACATGATGATTTGACACATTTGACGTTACGAATAACAACAGTTGGCAACAGTTGAGGGAAGCCCCAGAGCGACACGTTTATGCATGTAAAACAACATTTTGAGGCCGGCCGATGCTTTTATTTTTAGTGTACTAAATCCGATTCTGACGCAAGTGGAACTTAACCCAAATAGAATCTATGGGAGCCTAAATATCTTCATGTTCCGATTAACGCGACCGTCGAAAAATAAAATATATTAAATAAAATTACAAAAAAATAAAAACCAGCTTCCTTGGCCCGAAAATAAAGCTTCTTTTCTGTTTTTGGCATTCGCTTATCTTTAGCAAAATAACGTCTGAAGCGTTGCAGCATCGATCTGACCTTAACATTCTTCGGTTGCGAAAAACTTTCGAAATTAGTAAAAAAAGATTCAAGTTTAAAAAAAGTTATTTTTAAGCGCCGTCTCGAAATATCTGTATAGTCTGAAACGTTTTTAATTTTTCATAACTTTTCCAATAGGTTTGTGTATATTTTCAAAGTTATATCATGTTTTTTTTTGCAATGACGAAGTACGAGAGGATGGCATTCTCAATTAGTATTTTGGATGCTAAAAATAATTGGGAAGTGTCCGTTCTAAATCCGTTTTTCATTGAGTAAGGTGCAGCGCATGTGAAGGTGAAGAATGAAACGGGTTTAAAAATAAAGGAAACAACTTCTAGAAAAGACGCAATAATTATATTATTTTTTGCGTCAAAAATGTGGGAAATGTGCATTATGTGCAAAAATAAAATATAAATTTACAAGTAACTACGGTGATTATGGCAAGTCAACTTATTTTATGATTGGAATTCTCGTGTTCGTAGGGCGTTTATGAAGAAAATCTCCTAACAAACTATTTATCTGTCTTACCCACATAATAGCAGATTCATTCTGAGAGCCGAAATAGCAATCTGATCTGCTGCGCGAAAGAAGCATCCTTCTCTGCTTGCGAAAATCCGTGAAATTAGGGAAATTAAATATTTTCCAAATCGGCTTTCCGCCGCGCCGTTTACCTGACTGACACCGACTAATGTCGAGGAAAATGTTTTCGAAAGGCGAATCGGCTGCCACCTCTCTCTCCACCTCCAAAAATTCGTATTTTTGCACGAAAATATGTCCCTCGCGAGAACGTAATTCGCGCGCCTCTCTTTCATCTCATATTTTTATTACGCCAAAAAAAAAAACATAACCGACGTCACATAGTTTTCAGCGCCTACTCGAAAAGCACGCAAAAATGTATATGTATCGTTCAGCGCTGATTTAACGACCGTTGCGATCCGCGAAATTTAATTAACACATCATCAGCGCAAACGCATCATTAATTGACAGATACAAAATTGACATTAATTATGTGAACTTCTCATTTGGCAGATTTCAGATAAAAAAAAAACAAAATTAAGTAGGTTAAATTTTGTTTATTTGCTAAAAATATATTTAGCAAATGATCAACAAGAATTTTTGTTCAAACATTGTTTAAATTGTAAACGTTTTTGCAATAGTAAAACTTTGTTTAACCCATTTTCAGCGTTACGACATCATCAATGTACATTCCAAACTTGATGCGTAAATATACTATGAAATAACTCAAAAACTGCTCGTATTTGACACATATTACTCTTTTCAGCTTTTTTGCAAAGACGCATTTACAACTGTCAAAAGCGAAACTGCTGTATTTCTTATATTGTGGCGTATTTTGAAAACATGAAGAATAACGTGAAAGATTCATAACCTTAAATTATTTTATTGTAACGTCTTCGGCGGATATATCCGCCGGTGAATATTCAAATTTATTATTATTATAAATTATTATCAAATATAATCGTTAATACTTGCATATACTGTTCACTAGTGTTAACAAAAGGAAAATCGTAGTCCATTCTACTTTTTCGCAACGTTTAAGCTTATCAAAGAAAAATTGAATTAATTTAGGAAAGCGCAGCAGTTATACACATTCATTGACCTATTTTCCGTGTTTGAGTACCATCAATTTATATTCTAAACACGATGCTTATAGCAACGATGAAAGACTTTAACGCCGCTAATTTTATACTGCAGTTGACAGCTTTCAAATAAGAAAAAAAAAAAAAAACTGAAATAGACTATAATTAACTGCTGTTTATGATTATTCAAGTGTAAGAATTTACTAAAACTAAGATCTTAAACTGAGGTGATTACAACTTTTGCGTGAGCCTATTTGAATCAAGGATTGTTTATCGTACTTCTAAATAGTATTTTAGCAAATTATCAACAGACGTTGCAATTAGAGTAAATTACATTAATTTATATTGTAAACGTAAATGATGATATTTATTTGTAAATACCATTTAAACTAATTTGTTTTGCTAAATTTTATTTATTTTTACTGAAGACGTAAATAAATAAATAAAAATTGTTTTCTTTGCATATTGTTTAGGATTGCAATGCATTTATCTCTTAATGTCAAATTGATAGTTGATTGATGATTGAAGTAAACACAATTGACAGCTGTCAGTATGGGTGAAAGAGAGTATTGACGTTGAGTATCAACAAATGGGTCAGCTATGATCGAAACGCTAAAAGCAGAAGTTGTTTATGAATTGCATTTGAGTCGCAGTCGAGTTTGATTTGCGACGTTTCGTGTGATCGATTAAAGTGCAAAATATATTAATAGCTTTTCACGAGCGTCGCTGGCGTTCAGCCATTACCGCCGATGCGACGAGGATTTTCCGGCTAATTGGCTAATGCTTTCCTCGGGAAATCGCCGTTAAGAAAGAATACGCGTTTCTTGCACATCGCATCGTTCCTCTTTGGCACTGATCCAATGCGATTCAACGATGAGACTCCCTTACCTGATTGACGACGTGGATGTCACCGTCGGCGTCCTTCTTGGGCGTCGGGTACTGCTCATCGACGGTGTAATGGAAGTGATCCAACGGGGTGAAGGGCAGGGAGTAGTAGGGCTGCAGGGCCGGCGCCCCTGGGCTGTAAGGGCTGGCACCGGTGGTGCCCCTCGGTGATAGGTGCGGTGACACCGACAGAGGGCTGTAGGTGTGATGGGAGGAGCCGGCACTTCCGGGAGCCGCCCTGTTCTTTACCGCCGACGCGTCCCTGCAACGACAAACGTCAAACAAATCCGGAAGTCGTGATTGTACAAGAAAGCAAGTGTTTTTTTACAGGAATTACGACAAATTTGACACAGACAAAAGTAAAAGAAAACCGGAAGTTCTGGAAAAACTGACCGTGGATAATGTCGGAAAGGTAATCAGCGGGTTTTGTGCAGATATTGGGCACGTGCCAAGAAAAATTATCGGAACGGAAAATGCAAAAATAAATTTTAAAAAAAATATGTTGAGAAATTTTTGGACGATATCCGAGTATTGAACCCGGCTGCGCTTTATTTATAGAAGTCGGGAGAAACAAATTTGTTTGTAGTGAGAGAGTGAGAAAAAATAAATGGGGATTAAAGATAATTGTCAGAAGTATGTCGCAAAATTGAAATTTTATTGAAAGCGAGCTTAAATTGTATCACTTAATATTGATTACATAACCAGATTGCGTTAAGCAGGTGGTAGCGGGATCTTCCGGAAGTAGTCGGGCAGAGCACGCTTCCTGCGGAAGTGCGAAAGCGTTTAGAAGGCAGGAGAAATTGACTGTATTATTGAAATAAGTGCGAATGGGTTGAACTCACCTCTGGACTACAACGCGCACGGTGTTTCCGGCGTTGCTGAAGAGGTTCTGGGCATCCTCGTGCCTGATGTCCCTGGAATCGTAGTTGCCGACTTTGGTGATTATGTCGCCCCTTTGCAGGACGCCGTCAGCAGGCGAATGGAATCCAACCTTGAACAGAAAGTCGAAGATTAGGATTGAAGGTATTGGTCTTTAACGTATGCCTGGGAATTCGGTTAGGCGATGGCAGTCTAAAACTCACTCTTGTCACGATCAAAGGGGCATTAACATCGGACCCACCCACTAAGCTGAAACCCCATTGCTCCGTCGGGGAATCCCTTTTCAGGGTGATCAGCATCTCGTGCAGTTTACCCCCCATTCCTGCGAGGTTAATTCGCAGGCGAAGAAGTGTTAAATACCGGAAGACCGAGAGAACACTTTGCGCTCACCGAAAACCACCAAGCACTAAAATCGATGGATGCAGAGAAGAAAAACTCACTGCAATTACATAAAGCAGAAGGCAAACACACTCAAACACATACAGAATGAGAGGAATAGAAAGAAAGAGTTAAGAGAGAGTGAGAGAGAGAGAGAGACGGATGGACGCACAAACCGTGTGTACATGCACGTACAAAAACGAACGGCAAAATGTATGTGTGTGCATTCTGCCGCATTTAAATACCGAGGGGGGGATTTATTTTTAAAACTTTTAAATTAGACCAACTACGAGAACGGCCGTTCCCCAATCGCTTCGTTATTTTACAAAAACCGCACAACAATGACCGCCTCTCTTCCCCCCCATCTGCCTTTGTCGAATTTGACAAACGCCAAAGTCTGACGCGTCGCACCGCATTTAGGGTGACACCTGTCAACCTCTCGGCGTCGCATGTTGTCACCTGCTTAAACGAGAACGAACGATAGTCTCATTTATTTAGCAACGACTATTTTAATATTTAATGCTCAACACAATATAATATAGACAAAATTTTGACAGCTGTCATAATACATTGAGGATGATTAACAGTGTCAAATTTAATCAAGGTTAAATTTTCTCAATCAGAACCTCAAATTAAAATGACACCTGTCAATCTTTAAAAGTTATTTGTTTCCTTGGCACCAAGTAAATTTGACATTATCAGCTTGATCAAAAACTCAATGGGAACTAAAAGCAACGGTCAACTTGAAAATCAATCAATTTTTCTTACATTGACATTATGAACTACGTGTTTTAATTGAAAAAATAATTGAACTAATCAACAAAATATTTATGATTGATTTATGATTATTTTGCAAGTGTTTGTTTCATAACTTTACTATTGACAGATCAAACAATATTAGTTACTATGACAATGTGACAAATATTACATTAGTTTGAATAATTACGCAAGTTTGTCTCGTTGCAGGTTGATTTACGGGTTTATAGATTATTTATATTTTCGAATGTGTGCGATTTCTTTGTGGATGCGATGATATTTGTAGAGATGATTGTTTTTTTTTTGGTTGTACTACAATAATAGGCCGGAGCGACGTGAGGGCCCCCAGTCGAGAGATGCGTATATTTAAAATCCTCGCGAACGGTATACCACCCACAATTAAATTTAGACCGGAACAATAAATAAAAAATTGCAAGGAATAAAAATAAAGGCGAAACGAAATTGGATCTGGTTTGAAAATTACATATTTCTTTCTCTTGACGTTCTCTGTATTCGGTTGATCGAATCGGTACACTCGCGACTTTCAGTCGATTTTCAGCTGATCGCGCGGTCTCTCTGAAAAAACCGACATCGGTTGGCCGACGCTACTGCCGTCTCCCCACTTACCAACCATTTCCGTGCACTTCAGAACCGATTGCATACAGAAATAGAAAAAAATATGTATATGCAAATGCGCAATTCTAGAAAACTGAGAAGATCTTTAGAATCTGCAATTTTCGATATACAGAAAAGTGTTCTGTTGTTGAAATTTTAACGTTGACGTGGATGCTCAAAGTAGAGATCAAAGCTGCAGTCGAACCTTGACAGATTAACAGCTGTTTTAACATTTATTTTACTTGAAATATAAATACATCAATAATACACAATACAATTTGTAATAAATTAATTCTTGATGTACAATAGATTCTTTGAATCAACAATTCTACGTTTTTAAAATAATGCAAATCCAGGCGCATCCACCAATATTGAAAACAGTAATACCCCGAAGAAAATCGTGTATTACTGTATTTGCAAAGAAACTTTAACAAATGTAAAATTATATATTCAATCAATATAATTATCATATAAAGACTTAATTGTCAGTTTTCATTTAAAAATTATTCCAACATAGAAAGGGTGTATCATTAAATTTTTATTCAATTTTTCAAATATTTCAATGATTTCTACATGAGTAACCTAACATGTTGTTCTTGTAAATAGAAATTGTTTACTTGTTGTCAAGGAAACAAAAAAGTTTGAAAGATTGACGTTTGATTTGTGAAGTGTCAAAATAATTGTTGTTATTAATAACATATTAAAAATCGTTTTCACAAAATTTAACAGTTAATTTTGTTTTCAAAAATTATTTTAAAATTTGCCGATTTTGAATTAAATCCCGGCGCATCCACCATATTCAAATTTTCAAGCAGCAACAAAAAATGGACAATGTAGTGAAATTTAAACTGGATGAAATTGGTGCAGCGAATGAGAAATATTAAAGCAGCGTCGCAGTTTCCATATATATAAATAGCAGCGCAATCCTTGTTTGTTTGGCAATAAAAGCTGGCCACCATTTGTTTACAGTCCCATTGTTTTGGGAGCGATCCGATCGTAGCTTATTTATTTATTTACTTATTTGCCAATTCGTTCAGCAAGGGCGACATGGTTACCACCGCAAAAACAGATTTCGAGCGAAACGCGTGCGGCTAGAAGGAAGGTCGCTATTTGGGTTACGAACGCTCGTTACTAGGACACTTGTCGCCTACATCTCCCATTGCCAAATCTTACACAGCGCATCAATTTACGAAACAACATAGTTTAAAATTCGACTCGTTGCAAGAAAATATTAAAAATATTGTTATTTTACTAATTTTATATTTAAACTAAATAAACAAATCAACAATATTAGTATCCAATTATAAATTCAAATAACAACAAAAGAATGCAAACATATTTAAGCGAACTTACAGAAAATGTCAAATGTCAATTTGAACAACAAAAATTAAGTAATTTTAGATCATTTATTTATACAAAAATATATTTATAAATTCGTTAAAGGCACAAAGAATTTATTTGAATACAAAAATACCGAGTGAATGAGAGTAAAATCGTTAGATTAAAGAATCATTGATGGCTGCCAAATGCTTTGCATCAGTGACAGCTTCCATTTTATATATTTTTAAAAATAACCTTCAATCTTCAACAGCATCTCCCATTTCCGTTCGATTCTTAGATCCGAATATTCCATATCAAAAAAATTGTATTGCGTGAAGAATTTGCTTTCATGATTTATGACCAAAAAGTGAAGTTTATTTTGCGAAGGTTGTCAAAATGAATAAAAACAAGTGAAATCGTGCGTTCGCTTCGCTCCCTGACCCAATTGGAATGGTCTATTTTTAGTGTTTTAACCATAATATGTATTCAATCAAGATGTAATTCGTCGAGTAGTATATAAAATACAGCCCGAATCCGTGAAGTTATTAATACGAACGCGGAGGGAAAGAGAATGTGCGAATGTTTTATGAATACTTACGAGAATCGACGTTCCCCGTTCCTGTTTACTCCCCCAGAATCCCGTACGATGCTCGAACACTTATTTATAAGTCGCATGAATAATCGACGCGAAAGTGAATCAGATCGGTGAATCAAGTATACTTATTATGTATTAAACACATCATTTTATAAACTTTTCGTTCTTGCCAAAAAAAAAAACAAAATAGAATTTGACATTTGCTTAACCCCTTCAAAAACAACAAAAAATGCTACTAGGTGTCAAAAGATCGTGAATTATAAATAGGCAAACTTTGGATTTGAAAACTATTTATAATACTTATAACATCTCATTTATTTACAATATTTATTGAATCCAAATATATAGATTTTTGACAATTGTCACAATCTTTGCTTTGACAGTTCAATTTTAAAAAAAAATGAGTAAACGGTAAAAGATTTGCAAATAATTATTTCTTATAACATTAATTTATTATCAAAAAAAAGAGAAAAACTTTTACATTTACATAAACAAACTATTATACAACTTTGCTTTATTGCAAAACAAGTTTAATTTATGAAACACTAAAATTTGACAGTTGAATAATTTACAGTTTTGTTTTCGGCTTTCATTTGTATTTTGTTAATTTGTATTTTTTTTGTAACTATTGCTGTTGCGTTAAGCAGACTCGAGGCTCTGAAAGTACAGGTAAAAGCTTAATTTTGTTATTTGCAGCTCAATCTCAGCATTTAAAATATATATCACAATGTGGACTTACATTTTTCTTGCTTTGGTTGGACCTGTAGGACCAGAAAGAGGGCCTTTGGTAGGACATCGTCCGGCACTGAAGGAATGAAGATGTGTGCTGTTCGCCGTCGAAGGAGCAAACCCGACAAAACGGAATCCGCAATTTTTTTTTGTCCGGAATATTTCTCCTCGGTTCTTCTTTTTTTTTCTCTCTGTATTTCTTGTCTCTCTCGCAATACACATACATACATAAGGGGCGGTCTATATATACATTATTTTTCGTATCTTCGTCCGCTGAAAAAGTGGGGGAGTTTGTGGGTTTGTGCGTGTGTTTGTGTGATGCGAGAGAGTATGTTCAATTCAGACCAGAAGCCCAGGCTTCGGTTTAATTTTAGACCGTTTGCTTTTTATTGTCCGGCCCAGCTGTGTTTGGCACACGAAATGGATTTTTTTTCCTTCGAATTTGTATGTGTGTGTATTTTTTTTTGATAGATTCGAGGAGAAATATCTTTTCATAAATATTTACCACAGATTTGTGGAAATAATTATAGCTTCACAATATATATATATATACACAAAAAATATGTATATACACAATAACCATTGAATTGATTGAAGCTGTACGCGAGTATTTGAATTACGAAGTTGGCAGCATTGCGTAATTGAGACTAGATACAAATTATTTTTTTTATTTGTATTTGAATTTAAAAATTATATATTTTAAAGACATTTTGATTTAGTAGTTGGTAACGTTGAAAATGAAATTAAAGTGTCATATTTGTTTAGAATAATTTTGTTTGGTTGAAATATTGATCTGCTTTTGCATAAGAAATGTCGTTGATTCTGCATTACGGACCGTACGAGTCGCACGGAGTCATCAGGCACAAAATACAAAGGCTGAAAGGACTAGTCGGTAAGAGAAAGTTGAAATGTGGTGCGATATTTAATTTGGGTTTTGGAAGAACAATTGACGAAGGAGCGTTACTTTGTCGAGATGGTCGCATCGCCGCATCTGAATCGTTTGACGGTGGAGATGAGGGGCCGCACAATCTTCACCTGCGACATCAGAAATCTTCTGTTTAATCTATCGTTAGAGAAGGATGTGGTGGGCAGACGGATAATAGATGCGATCAAGCAGCACGAGGAGTTCTTCTTCTCGGATGAGAACGTTGCCAAATACGATTCGATAGAGAGGGGCATGCGGTGGCTCAACTACGAACACGACATACAGAACGTCAAGGATTATCTGAACTCGGATGTCTCCATATTCTATCAGTTGGGTGATCGGCAGAAGGCCGTCGCCTCGCACGATCCCAGATTTGCAGCACTGTTCTTGGAGAGGATCGGCGGTGAGGATGATGAAGATGTCAAGCACGACAGGATCCGCTACCAGAGCTTCTCGCGCAGCAATCTGATGACCATCCGTTCGATGGTTATCGACAGATCGCAATTATCCAAAGAGGAATTCGATATCTCTTATATTTCGGCCGATCCTTCGATGACCACCGTTTGCGTGGATGGGCCATGTCCGAAGTGTCCGCCTCCAGAAGTATTGGAGGACTATGTTAACGAGGAAGAAAATATAAATACAGTTATAGATTAAAACTCATCAGAAGATTTTAAATTATAGTTTCATAACATTTACAATGAATTACTTTAAAAGTGTAACGAATATATTTTTAAGAACACATCGGAAAATTGCCACGTATACAAGTTGACTTGGTTGCATAGCATATCATCTAGCAAAAATGCAATTACAGTGGTGCCTCACACAACGAACTTAATTCGTTCCAGGAGCAAGTTCGTTATGCGAAAAGTTCGTTATGTGAAACGCGTTTTCCCATAACAATACATGTTAAAAAAAATAATTCGTTCTGTAGCATAAAATATGGTAAGATGACATAAAAAAAGGATAAATTTTTTGTTATTATTTTTATTTAGATACATCTAAAAACATAATGAAAAAAACACACATTTTTTAATTTTAAGAAATAATCGAATCTTGCACATCTTCATCCATTTTCCGCTTTTTGGCCGATGGTGCAGTGAAAAACCTGTCCAAAATGTTGAGTTTATCTTAAAAGGACGACTGCCGTGATACGTGTGCGATTTAATTCGTAATGAAGAACGATTGCTGCGATACGTGCGTAAGTTAAGCGTACTACGCAGTGACTAACGAGTCTAACGACTGCCTGCGCGGGAGGATGCAATTAATCGGCAGTGATCGTAGAAGATCGGGCGACTTCGTTGTGTGAAGCGAAGTTCGTTGTGTGAAGCGAAGTTCGTTGTATGAATCGTGAAATGAACGAAAAGGAAGTTCGTTGTGTGCAGCGTTCGCTGTGCGAGGCGTTCGTTATGCGAGGCACCACTGTATAATAAAATTATTTAGACTAGACTTCAAGTATAATGGTTTCACAATGTTGAAATTTCTTTAATAATAATTTAAAGACCTTAATATTGAAAGTATTAAATAAAAGTTTAAGAAACACTGGAATGGAATAAAATATCATCAGAGGGCGGCACGAATCGAATCGGTTATATGTCGCAGTTCTTTTGGAGGTTAAACTGTTGACCGCTTTTGACAGTTGAATTAGTTCAAATCGTTCGTGTATAAACAATTTTTTTAAATATTTATAGATATCACCATTTGAACTACGAATATTTAAATTCAAATTTAAGTAAGTTTATTACATCAGTTGTTCGTTAAATCTTAATCGTAATTGTGCTGTTTTGCAGAGGGATGAGGCCCCAGACGAAAATGAAGCAGGGCATGTCTTACTCGAAGAAGGAGAAGACTATTATACTGAACGTGTTCAAGTATTTCAGGGTAGAGTACCCGGAGAAATGCGTAACGGAGCTGGTGAGGAAGACGTCCAAGGCGACCGGTTGCAGCGAGAAGAGTATATTTCAGTTCCGCAAGGAAGAGGAAAGCGTCGAGGGATTCAAAGAACCTTCGCGGACAAAGATCAGGAAACATCTGAATATAAATAGTAGAGACATAAAGTATGATGGATCGGTGCGAGATGCAATTCGAGTCATCATCTACGATCTAAAGTACAAGAGCATCATTCCATCTCTAAACACCATCCTCAAGCAAGTGAATGGAAGCAGCTCTTTACCGAATTTCTCGTTGATGACTCTGAGGAGGCTTTTGTTCGACATGGGTTTCTACTACGAGAAAAACGGTAACAAATCGATTCTGGTGGAGAGAGGCGAAAAGAAGTTGAACGAGCATGTGAAGATACCTGAAGAGAAGAGGTTGCAGGATAATAATCCAATTCCATTTCAATACGAAGGCCAACCGAGCTTCCATCCCTCAGCCAATACGCAGATGAGATTCAGCACATATTCCAACCATAACGTTTCCATGATGATCAACAACAATTACGAGATATCGAACGCCTGGATGCACCAACAAATCGGTGTCTCCAATTAATAACGTATCCATGGAAAAATAAACAAATTGAAAGAAAGCCGATGTCAGTATTACCGCAAGTTTGCTGTGATGTCAATTCCGATTTTATTATATTTAAGTCTAATAATTATTTATTTTGTATGTGATCAGTATAATATATAATAAATACTGTTTTCTTAAAACTAAAATCTAGTTTTTCATGTACTATTAAAGAAATCGACGCGTAAATTAAATAATTTATTGGAATGGTACAATATTTTTACATACTTTATATACAAGTTTATATTATTATTATTTGGATTTGATTTAAGGCAAGAGTAATTCAGTCTCTTCTTATAATTATAATCATCGTTGTCTGACTAGATTGGACGAAGCGTGGAAGAGTCTCGTCATTCCTCCCTTTCGATGTTCTCGTTGCTGTCACTCTTGAGTACTGCAAATATAAAATTTAGTTATCAAATATAAAATGTATTAATTCATCCAGAATTTTCACCTTTCAGCTGAATTAAATTATCTTTGACATTCTCATAGATCGGCTCCGTCGCTTTAATCTCTGATTTAAAAAAAAAAACAGAAGAATAGTTAAGAAATGTTCACTTATTATTATATATGTTTAATTTTACCTTTTAATTGTGGCGGATTTAAAATCGCATCGTTTATGCAGGTGTGTATGTACATATATTGAGCCTAGAAATAATTTGTTAATAATAATTTTACAACTGTTTTATAACGTAAATATTTTACCTCGGTTTGGACCATATTTTTTCTCTGTCTTCTCAAATTCAAAACCGTGTTGAAGATGTCCAAATCGCCGTTGCATGCAATAGTCTGTAATAGGATATCGATGGCAATCAACGTTCCGGTCCGTCCGACTCCGGCGCTTTAAACAAAAGAAAAAGGAATTAAAGCAACTAAAGTTTTCAATGAGTGTTGAAATAAAATACCTGCAATGCATGATAGCTTTTGTGTTATACTCGTCGATAAACTTCCTGACTATCAGGCAAAAGTTGAGCATGTTTTCGGTGCCGCTCGGACATCCGAAATCCGGCCAGTTCATGAATTGCAGATGTATCACGTTCAGCTTCTTCGACTCCTGTAAATTTACATTTGGAAGATGACGAAACGATTGGATTAAATAATTTGAATAGTTTACAGTTTGCACTAGTATGTGACGCTCGCAGTAGAAACCGTAATTCAGCTCGGTGGAGCATCGGATCTGGATATCCTCGATCTCCATTTGCTCGTGATCGTTCGGGAAATATTTGAAACATTTCTCCTGAAAAAAAAAGAAATTCCATAAAATTGATTATTTATTAGTTATTGTTGTTATTTCTTACCCGTTTCTGTTCATAGAATTGCGCCAACATGACCACCACCGTTGCGTCCTGCTCTAGGACCATCTTCCAGAAATCATACACAGTGCCCTCCAAAGGACCTTGCGTTGCTATATACTCTGGTGTATCCGATATGCCCTGAAAATACATTTTCATATAATCCAAAGATTAGTTTTAAAAATATAAATTTACTTTGACGAATGAAGCGTTTATATAGTCGCAATCCGTGCATCTCAAGGTAACTCTGGTATCGTCAACTGCAAAAGCAAACCAAAATTTGTTAAATATTAGACTAATAAATATTTAAAAAAAAAGTGCAAATTACAAGGCAGGATGTTGGTGTATCGATTTTTCTTCTTGTTCTCTGGTAGGGAAGCCACGTTGGTGCATAGGCCGAGTTCGGCACTGGTAGTGTTGAGAGTTAAGAATTCCTGCTTCAGGATATTGGGGTTCCTCTGGAGCTCGGCGTAGTAATCTGGAAATTTGTTGCTCACCACGGGGATGTGCACTATAGATTCATCGGCAATATCCGACACCACGAGCAGTTCTACCTTCTTCTTGCGCCACATGTAAAACCCGCCGCCTCCAGCCAAAATGACAATAGCCAGTACAGCAAGTACAATTCCCAATATTGCCCCAACGCCCAAAGCTCTCTCAAAATCTTAAATCAAATTCAATTATCAACTAGATTTTAGAAACTCAACGACATCACTTACCAGTTTCAAAGTACGTGGCTTTGGTAGTTTTGTATGCATTAGCTGTGTATCCTCTGATTTCCACGAAATAAGCAGTGCCCGGCACCAGAGGACCATTGCAAAAACCATCAACATCTGAGCACTTTTCCGTACCTAACACATATACCACGTAGGTTTTGTTGCCTAAAACGTAAAATTTAATAATTGTCTAATTAATCAGGAATAAGTGAATTGCACCTGAAAAAGGATTCCATTTTTGTGGCGTTGCTTGGTACGTTTCTATAGCCTCCGTCTTTTCGCTCCAATGGGGAAAGTCGGGTAAAACTTCGCCATTCCAATAACCATAAGAACTGGTTGTATTATCAATTTGATCATGTCCAGTTACCAACACTGAGTAGTACAAAATATCCCCGTTATCATCATCGAAGAGTCCCTTATGAATCACAATAGTAGCCGTAGTGTAATTCACAGTTTGAAGTATAAAATTTTGGCTTTTGACTTTAGGCACTAAAATCAATTAAAATTTATTAATATGTTGTGCAATATAAATAGATTGAATTTAAATTACCACCGGCCGGTGATCGAAATTCATATTCTTCTTTAACACCATATCCGTATTCAGTAACTGTTTGTACCACGACAACGTAATCCTTTGATGGTTCCAGCGGAAACGTGTAGTTTAATCCGATATCATCACTTGTGGAATTTTCCACGCCATCTTCCAAGAGCTGAACTAGGAACGATTTGAACTGGCTGTTCATTGAGCAAGGTGGTTGAAATGTGATCAGCACTTCGCAGATGTATTCCTCCTGGTCTTCGGTTAACATTATTTCCGTATTCAAATCCTGCACCGGTCCTGCTTGCGCTTTCGCCGTTTCATGAATTCTATACGATGCGAACTTTCCTCCAGCCCGTGTACTCGCCACAACACTAACGTTATAACGATGATTTGGCTTTTTATCAACGAACTCGTAGCTCTGCTCTGTCGTCGAATAAATAAATATCATTTGTTCTTCAACCTCGCAATCTGTTGACGTATTATGTATAGCACCCAAATACCTAATGGACACGTTGTAATTCTGAAATTCCCCGTTGATGTGATCAGGCGGATCCCACTCAACTAAAAAACTAGTGTTGCTCAGATCTTTGAAAGACTTCAAAATCGGTTCGCTGGGATCTGCGAAAATAAACATGAATTTCTAATGCTCCATCAAATTCCATTGACTTACATCCATCCGGTGAGGAGAACGAAACTTGCACTTCATCGCTGATATAACTGTTGTCATCCAATATTGTGCTAACACTGACTATATAGTTTTTTTGGTACTTTATATCTTCATAAATATAATTGTAATTGATATTGTCCAGATCTTCGTTTGCAAGCACTTTATCTAAAATCATCTCCACTTTGCTATTGCCTTCAACCGACCAGGAAATGTTGATTTGGAAATGCGAGAATTTCCCAAATGTGTTGCAGGGATACTTCCAATGCACATCAATAGACACATTGTAGATTCTCCCAAAATCGTTCGACAGATCATAATGAAAATTTCTGGGCTTTTCGGGTTCTACGAAAACAAAATAAAAAACAACTTCGAATAATAAATTACATTAATTAAACTCACTAAAAATGTTAGTTGAAAACTTTTGCTCCGAATAATCTCCGGGTCCTACAAAGCTGAGAGCGCAAATTTTTGCTGTGTAGGAATGATACGGAATACTAGATATCGTTTTATGATGAACCCAGTAAAACAATTCCTCTTTCGTCACATTTGCAGACCTCTCACATCCATCGGGTATGAAGTAATTTGCGGAATTTTCCAAATACAATTCATATCCCAAAGGAATCGACGGCATTTTATCGGGTTCTCTCCAAGTTAAAGTGAAATTATAAGAATGTATATCCACCAAATTGAAATCCCGAGGCTCACTTGGAACTAAGAAAAGTATACAATTAATAAATAAAAAATAGCTAAATATCTTCTCTAAAGCAAAATACCTTGGTGAAGTGTAGTGAATTGGAATATATCATATGCTTTTCCTTCAAGACCTGAAGAGTTTAAGACGTGCGCTTTGCAAGTGTAATTAGTAAATTCGGAACATTTTCCAATTGTCATGCGATCTAGTTTCAATTCGAAGATATTAGTTGTATTCCCGATAGTCCATTCCAATTTTTCATTGGCTTCGCAGTCTATTTTCACTTCAGTAAAGGAACATCTTGGGCTATGACTTTGCAGAATTTTACAGGAAACATCAACTTCCGTTTTTCTCCTTTCGATAATGTCGCATTTGGGTTTTGGTGGTTCTGCAGATATTAAGCGATAATTTCGCATTTTCTTATTACAATTCCTGCAAGATAAACTTACCCTCTTCCAAAGTCGTTTCGTCTTGAAATATAAAATTGCCCAAATCAGTTTTGGAGTTTGCAGCTACCTTTACGGTGTAACTAGTGCATGGTTCTAAATCTTCGAAAGTATATGCCAATATATTATCTACGGCAATAGTTGGCTTCTGATTGATTTGAGCGGTGTATCCAATAACGCAATCATTTATCGCGGGCGCTTCCCATTTTGCTAGTAACGAGTTCTTGGATGGGATAATCTCCAGTTTTTGTATAACGTTAGGAACTGAACGATAATATTGCATTTGTTCCATATTTCGAGGTGAAAGACCTATGTTTTGGCAGAATGCGTTTTCTATAATCGTTTCGTTGTTGGAAACATCATTTATTTTGTCGTCTATGTGTAAACTGAAATCTCTGCAATTATCAAGCAGATCCCATGATACCCTGATCCTCACTTCATCCAAAACCTCCAATGTTAAGTTTCTATCGATATCTAGCGTAGAAAAATGATGTTAATTAACTATTTTCTAATAACTTTACTAGCTTACTTATCATAATGATTATAGATTAAACATCTGTTTGCACGTTAGTAGGTTTCCCTTCTAACTGCCAATCGGTCCTTCGTTAGCATGTGTATTTTTTATAATTATTTAAGTTTAAACCATTTATCTAGACTTACCTTTTCCGATTGTCGTAGCTTTGATTTCCAAGAATGGACCGATGTTTGTATCCGATTTGGCCGCGATCTTCACGCTGTATTCAGTGCACGACTCCAAATGTACATCAAACATAGCGCTTGTAACATTTTTAACTTCCATATCTACAATTTTATCGATTCTAATCACATAACCAACTATGCAATCGCCCTTCTCCGGCGGAATCCAAGACAAATTAGCCAAATCGTGAGATAGTATTGCAGATATATTTTGAACCATTCCCGGCACTGAAACATCACCAATTAATAGTTTGCTGAAGAATATTATTGTGCTTCGAACCTGAGAAGAAGAGGCGCGGAACGGCGCCCTTCCTAGGTGCAGACAATCCGATATCCTTGCAAAAGCCATCACGGATTTCAAAAGATTTCCCGGAAACGTTCTGAACGCTTCCTCCCACATGCAAATTGACGTCGCTGCATCTTTCCAATATGTCCCACGATATCAGTATCCTGGAATCGTCCTTCACGTCCAACGTCAAATTGCGTGGTTCGTTGAAATCTGATCATTCGAAGAAAAGAAAATATACAATGACGATCTTGTAAGCAGGATGCAATGGAAACACATGAATTTCATAGACGCACGAACTGAAAGCATTCGAGCGAGCACGAAAATGTGGTCGAGATAAAAAAATTGTTGCGACTGTGAAAAGTGAGTCACAGTTGTAATTGAGGATGTTTCCATTAAGATATGCTCTGCCAGATGAAATATGGAGAAAAAAATAACAACAATAATAATTATCAAATATTAGTTTGCATTTAAATTTGATGAGCTTATCGTAAGAATAATTGATTTTTCTTAATGAAGTTTTAGGTTTTGTATAATTTAAAATAATTTATATTAAATAGGAGTTAATATTAAAATCAATTTGAAATTTTCTTTGGATGCGAAAGATGAATTTACTTGATAAAAACAGAGACAATGGATCATAGATTACAGTTGAAAACAGCAAATAATAACAATCGCTTGATAAGGAATTCAATTAAATAAATTTTTAAAAAAAGAATGGTCGTGCAAATAATGTGGAATTGCTTTACTTGCACACGTTCGTTGTACTATTTTTTTTTTTTTTGGTAATATTTTTCGTAATCATTATTTTATCTAATCTACTTGTGCTTGTTTATCAGAAGGATAAACAAATATTAATGTGGACTGATTAATTTCAATTAATGAACGTACCTATTAAAAATTGATGGGACTTTTCGATTTGGTAATGATCGTTCGAACATTTAATTATGCCGGTATATTCGACGCAGTTCTTGAAATCTTCGCTTCTGTAGCCCTTATTACTATTTGCGAAGAACCTGTATACGGTTGATAGTGGATATTTGCTGGAAAAATCTAAATTGCACGAATAGATGCAATCTTTCTCAGTTTCATCGAAAGGTTTCCATTTGAATTGGATTTGTTGGGATGTGTTCTCGGGGTATTCGATGGCAAAGTCCTCTAAAATCGTCGTATCACCTATTTGAATATTTCGCAGTTATTTAAATTTAGTTTGTTACTGCTGCGATATGGAGCGCTTACACTTGTTGCACATGCAGTTGTTGTCCTTTGTGATTGGGTCAGCAGTTGATGAGGCAGCAGTCTCGGAGGTGGAAGAGGTGTAAACGTCTGTGCTCGTGCTAGTGTCGGTTTCGGAGGTGGAAGAGGTGTAAACGTCTGTGCTCGTGCTGGTGTCGGTTTCGGAGGCGGCGCACACGAAGAATATCGCGAATAAAAGGCGGCAGAGCATTATTGTCTATTGGCGACGGGACCAGCACTTTTATTAAACTCGTATTATTTTGAAATCAGTTACGGATTGGAAAAGGCATTCCGAGGAAATGCGCATTGATTACAGCAGGATGTGCGACTACGATAAAACGGCATAATATACCATTCGCGTATAATCGCGGTCTTTGTATTTATTTGAAACTTTTCGCCACACGCACGTACACACAAATACACACATATAAGCAATCTCTCACATCCTCGTGTGGATATTCCAATTGTCCCCGCAAGTTGATCGGTCTGTGTGTAGAGGAGAGGGACACACATGCAGCGATATATTTGGGCGAAAGGGGGATAGCGAGAGAGAGTGGGAAAGGGCCACGGAAACTTTGCACAAAAGCACTTTCCTCGATCCTCTACTATCTACGCTATCTGGACTACTGCTATCTGTCCATGATATTCTCTTGATGATGATGATGATGATCGAAGCTCAAAGCTGCTTTGAGAACCATAGGAATTAAATCTGCGAGTTTCCTTGCTTTTTTTTTCCTCCTGACTACGGTAGTTGATGCTTCTGATGATGATGATGACCAAGTATATATGCGTGTTGTTCTTCACTCTTCAGTCGCGCCCTCGGGAGCGATACGGCTTCTAAAAATAACTCCGATGCCCAAGTTTCAATTGGAACATGTGGTGTTGTAAATTCACTCCTCCCGCACACCAGACGCACTCGCACACACACATCGACTCTTAAACGTTACAATTATCAAATTAATTAGTGGACGACACATAATATCTATTACATGGTCGTAATTCCGTATTATGCATCCAGTTGAGCGCTCCACTACCGTCGATAACTACTCACTTCTTCGGCCCGACTTCTTGCTACCTACAACTACTACTACCTGCTTTCTTCGGAAAGGGCTCGCATCCTTCTCCTCCTCCACTGCTTCATCCTTCTCGTTCTTCGTCTCGCCGCCCTCAAGGGCCCATCTCCTTCCACGATTTTGTTTTTATTTCGGCCATCTGGAAATCTCGGCGAATCCTTTGTACTTACCATTATTTTTTTGTACCTGCACAGAATAATAAGAAATGCTTTGAAACCGAACGCATTTTTCATCGAAATTCCCATAATTTTTACGCCGTCAAAAATAATAAACTTACGTTCATGGATGAATTGAGTCACGTTTCCTGGATGTGGCGAACCTTTATAATAACAAACAATTGAAAATTCCACTTGAAGACATATTTCCGCACCAAAAACTCATTCAATTATTTTAAATCACAACAAATATTCCTTCTGTCGTAAAACGAAATATTTTCTTGAAGTCATTTTGAAACTGGTTAAAATGTAACAAAACATACATTAGCATTATTATTCAGAAATTACAATTTAAATTTAATTATTTTTCTATAAAACAATAGAAATAAATAATGTCCATTTGTTTCAAATAAAATAAATTAAAAATTTTAAGAGAATATAAGTAGATATTTTTATGTTATAAATTGTAAACTCAAATTAAATGTATTTGTTCAATTCTAAAATTGTTTGCGGTTATTATTCCAACCACAATCCGGATATTTCCAGCATAAAACTACTTTTAAATTTTATTATTTATGATAATGAAATCGCCAAGATTGCGTTTTAAAATTTTTCAAATAAATAAAATATTCTATTATAAATATAGTTTCTATTGTTTTGTATTAATTTACTCGCTTTGTTATAATGCAATTAAAATTGAAGAATAATTTCAATATTGATAATACGATTATTTTGAAAACGCAACAGTTTATATTAGGAAATCAATATCGATATGAACAAATAATCTGAAATTAAGTAGCTTCTAGTATTTAGTGTACTTACTGCCAGATCTTTCGTTTTTTTTTTTTGAATATTAAAACTAATATTTCGCCAAGTGATGTTTTAATTTGAGGATTTCGATGAGGAAGTGGATGATGTGGAAGAAAAATGGTTGCTTTTTTGTATTGTTTTATAAATTTATTCTGCATAAAATGCATAAAAATGTGTTCCTTAATTTAATACAAACGTTGTGGTGGTCCCATGGACGATTTAACGTGGAGGGACTTAACGTTTTGCCAATGCTTCTTCAGCAGGGAAACCAAGAAGTTAACGGACAAATGTACGTTTTGCACAAGCTCATCTGGGGTCATGTCAACGTGTCCAACGGCGACAGACAAGCAAAGTACCTATAAAGAAAGAAAATAAAGATTTAGCAAATGAACCAAAGATACCTACAATATTGGAAAATTGAATAAAAGCTGTATTCCAAAAAGCTACATCTAATCAACATCAAATAGTTGCTTCGAATTGAGCAATTCAGAAAGTTAATTTCGCATCATGTTTCTTACAATTTTGAGTTGGCATACATCAAACTGCTGGCTTTGTTATGATGCAAAGGAATTGAAAAAAAGATGTGAAATGTAATGTATACCTTCTTCATTTGGAACTTGATGGTGGCCTTGACTTCATCAATCTTTTGGGTCATGGATTCTTGGTGGGACAAGAGACCAGGGAATTTACCGGCCTTGTTAAGACCTGGACCCAGGAGACGTGGGATCTGCTTGATCAGAGCCTCAGAGGCGAGGAAAGCGTCGTATTTCTTGGCCAGTTTCTTGACCAACTTCTTGTTCTTGTTCAGCTTCTTCAAAGCGTCAACATCCATCCATGGGACGCCATTGGCTTTGGCCTCGTCGCAATGCTGCTGATCTCCCAAGATGCACACCTGCATTTTTGGGCGAGGAATGTGCTTTAGCCTATACAAATCAAAACGATATTTTATGATAACTGTTTATAATAATTATATACATATTCGACGATAATGAACTTACTGAGTGCAGTTCTTAATATTAATATATTAATGAAATGGTTCGACAATTCCAAAAGGTTGTTAGGAATTATCTACCCAGTTTATTAAAGACCCTGGGTACAGGTCCCTTGGGGGCCTTACGCCACCCAAACTTCTGACCCATCTTTAGGATGCACTAGTATCTTGCAAGTAATGTTGTAACTTAATGATCCTAAAATTCGGATCACGGCAGGTTTACGTACTTTACGGTTCCGCTGAAACGCTTGTCCTTCTGTGGGTCATAATTCTTCAGACCGATTTGGACTTCAACGGTCTCCAAAAAGTTCCTCTTCTTCTCAGCAGAGTTGCTGATAACGGCGTTGACACATTCATAGAACGTATCACGGGATACCTTCGACCTAACCAACAAAAAAAGAAAAACCCATATGTTAGAATAACGAAAACAATCAGAAAAGAAATAAAATCGTATTGAATTGCAGAATATAAGTCTAAATTATATTCGAATGAATAAATAGCAATACCAATAGCAAATAATAGAGATGATTTCAGATGAAAATTGTACAATATGCTACTTACGTCATGATGAGATGCGCTCCTCAGCAACACGCAAATTGGAAAGAATGAAATTCTGTCGGTCGCCAAGCACCTAAGATGGATGACTGCTTACAGTTATGCCAACTGCAAATAATTGTACAACCCTAAATTTTAAAAAATAACATAAAATAAACTAAATTTAATATTACCGAAGAAGAAGAAACTAAATTTAAAAATACTTATTAATAACACAAATTTATTTATTATATTTATATAAGGCATAGACTGGCTACATGCACCTTGATGTGCGAGCTAAGTTGCACTTCCATTCGCTATTGGGTGGAAGGAACCCAATAACAGAAATATTAATTTATATTATTCATTAATGATTTAAAAATTAGAGTATTCTGATAACCAAGATTTATTTTATTTTGATGGAAAATGGTTAACGAATCTTAATTTTATTTATTACATATTTATTTAATAATCCATGTAAATAATATAAAGTAATCTATATAAAATAGTGTTTTTTTTTTCATCGTGTATATATATACTTAGAGACCTCTACCGATTATATAGTGAGAGCGGAGAATTTAAAAGAGTTAAATATAAATAAAACAAATTACAGTAATTAAATAACAAGATATTGAATAGATTTCTAATTTCTCATTTTTTGTTCTTTTGAGGAAAAAAATGCGTTTTCGGTTTGTATTGTTTTAGTTCTTTTTTTTTTTAGTTTACAACTTGTTGGAAATGATGTTGAAGGCTTCGGTTCTCTCTTCTTCCAGCTCCTTGCCGGTATTGTTGATCATCTTCTGGGAGAAGTCGTCGATTTCTAAACCCTGGACGATCTTCCATTTGCAGTTTTCGATGGTCACTGGGAACGAGAAAATGACGTCCTTGGGAGCACCGTAGCTGCCGTCGCTCATAACTCCCATCGAGACGAATTTTCCCTTTGGGGTGCCCATGAACCAGTCCTTCATGTGGTCGGCAGCGGCTTTGGCGGCGGACATGGCCGAAGACATCTTTCTGGCGGCAATAACGGAGGCACCGCGCTTCTGCACGGTCTCGACGAACACGTTCTTGAACCAACAGTCATCCTTGACCTCGGCGGCGGCATTCGTCTCGCTTCCGTTCTTGTTGACGAGAGCGTGAGAGGCGTCCGGATATTGGGTGGAGGAGTGGTTTCCCCAGATGATCACGTTGGAGATGTCTCCAACCGGGACTCCGACCTTGGCGGCGACCTGAGCTTGAGCCCTGTTCTGGTCGAGGCGAGTCATCGCGCTGAAGTTCTCCTTTGGAATGGACGGGGCGAACCTGGAGCAGACCATAGCGTTGGTATTGGCTGGGTTGCCTACGACCAGGACCTTGACGTCCTTCTTTGCGTTCCTGTCGAGGGCTTCACCCTGGACCTGGAAGATCTTAACGTTGGCGGCGAGGAGGTCCCTCCTTTCCATGCCCTGCTTGCGGGGCATCGCGCCTACGAGGAAGGCGGCGGACACGTCCTTGAACGCCACTTCTGGGTCGGCCGTTGGGACGACGGACCTCAGGAGCGGCAGGGCGCAGTCCATCAGCTCCATGACGACGCCTTCCAGCACTCCCATCATTGGCGGAATGTCCAACAGGTGGAGCACCAAGGGTTGATTCTGGCCGAAGACATCGCCCTTGCTGATCATGTACAAGAGAGAATACGCGATTTGTCCGGCGGCTCCGGTAACCACAACTTTAATTGGTTCAGCCTAAAAAAAACCAAAACATTTAATTTCAATCCTTATTAAGCATTAAACAAATCATATGTATTTCTTTCCCATTCTCATTGGATTTGATATTATTACAAAACCAAACAAAAGTATTAATTGATTAATACAAATATATCCAATACTCCCAGTAATTGCATAATGGTTATTTTTCATGATAAACGTACGATATTATTATCTGATATGTAACTTTCCCAATAGTAAAGGTCAAACTATTTAATGTATATGCAACCAAACCTTCCAATGATGAAAAGAAATGTACAACTCGGCATAAAAAAATAAATTAAGTATAATTAGCAGTGCAGCAATGCAACTATGACCTTGTTAACATTGAATGACTTGTAATATATAAGGATGAAAGCATTAGCAAGTCAAACTGTTTGATTAATTCTATTAAAGTATAATATTGAAAATATAATGCAGCAAATGTACTAATAATAATAATAATGAAGGTACATGTATGCACTTGGAAACATATAACAACATTAACCTCACCATTATTCCCGTGCACTTGACGCCTTGGTTTCAAGAAGACAACTGATCTAAAAAACTCTGATTGTGCTAACCGGCTGTCTCTCTGATACGAGAATGGACGATATGCCTATGTATTCGTCCTACAAACTCCTCAAGGTGGCGATTTATCTACAATCACCCAATATCCACATGTATGATTATGACGTTCTTTGAACTTTCCACTGGCAGCTGCCATTCGTTCGGATTTCAGCGGCAAATTCCATTCGGCCAATTGGATGGAAGCCGTCCTCGATGCGTTGGAAAGAGTAGAGAACATCGGCTGTATAGACCAGTTGGTTGAAGTGGTTGAAGGAGAAGGAGGAATTTGAATATCGGAAAAAACTGAAATTCCAAGCATCGTCGTCGTTGCAATAGGAGGCTTGTACATAAACATTTTTAAACTTATCGGAGGAGAAAACTGGACTCGGTTACGTCGGCCAAAGGGGCACGGCCGTCCGGACCTGATTAAATAATCATCCTTATTAAATAGCGATAATAAGATTATTTATAATTAAACCCATTTTGATGCTCAAAATACATTATCACTTTAATTAAACAGATAAATACCGCTCGAATGAAAACAAATTTCGCTTTTCAAAGCTGCTATTTACATATAATCGATTCAAATTTATTGCTCTTTAATAAACAATTTGATGATGAACATCATTCGATCAAACGTATAAATACTTATTGCTAATTAGAAAACTACGCAATTTTATCAAAACTATTAGTAATCAATCATAATCAATTAAATTCGTGTAGATAAGGTTTAGATTACTAACATTAGATATTTTTAAATAATTAACTTAATTATCCAAAACAATTGACTAATCGATCTAAAGATTAATTAGAAAATCATTAAACAAATCATGTTAAATTCCAAGTGCGCTATTTCTTTTGAATTGACCAATCGACGTTCAACTTATGGTTCATGTTTAGTTGCATCTTCAAATAATTTACTAAGTAACGGAATCTAATAACTAAATCTGAAATAAATTAACAAATTCTGATTAATTTGAATATCAAATTAAAGAAGAAGTAATTAAATGTAATTGGTGCTACTGAAGAACTGTCAAAGGAATTTTGACAGGAAAAATAGCGGGAAATCATCGACGATTCATTTAAAAACAACGAGTTTGTATTGTAAACAAAGATGAGTTTGTGGGCCGATAAGCACCGTCCAAAGGACCTCCTCAAAGTGGATTACCACAAAGAGCAGGCGGAGAATCTGAAGAAGTTAACGCAGCAAGGAGATTTCCCGCATCTGCTTGTTTATGGACCGGTGGGAGCCGGTAAAAAGACGAGGGTTATGTGTCTTCTGAAAGAGCTGTATGGGCCTGGAGTGGAGAGACTGAGGATGGAGCAGATGACTTTCACAACCCCCTCGAACAAGAAAGTGGAAATCATGACTGTCAACAGTAATTACCACATTGAAGTGAACCCAGCGGATGTAGGAATCTATGATAGGATAGTAATCATGGATTTGATCAAGACTGTGGCTCAATCGCAGCAGCTGGATGTGAACACTCAGAGGGAATTCAAAGTCATTGTGCTGACTGATGTTGATGAATTATCGAAGGACGCCCAGCACGCCTTGAGGAGGACTATGGAGAAGTACATTGGTAATTGCCGTTTGATCCTGTGCGCAAATTCCACATCCAGAGTAACGTCAGCGATTCGCAGCAGGTGTTTGAGTATCCGTGTGCCGGCGCCGACAAACGAAGAAATCATTAACATTTTGCAAAGCACTTGCAAGAAGGAGGGTCTGAATTTACCGACAGAATTTGCGCTGAAAATTGCTGAGAAGTCTGATAGGAATTTGCGGAAGGCGCTGCTGATCTGCGAGGCCTGCAAAGTCGAGCAGTATCCGTTCAATATAAATCAAGAGATTCCATTGCCTGATTGGCACGTCTTCATCAATGATATGGCCAAGGAAATTGTCAAAGAGCAGAGTATTCAGAAGATTGCCACAGTTAGAAGCAACTTGTATGAGTTAATAATCCATGGAATTCCAAATCAATTGGTTTTCAAAACATTGCTGGACGAACTATTGAAGAATTGCGACGTTGAATTGAAGAGCAAAGTTGTTGAACATGCTGCTTTTTATGAGCACAGGATGCAGCATGGCAATAAACACATATTCCATTTTGAAGCATTCATTGCCAGGTTCATGTGTTTGTACAAGAAGTTCATTGAGGATGTTACCAGCGGTTTTTAAGTTAAAATATATTATTGTTGTTTTTTTTTATTTAATAAATATTTTTCGAATTAAATTAAATATTGTCGCTGTTTTATTAAAGGAAGGGGAATGTATGCGAAGGCACTAGAGATTTAGTTTTTTTTTTATAAAGCTATGTCACTCGACGTCCGAGAAATCCTCGATGTTGATGTGCGCGTTGCATTCGTACTTTTCGTGTTCTTTGCAGACGAAATTGGATCCACGATCGCAATCGCACTTGGCGAATCTCACGTTTAGATTGTAGATGGGACTGCAAGGACGGTAGGGTTTGTTTTCTTTGTTCTCCTCTTTGAGGTCGTGTGATCTGGAGGTTCTGGACGCACCGGAAACGTTCCTTCTGCTGCTCACGTTGAGGACGTTCGATGAAGCCAGATTCTCGGTAACAGATTTGCTTTGCGAGACGACTCGCGGCAAACTCTTGGATTTGCTCTTGGAAATCGCATCCGAAGGAACGTCGGTCGTCAGCTCCTGGATCACAACTCTACAAAGAAAATAAACAAGCTGAGTATTGGCTTAGAGACTTGGATATCGTTTCGAGGACGAGGACTGCTCCTCGCGGCTGGAATAGAATTGCTCGTTAGTTAGTTTTCGACGCAGATGCTTGTTCAGTTGACTATACTCCAACGCCTTCTCCTGGTATGCATCCAGCTGATCTGTGGCTGATGAACTGAAACATGTTTAGAGCATTGCAATCAAGTAAAAGTCGTCACTGCAGATTACTAGAAATTTGCGTGTTTGCACTCACAGTTTCCGGTGCAAATCTTCGAGCTCCTTATTCAATCTGCTGATTTCGCTCTGCAGATCCTCGTTGATCAAACGTTGATCCACCGCTTCTTGCCTGTTCTCGTTCAGCAACTTCTCCAAATTATCCACTCGATCCTGATCTCGTTGCAGCGTTTTCTGCAAAATCTCAGAATCCCTCTTGAACCTCCCCAACTCTCTCTGCGTCTGCGATTTCAATCCCTCCTGTTCGTGCAGCTGCTCCAGAAGATCGTCCTTCTGTTTCTCTACTCTGCTGTACATCTCCTTCACGCTCACCAGTTCAGATTCTATACGATCCTGCTGATTCGTCGACATCTTCACTTTCATCTCCAAATTTGCAATTTGCGATGTCATCTCGTTGATCTACAAAATCATTTATTTACAATATCAAAACACTCAAAGATTTGATATAACTATTAACTTACTTGTCTTTCGTAACTTTTGATCATCTCCGCTTGGTCTTGGATATGAGTCTCAAGATCTGCAGCATGATCCAACGCTACAGAAAGCTGCAATTTAGACTCGGTTGCTTGAGTTTCCAAACTGTGATTGTTCGTCTCCAGCATCGTTGCTTCGTGGGAAAGACTTCGAAATTGATCCAACATTTCGCTTCGTTCCATTTCCTTAATAGACAACAAAATTTAAAATGATAATTTGTTAACAATTAAAGATGTAACTATTCAAAATTGGGGTAAATAAGTGGATAAAGTGAATATCACCATCTAATAATAGAAAGACCTTGGAGGAAGGTTGATCAGCAATAAATGTAACAAGAATTGCGAAGATTAATTACTTTTGAAGTCATCATATCCTCGATGCGCTTGATTTCCGCGACGTAATGCTGCAGCTGCGTCTTGAGGTCTTGAACTTGCCTCTTCGCGATCTCCAGTTCCGCATTGCTGCTTCGGCAGCTCGCGGTGCACGCGCCAAGATCATCCTGCAAACGTCTACCAAACAAATAAACATTTTCAATACCGCCAATTAACAGCATTAATAGCAAAAATAATCACCTGTTTTCCAGCAGCAGTGAATCCCTGGTCCTCGACAACGTCTGCAATTCCTGCCGCAGATTGCTGACCTCCGAGGAAACGGACTTGAGCTGAAACTCGCGCGAGTTTTTCTCCTCCAAGGTCGTTCTGTTCCGACAAGAACAACAACAAAAAATATATAAATATAAAAGAAATCAAAAATAGTATCACTTTCCCGCATTACTAATTGATAGGCATTAGGCTAATCATGTTGCAATTACTGCAGCAATCGATGAAACAGAAACCTAATGAAAAGTAAACATAAATATCGGGGAGAGAATATATGCGACTCGCGTTCGACCTTAATGTTTAAATCGTCATTTGTTTCTACTACACATAATAATAATAATGATAATACAAAGAAGAGCGATGTAGTAAAAATTGAAAGACGGTCATTATAGAAGAATGTACTTATATAGAATAGTAATTTAGAAAATTAGCATAAACCACTTGCGTTCAATGTTACAAACTTTGTCATTAAGACGTGCGTCGTAGACAATGACTAACAGTATAAACTCTATAAGGAAAAGATCCTCGACTCAAACGACTTGCAATTTCATAGGAAACGATTAATCTCAAGATCCAAGAAAAAACTGCTGATTCTCATTCTATAGTTAGTTAAGAAAATCACATCGAATTTCATTCTAAATTTAATACTATATAGATTAATATTCTATACATAATTTAATTTATGATTTACATCCATTTTTGGAGAAACTGTTTTTTTTTCTTCTTCGTTTCACGCGCCGTTTTGATTGATTATTATTCTACACGGATACGAACTTTTTTAAATTTAAATCAATTAGCATGATGTCTTATGGTTTTTACATTGTTATTTTTTAATTCGACGGCGATATGAATAATATTAATAGTGAAACTGCGCCGAGCGAGTAGAGACAAAAAAAAACTACATGCCATATCGATTATGTATTATATAAAATGTTTGTGTTATTTATGCTTAAAATAATTGTAATTCATCTGCGATAAAAACTGTTTGATTATTGCATACAAGAAGTCTGCAATCGAATCAATATAGCTATATATAAATTATAACAATAAACGTCAGTTTCAATGTGGACAACGTAATTTCGTTTTTCATAAATTATTTATAAAATTTACTCATCATTCGTTATGATGATTTAATTTTTCCTTTTTATGTAAGAAATTTTTATTAATAATAACATATTTGTGATTCGGTAATTTCTGAGGATATTTTCTTCGAAGAGAAACAGTTGAATTAAATAAACGATTCTATAAACATGAAACATTTTCTAAAAGAATTTCAAATGTATAACAATTTTGGTAACTAATGGTTATACACTATTAATGATTTAGTGAAAAGATGTGTCAAAAAAAAGTTGTGATGAATAATTTCTGAATGATCAAATTGTATAAACAAACAAAATGTAGATGATTTTTATTTTGGTAACTTTTATTAATTAATTTAAATAATTAATAAAAAATAATCAATTATGGAATGATTAAATTTAAATAAACTTCAAGTGTATAATAAGTAAATTTTAATGACTTTTTCTTTCAAAGAATTCTATTTTTGAAGTTTCTATCGTCTTTAGTTCACGTCCTCAGTAGTATTGGTAAAAAAATCAATGAAAACAACTGCATTTCATGCGGAAGGAATTGAAGAAAAGTGGTAAAAGAATAGAAAATAAACTGTGCTTTGTGATTTGGAAATTGTAGTGGAATCGTGATGTAAGTAAGCAACTGAAACCCATACGATTCGAGTGGATTTTGTAATAATTTCACTTTCGTCTGCGGCGCCTGCGATCATCGAATGATGAAGAGGACGATCGTAATGATGATGATGCTACTACCACTGCTGACTGCCACCCGATGACCCTCACCAATTGTGCCATCAAACGCGCGACGAGAGTGAAAGTGCATGAAGCGCGGAAAGAGACGTCGTCCAAGTAAAAATATAATAATCATAGTAGTAGTAGTAACAGTTTGACATTGAAAAAGGCAATTCCCACTCGAGCCGCCTCCTCTCCAACCGTGCTCTTTTTTCAACTACTTCTTACAAAGACACAAACCACCGACGACGACGTCCGTTCCACGCGTTGTTTACGTTTGAACGAAGAGTGTGCCATAGAAATGAGCGGGCGCCGGTCGCGCGATTTATAAAAACAATTGCATATCACGAAAAAAAAAATGAATTTTCGTTTCTCGATTTAGTGAATATTGCAGCTGTGATGAACGGATTTAAGCGCTTTTTACAGGTAAGTCCATATCAAATTTCCACAATTCGTCGAGTTATTCGAGCGAGTTACGCAACGCGCCGAGAGAAGAATTCCCGATGATGCACCGCGATAAACAAACGGAGGAGAAGCGTCAAGGACGGCGATGCATCTGCTCCGACGATATCGATTGTCTTTTCACGTCCGAGAGAAACAATTGAATAACAAGAAGGACTATTGAAAGCTAGTACATTTCCATCAACGGTTTTATACCTTTTACTAACAACAATCTCAGTATAATAATTAGATGCAAAGGTTACATTTTCTTACAATTTATCCACAAAGAAGATTGAACTTAGACTTTACAACAAGAATGTATATAAATGTAAATATCTACATCTAATCAGCTTATAAACACTCAAAAATACATGATGGTTGTAACCATTAAATTCTTCATAAAATTTAATTAATTCAAATGTTTGGATTTAAAAAAATATTAAAATTAATAATTTTATAAATTATCTACAGCTTTTTGGATTTAAAAAATCTGCAATACAAAATTGATTCATTGATAAATCAATCAAATTGCTGTTCATAAAGTTGATAATTTTATACAACTAATGTAAATTTCATTGAATTATTCAACTCAAAACTTTCAAAATTTACATTTTTCATTTCAAAATCAATCAAATTAACTATTTTTTATTAGCAAATTGCATATAAACTTTAAGGTTATCGAAATTAAAAAAAAAAATGTTTATTTATAGAAAAAATAAATGAGAAACCAAATTTGTATATTCCATCTAAACGACGCGAAAACTACGAAACATTTGTATGTTCAAACGATTATCGAATTGCACGAACTTTTACTTTCGATTCAATCTCAATAAATCTTACGGATACGAAATCCGTTACATCATTTTCGTTATACAAAACAAAAATTTCAAAAACAATAACAAAAAAACAGTTACTTTCAAGCGATAATTAAAAAAAAAATGATGCTAATTTATTACAAGTCAAAATTAGTTAAAAGCAAATGGATTTCCGGATAGAAATAATTTTTATTGCCTGTAAATCCAAATAGTTAAACAATAATTTTGCTACTTTCAACTATGGTAAGAGCTCGTATTTTCTCAATTACCAACAAAGTTTCCTTTTTTCTTTCTTTGGATAAAAAGTTTTAAAAAAAACGTTTCTTTCTAATAACGTAATTATAAATTTACTCAACTGATTCGCGACGCCGATTTACCAAAACTTTCTTGCTTCTTCTACTTCCTCCGCACACTTACATATTTTTTGGTTCGGTTCGATTCTTTTGCAACATTTATTGCGATCCATATTTTTTTGTTTGTTTCACCTTTACAACATTTCTTATAGTTACAGCAGTGAAAGTATTACCTAACCGCTAGGATCTATTGTCTCCGATCCGCTCTTTTACCACTTCCTCTCTCGCATACATAAGTAATATTTATATTTTTGGTAATGCGAGTCATCACAGTTCATTCCGAATCCGGTGAATTCGCAGTTCGACAAATTTATCATGGAAGTTTTATACACATGCACACAATTTCTATTGGTTATTTGAATATCTGAATTATTAAAATGTGCGCCGCGCGAATTTCTCGCGGAGAGAAACGTTGCGTAATCTGTAGTTTCTATCAGCCGATCAATTACCTTCATTCCCCAATCACCAACCAATTAGTAAAAACTAAATCGGTTATTACATAATGCAAATTTATTATCAATACATTTTTACTCAATTTAACACTGTTTCAGCTTTTTCTTCTAACTTGTACAAATATTTCTCTGAACGGGAAAATTACGTTCACCTTCAATCGAATTCCATGTCTTTATTTTTTCTAAATTAAATATTGAGCGCAATTTGCACCTCGTTCATTAATTATTCATGGTGGATTAGCATTGAGTCATGTGTGATTAGTTCTAAGAATGTCACCGCAAACGGATTCGAAAACCTTGCAACACCCAGCAATAATCAAATAACGCGGATTTTCCATCGACAGAATTTACTTCACCCCGCATTGCAGAGTCACCTTACACGTACTTGGGCAATGTAGAAAGCACGATTTTCGTGATTCCGATTGCTTCATTTTTCAGCAAAAATAATTATGCAAATAATCATCATTCGTAAAAGGATTCACGTATTCGTACATATATAAAATATCATCATCAGCAGAAAGTAATCAAATATTAGTGTTTTCTATTATCAATAGTTATATTAATACCATCAAAATGGCTTTGCTACTAGAAACTTAAATGTCATTTCAAACTTAAATGTCATTAGAATCCAACATGGAGGATTGAAAAATTTGGGAGATGTCAATAAAGTTAAACATCCAGCCGTTAGTTAATCTGACCGTTAGGAAATTCACATTACTGAAAGTAAGGAGAAACAACAGTCGTTGCAATCTATAATCGATGCTTTCCTTTCTGTAGAACAAACATTACACAAATAGGAAAAATAATCGAAAGCCGCATGAATAACTAAGTTACTGTTTACCGGAAAAAAAATCAAGTATCCGAGGGAATCCTACGAGACTCGCATTCCGCAAGAAGCTTTCCATTTTCCCGATCAATTCTAACATAAAAAAAACTAAACAAAACTGTAATAAGATAGTATAATAATTGCAGTTTGCTTTAATTAAGTGGTGTAATAATGATCCGTTCAATTCAAGTTCGACCTCACTTAATTCGCATTGAACGTTGCGTAACGGCAGCGGCACGTTATGTAGTCCGCGTTATGTGTAGCCATGGTTACAAAACAATTCACACGCCCAAAATCAGTTTGGTAATTAATTATGTTGTATTGATATTGTTGAGATTGTGGAGTCGACGCAAACTTTCCTTCGAATACGAAATTTCAATAAATAAAAAGTTTTTCATTGATATGCATTAGAAATAAGGCGTTGTACGTATTATGTACGAATATTGTATAAGTAACAATTATATAAGACATTTCATGAACCGTTTAAACATAGGAAATAATACTGTTAACGTTGTTATACAACGATTCTCTGTACTTTTGCACTCCATCTGCATAATTTGTATTTAACGCATGCAAAATTTCTACTAATATGTTAATAAATCAATCATTAAAGAAAGAACACACACACAAAAAAGATTATTAACACTAGTTTGAAGCGCCACAGCTCTCGGCACGGCTGCTTATGTTTTTTTCTTATTTCGGGAGAAATTTCTTGGCGACGAATTCAAATTGAAACAACGCCTTTCGACCTTTCCCATTTTTTTTTCTCTCTTCTCGCGCATTCTAAGCAGATAGTCACGAACGCAATGTACTTGCAATGTTTCGTTTCGTAACGTCGGTTACGTAACGCATCGCGAAATCCATGATCTTGATCTCTATGGCAACGAAAAAACACGAAGGTGTGATGGATGATGAACGAACGACCGAAATAGGAAAAGGCGGTGGCTTAGGTCAGGTTTCCAAAGCAACGCAGCAGCTTCCGATCTCACGTGGGTCGAAAACGATCCCACAAAGCAATTGCATCACAAAGGCCTGAATCTGCATTGCGGTGTGAAAGCGATTCCGATTTCTGCAGCATAAGTTTGTTGAAAAAAAAATAAAATAATACACAGAACAATTGATGCTAATTTGGGTGTCGCCATCTCGGAATTAGGAAGTGGCTGGATCTTGGAAGTCCATCTTCGGTATAGGCAGACGGAAAAATATAAGGAGGCACAATTAATTAGCTATTTTCTCGCTTTCTTCTGTCGTTACATAAAGTTATTGCTGCTATACATATGGACGCGCCTTTCTAAAGCTACTGGAAAACCATATTAAGTGTCGTTTTGCGACGCATATAGATGACATTCATTACATTCGCCTCCCTTCCTACTGCCAACATCTTCACATTTCTTACATTATGCAATACAAAAATGGAAATAAACAAATTCGTAAAAATATGAAGTAGACCATTAAATCAATAGTTCTCATCGGTCATTCATTGTCATGGTTACAGGATCTTTTGATATTTTTCAGATAATTTGGATGCTGGCATGGATCGAATGGGCACCAGGTGCGGTCGTAGCACCGCCATGGGCGGATCCCAAATTAAATCCATGTGCGAACGAGCCTCGAGGATGGCAACTCCTCTACTGGCCACCCGATGGAAAGTGCTACAAAATATTTCAGGTACGAAGGTCACGTCATCGATCCCGCAAGAGGAAATAGTATGAACAGAAAGGAATTGCAGCTGCAATTGAGCATCGCGCAACCATCTGGTTACTTATGCAGGGCAGACGGATGTCGGCGTATTATGCAATTGACGCGCGCTTCATCGACGCCGTCGCAATTTATTAATTTCTCGCGTTATGCAATCGTCGCGTAATAATAATTCATTGCCGCGCGCGAACTACGGTTTTATTACGAGCTGGAAATAATGCACCTGCCATTGACATTTCGCAAATCTGCAAAGAGACCTTCTCTTCTTCGATGCAATTATTTTTTCTGTCGTTTGTACGTTTATGAAATCATTGATAAAAGATTCAAGATCATCTAATAATTTTACTTCCTTTTCCGACCATTTCTTAATAGTAATAAATGTTTATCCAACTTTTTTAGTGCATATAAAAAATTGAACCAATGCAAATTGTATGGTTATAATAACTTTAAAATTATGTTGATAGTTGGGTCATCCGTGTCCAGATGACATGGAGCTGAGTCCAGCAGCTACAAGTGCAGGTGCCATACAGAAGTTATCCGCAGAGTGTAAATGTCCACCGAAAACGGCGCAATCGGCGCGCGACGGAAGATGCTACGAACTCTTCACGGCTGGTCCTTGCGAGAAGGGCCACTACTTCGGGCCAGACGAATACTCCACAAACTCCACGTGAGTCTACATCTTCCGTAGAACAACAATTAGATTATTAAATTACTTGAATATTGTTTCAGCGTGAGACGACAGTGGGGTATTTGCAAGCAGTCGAAGAAGTGCGGCAAAACGAACGAAGTGTTCTGGCCGAAAGATGGCAAGTGCTACGACAAATTAACGAGAGGGCCTTGTCCGAGGGGACAACTGTTGACAGTAGGCAGCAGCGATAAATTAGCAGTGTGCAAGTGCAACGATAAATACGAGCTAGGAGATTACAACTACGGCGGAGGCAGAGGATGCTTCCAGCACTTCACCAAAGGACCGTGCACGGAGCGAGGACATCTCTTCCTACCGGACAAGACTTGCGGATGCAGCGCGCAGCTACCACACTACCATAACGCGACGAAGAAGTGCTTCGAGATAGGCAGCATCGGACCTTGCGATGTCGGAGAACACTTCCAGCTAGACGCGACGGGGAACAGGGGGATGTGCGTCTGCAAGAAGAGCAACATCCGATACAAGAGCGATTCCAAGTGCTACAGACCGTACACCCAGGGCCCGTGCAAAGCGGGCGAGATCCTGGTGAACGCAACGAGCTGCATTACGAATCCGTGCACCAAGAGTCACCTCTTCTTCCCGGAATCTCGGACGTGTTACCGCATTGGCACGAGAGGACCGTGCGGCGCTGACAAGCTAGTAACTTTCGACTTTGAAACGCGCCCTTCCGTTGATGGGATTTCGTATAACGGAGTGTGCGGCTGCGAAAGGGACACCGGGTGCTTTGTGAAAAGTGAAAATGAGTGCGGAGACCGTGAGCCCGATCAAGTGCTATTTCGCAAGAAGTGTTACAAACTGTACACGCAGGGTCCGTGCTCTCGCGGCGCTTGGATCCTTCCGAAAAGAACAAAGAAGGTTGAAGAAATTTGGACGGAGAAGAAATCGCGCGACGGTTACTGCGACTGCATGCCGGGTTACACGAAAATCATACGCACCAAGAACGAACGTTTGATCGCCGAGTGTTTATCACCGACGGTTCGCCTCGCGGAATACTTAACAAGGAACTTCGTTAATTAAGCCTATTGTGTTCAAATTCTAGTTCTTATGCAAGTGATTTATACATAAACAATATCAACAATGCGATACTTAACAAGTAATTGTTTTTAAAAGTATTTATAAAAACTTACCTGAGATTTTTTTAAATATAAGAATATTATTTATAATTTATATTAAACTTACGTGACTTTGTTTTTGAATTCGGAGACTCCGTCTTCGAGACTGCGAATCCTGGAATCCTTGCTAGCCAGATCCTTTTCCAATGCGACTATGCGCTCTGTTTTCTCATCCAATTTCAACTATATTAAACACATTAATAATCATCTAAAACTATTAACTTAAGACTCACCAGAAGATTATCCTTCTCCCGATCGAGTTCCATTAGATTCTGCCTCAAAACCTGAACATCCTTCTTCAGCGAGTCGATCTCCCTCTGCAGCGTAGCCACGTTATCACCGCTCGCATTTATGTTCCTCTGATACGATTCCAGCTGTTTCTCGGACTCGTTGAGCTGCTTTTGCGAGTCCGCTAAAGCCCTGTCCGTTTGCTCGTTGAGAATCCTCGAAATTAATATATTAAATTACGTTCAAAATGCATTTGGTTCAACTCACTTCAATTGATTGTAAGCCGTGCGCATTTCTGTTAATTCCTCGTTGGTGTTCTTCAGTTGCCCCTTCAACACGTCCAACTGGTCTTCCAAGCCGGCGATGGTGGTCCTTCGATTACCTTGATTTTGGACCAAATCCCGCTTTTCCATCTCGTGCAATCTGATAGTCTTCTCGCTCTCCTTCAGCATCAATTTATACTTATCCACTTCGTTAGTGTGAAGCTCAGATGTTGCCTTCAATCGCTCTTTGATCGCGTGCTTTTCATCCTCCAGTTTATCGATATCCGCTCTCAGCAAATCCCTTTCTCTCTCCAAACGCTTCAAGTTCGTCTATAAATCAATTAATTAAATAAAACCGAAAAGATAATTTATCAACGAAACTTACTTTTAAGCCTAAATAATCGACGCTATCGGTGCAATCCTGCGAATTCTCCAATCGCAACATCAGGTTGTGCTTTTCCTTTGCCAATACCTGATTTTCTTGCCTCAATTGCAAGATTAAATTATCCAATTCGTTGATCCTCTTCATCAAGTTGTTATCGGAATTCGATGGCGCAAAATGAATTTCTTGCGACTTGTGCACATTGTTGAACTGCTCCACCAAATGCTGATACTCTTTGATGTAGAAATCTCGCTCATTTCTTAACCTATCCACCGAATTCGTCTTGTGCGGATACCTCCTGTCTAACTCCTCGTCGATCATACTCTTCAGCTTGCTCACGCACATCCTAGGATCCTTTATCCAGTCGTTTACGCTATCCGAATCCAGCGGAGAAAGTATTCTTTTATCATCCGAATATAAATCAGCGTTCCTCGAGTAAGATTCGATGGTTTTACGGGTCGGCGATGTCTTATTATGTCGCTTCGGAGATTTACTCTTCTTGTTCGGACTTTTGGGAGGACTCTTCCCGCGTCTGTGATTCTGATCCGATTCCAAGGTGCCCATCGTGTAATGCTCGCTGATGCAACGACCTTTAAGCTCAGCGATTGTCCTCTTATGCTCAGCAGATTCCCTCACCAATCGATCAATTTCCAAGTTCAAATCTTTCTCTACGTATAAAAAAAAACAATAATAACAGCAAAATCAGAAAATTATAAAGATTTACCAATAATGGAGAACTTGTTAATCTTATCTGTAAGCCTCTTCTTGTCGTCGAGCGCCGTTGTTAAGACGGACTGCAAATGCCTTTTTTCAATCTTGACAGCCTCAACGTCGGCAATCAGACTTTCTTTCTCGTGTTTGAGATCCATCACCAACTTCTCCACCCTTTGCAGCTCGAGCATCGTATTGTGCATTTTCTCCTGCAACCTTTACACAATTTCAACGTATAATTTCTAAACTTGATCACAAAAAAATAAATACCTCGATACTTTCTTGCTATTATTTTTAACAGTCGTGTTGCATTCCTCCTCTACCGCTAAAGCCATCTGATCGATGTCCTTCAATTCCTTTTCCAGCACGGAATTTCTCTCCGCCAAATGCAGAGCGTGCTTCATAGCTTCGTGCTGCTTACTTCTAGAATCTGAAATTCGAATCGTCAATCATTCATCCAAAGGCAATAATAATTGATCACACCTTTCAGTTTGATCTCCAGCTCCATCTTCTCCTTGTACAATGAATTAATTTCATCTTGCTTATTCAACAGTTTAACATTGATATCTTGGTAACAGCAGTCCCCATTAAGAACTTCCTGTGGACGTCCCCCTTGCAACAAATTACCCAACCTCCCAATTTCCTTCTCTCTGTTGATCAACTGCAAATACCCAATTAAGCTTCTTTTTTTTTCTTCTAATTATAAAAATACCTTCTTCCTCAGGTCATCATTGATCTCTGTTAATTCTAAATGTTGGTCCTTCAAGCGATTCACCTCCCTGGTCAAATAGGCCCGCTGCTGATCTGCCAGAGCCATAGCCGAATTGATTCTGCTGCTGTCACATTTTTTACCTGTCTGAGCTGTCAGTGAGACTGTCGAAGATCTGGGTCTCCTCTCCATCTCTCTGATTCTCTCTTTCAACTTCCTCTCATTATCCAACAAATCCTTCTTCTCACCTTCTAAACTCACAACTTTCTTTCTCAAATCTTATTTAAGAACATAAAATAAAAATTAGTACAAAAAATATATACACAAGATAGCTCAAGTCACTAACCCTTCTTTTGTTTTTCACTTTCCTCTTTCTGCCTCAATATATCCAAGTGCAGATCATTGCATTCCTTCATCAATTTAGCATTATCACATTTATATGGTTCAGCACCAAATCTGAGATTGTCTCTTTCCTAAAACACCAAACTTGTTCAACAATACAATTCAACCATGTAACATTTTGTACCTGAATGGCATCTTTTGCAATTCCCATGTACTTCCTGAGATTTTCAGTTGTTTCAATCAGATCAGCCAATAGCTTTTCCACTAATAAAAGACAATCGGGATTCAGTGTGTACTTATATCCTAGATGAATCAATTGTCTGCACACATTTTCGTACCTTTCCTCCATAATTAAAATCAATAAATTAACAATTAAAAATAAACTAATTAAAATGAAAAATATCGTTAAGTAAAACTTATCATGGTTATGTTCTTTGTTTGTATACTAAATTCACAACAAAACTACCTGTTAAACGTTGCGTTATTTTGAATTCGTGACCAACATTGTAAAAATTGAACTTTATAAATATTTTGTACCTTTTTCGTCTTATCTTAAAAAATATTTTACATAAATATAGTCTATCATTCAATATATGAAATAATACAAAAAAACATTACACAATTGTTGTAACATGATCAAATTGTGAGAAAATTGACAAAAATAAATAAATTTTAGGCCACCCATTTAACAATTGTATTTGAAATTTACTTGCAAATTATACATCTGAACATATTATTAATCAAGTATTAATTTGAAATAAAAAAGTTTCATTCAAATTAATGCAAAAATTTGTTGCAAAATTTTCAATATTTTGCCAATTAAATAACTTAAAAATGTAAAATTGATTCTGTTTAGATAGGTTAAATACTCAAGACTTTTGTGGTAAAAGTACAATAGAAAAGAATTTAAGTAATTGATCACTTTGATTTTTTGCAAATTTCATAATGTGCGGTCGCATAGTATGCGTCATAGGTGAGTATGCTTTGATGACTTGTCCTCTTTTATTTCAATCTCATTTGCAGCACTTTAAATCCAGATGAGATCTCTGCAAAGTGTGATTACATGAATGGTAAAGAGAAGTTGGAGAATCCGGAATGGATACATAATGACCAAGAGTATAAGCCTGTTTTCAATGGGCCTCCAACAACTGTTGTTGCAGTGTTAACATCTAATAAGAATTTGAAATTGGATAAAATCAGTACCACAAAGTACTGTTTGATGCCCATGAGATGGGGAATGTTACCATCATTTGTAAGTCCATTCTTTTCAAAAAATAATGTATTAACTATAGTTAATGATTTTAGAAAACTGAGTCTACTGGAAATTTCCACACACATAATGCTAGAATAGAGAATGTTCTGAATTCGAATCTTTATAAACCATGTTTGATGAGTGGAAAGAGATGTGTTATAATCACTGAAGGCTATTACGAATGGCAAACAACTCCAGGGGAAAACCTGAAACAACCGTTTTTCCTTTATCAAAACGTGAATATTTTGCTGTTTTTTTTTTAGATTGAATTTAATCAATTATTTCAGCCTGATGGACCCAAGTTTGAATCAAAGAAGAATGTGATAAAATTAGCTGGACTGTTCAACGTATCGAAGGATGGAGATGTAATTGATTTCTGAGATTCGTTTCAATGAGTTAAAACAAATTTCGTTTGCAGGATGTTAAGTATTCTTGCACGATTCTCACGAGGGAAGCGGATTCTTCAATGGCCTGGCTGCATTACAGAATGCCGGTAATTTTGAACACTGAAAAGGAAGTGAAGAATTGGTTAAATTACGAGGAGATTGGGTATAATGAGGCTATAGAAGGATTACCCAAATACGAGAATTGCAAGAAGGAGTTTAGGTTAAAATATCACGCGGTTAACAAAACTTTCGTGAATAATTCCTCTTGCAACGAAGCCAAGTGTATGCAACCAGCCGCAGCTAAGTACGTATACTTAAGTCCGATTTACAATAGGATAATATTTTGAGCTCCGCCCATTCTAAACCTCGTGTAATCTGTATTATGATTGGTTGTTGCAGGAGAAGAAGCACCACTCTCGATGGATGGCTGAAGAAAGCCAAAAAATAAACCTAACTCTTATTTTTCTTAATCAATAAACTTTTTATATAAACAGATTATTTCATTGTCCAATCAAACAAATTAAAATATATTTCCATGACGATGGAATAACTTGATTTGTTTTTGAAAACAATTTGTAACCTCGCCGCTCGTTTGTTGTATCATTGCTGAAATTTACTGTAAAAACTTTTAAAAAATCTGAATTAAACGTATTTAAACGACATTTGGATAGTTGTATGGTAACATGTAAAGACTGGACGTGTTAAAGAAAAGGAGTATAAAATTCACAGTTTCCAAGAGTCCAAAGTCCATGTTCGCACGGATCGTTCCAAAGGTCGCTCCGCGCGTTATTTCTGTTTGCCCACTTGGAACGTACTCTATATGTCATGAAAAACGATTCATTTCAATATATTAACCAGTGTTTTGCTCATTACAACGCGTTACAATTAGTTCAATATTCATTATCTCGCTATGATTCGTGCGAAACAAACGTATCTTTTCAATTTTCAATATTTTCTGAATTGAAATATATTTAATTTAATTTATTGCTAGATAATCGTAACGAAAATTGATTATTAATTTATCAATTGTGACATTGATTCATTCGATTATTCGCTATTAATTAACGAATCAATCCATCTTATTATCATTAAATGCGAAGATAACAATTGCAGTTCTACCGTCAACAGCTTCCTTGTCAAAAATAAACCATTTTGGAAACAAACAAAAAATATAAAGAAAACAATATTTTTGTTTATTGCCATGACGTTCAAAATTAACGAAAATAGAATGCTTCAATCATGAAATGAAAATGAAATTATCTGATCGATTCAATAATTAAATGCCGATAAACTTTCACTTCTGGCAGGTTTCTTAAATGTAAACATAAAGCGGTTTTCTGCATTTACTTCTTTTTGTCATTTTAAGAAAATAATATATTTATGAAATGTGGATGAGTTAAGAAACAATATTTTGCTACCATAGTCGGCAGATAACGATTTATCTGACATACATAAATCCTGTGACGTTTTCCGCTTTTCTCCTGATCTCTTTTTTATATACAAATGATTTTCTTTCATTTTTATTTTAGTTAATATAATTGTAACTATAAAAGTGAACTTAACTTAATAAGTCAGAAAGTAAAAAATAAATGTTATTACAATGCAAACATTAAGCATTTGTAATAGTTTTTAACGATAAAACGAAAATAACTTTTAAGCGATCAAAGGTTGCGAGTAATAAAATTCGATAAGCTATTGGAGACACATCAAAATTGATTATGTTATTGAGATTTTGAAATTACCTAATCATGATTGGTGATTCCGTCTGACAAATGGGAAAACGGAGATGCGCGATTGGTGGTTGTTGCCGTCGAATTGTGATTATTGTTTTTTTTTTAATCGTTGCTATGACTTCCATATTGCTATGAATATTGTGTTCCTTTTTTTTTAAGTAATTAAGTAATATCTAAATAAATAAGCGATTGTATTTTAGGTTGTGGAATTGTATAAGTTAGTTGTTGGAATTAAATAATAAAATAAAATAACGAGCATCCTGTTAACTGTGAATTCGCTCTCGCCGCAAACTGATTTACGTCATTTTCGGTTTGGTGTTTTGATGCTCGTGTTTATAAACTTGCGTTTGTTGACTTTTCGTTTGATAACTTGCGCCAAGTAAACAGAGCCAGGTAGCGAGAGAATGAGCGGTCTTTGGACTGGAGAGAAGACTTATTTTGACTGATATTCGTTTGGATTTGATAAGAGCGATTTTGTTGTTGCCTTATAAATATAGAATAAGCATCCACGACTAGTTTATTTACTATCTCCCTACCCACGCAAACTTCGAAACTCGTAAAGAGGAGGAGAGTGATAGAGAGAGTGTTTGGGTGTATTACGTTCAGCAGCAGACGGGAAGCATCAGCTTAAGCTAAGCAAGCAAGCAATATCAGTCTGGTAGTGTACGTGAAAGTGCAAGGATGGCTTTAAGAACGGCAGTGCGGAAGGCGGTCCAGAAGAGAGGATTCCAAGTACCTCATCTCAGGCATCTAGCATCTTCTTCGAACATCATTACCTGCCCATTTCCGGAAGTCGAGATCCCTACTAACACCCTGCCAGAATACATATTCAGCAAGTTCGGTCCTTATGGCAACAAAGTAGCATTCGTAAGTAACAGCAATATTACGGCAAAGAAAGAAAATTTAAAGTTTCATCTCAGGAATGCGGAGTGACCGGACGCAAGTACACGTTCGACGAGCTCCACGCCAAATCGTACAACCTGAACCGCGCACTCAGGAAGAAGCTAAAGCTGAGGAAGGACGATGTCGTCGCCGTTCTCCTTCCGAACGTGCCGGAATTTCCGATCGCCATCATGGGCATCCTCCTCGCCGGCCTCCGCGTCACCACCATGAATCCCATCTACACACCAGGTAAAATATGTAGAATGATTAAAAAAAAAACGAACTAAATCGCAATTTAACACGCAGAAACGTGACATTCCTCCGATTTCTCTAGCATTTCGTCTCGAATTTCGCACACATTTTAAATTCCAAGAAGTTCAAAATTACTTTAACCATAGCAACAGCTTTTCTATTGGTCAGTTCCGTAAATCCACGAAACTTTTGAATACAAATATAAAGCGAAGAAACTTTATTCTATTATCTCTCCCAAAATGAATCAATAACCACACGTTATTTAAATATTAGAGATTAATAACATGCATACATTTACGAAAAATCGATTGAGGCAAAAAAAATATCACTTTGATATTAAACATATTCGTATGTCATTTAGCAACTGCCATTCAAATAATTAATTTAACCTCTTGTCTATTATATACAAATTAAAAGCAAATTTTAGTTAATCACTCATTATTTCTCAAAATACTGAAAACTGAGTTTCATGTTTTTCAATATTATCTATTTATTTTGAGGCAAGATTACATTAATTAACAATTAAAATTACATTATTGTTTGACATTTGATAACTGTCAGGAAAGTTGTTCTATTAATAATTTTCTAATATAAATTGAATTTGTTTATTATTAATTAAATAAATCGATAATTGAAAAGGTTTGAAAAAGTGGCGAAATATTGATTAATTCTAAAATTTACTAATTTTAATGCAAGATTTTTTGAAACACAAAATTTGTCAATCATTGCATTAAACAATATAATTTAATAACATAGCAAATGAATATCACGACTCGTGAACCAACGACTATTTTTAATGATCTCTATAGCAACTGCTGCTAAGATAAATTTAACTTTCACCTACATCCTCATTTATATTTTTATTATTTATAAAAATTATTGATGTAAACATTAATGCAATGCAAACAAATTCATGGTCATTTGTTCTAAATTGAGATTATTGCGCTGCATAAAGACAGGTTCACACAGATGCAGCAAACAACAGTTTGATTGCATGTAAACATATGCGATTCTCGGAAAATCAGCGTGAATATAAATAACTCGCTTCAGAATAATACAAAAAAATATGCTACAATCAAAGTGTTTTGCATTTAATTCGGAAATGCATATGCAAAACAACTTTACCGTATTTGCATATTAAATTTTATTGTCATGGTGATTGCAAAAATTGTCATAGTGACCACAATGCGATAACTGAAATTGCATTGATACAATTCCAGTCCATTCTTTTGTTTCAGCATTTCTAAATGTGTCATCGTACAAATGAAATAATTCTTAATATATATATATTTTTTTAAATATGTTGATGCAATGTCACTAATGTTTTGTATAAATTTTGAATTGTTTTATTTTTATAAATTTTAATTGGTAGTCATAGCAACCTTGTGTTGTTAAACAAAATTCCTGTTGCTGCGATGTGATGCAACAGTTTGTTGGAGGTCATTGTGATGCAGACGTTACGAATAATTAAAACAACATTCAAGTATTGAATGCGAAACGAAGCAATTGAAATCAATTGAAATTGTTTATCTTCACTCGGAACGTAGTAAAATTATTGATTCATTTTCTTTCAATTTGAATTTAACGTTTTGAATCTATTTTTTAAATTTTCGGTGCAGTACTTTGAACTTTCAAAATGTTTGGCTACAGAAAATAAATAAAGTAAACAATTCTATTTTCGTTATTATGTCATTTGGCGCTTTATCTTTATTTTGTATTTTTATCGTCAAAACAGGATCCAGGGTTGAAGCTTACGTAGATCTTAACATCCAAAGTCCTTTATAATGAATTGCAAAAACAAAATTAAAAACAAATGATAATAACAACAATATTTTGCGATACGTTACGCGACGATTGTTCCCATAAAAATAATAAACACTCTTTATTGGTTCGAATTCGAAAATTGATAGGATGCGTCAATGACATTTAACAAAATGGAATTTTCAAAACATATTGTAATAAAATATATAATTTTATTTAATAATTGATATTGTTGCTATGGCGATATATCATTATTGGTGTCAACATAGGTGACATTTAAATTGTCAAGATGGAATTATTAAATGTCATTAATGAACCAAATGAAAATCTGAAAATGACATGTAAAATGTGAAAATTGGTTGATATTAAAACAATTTCGATTTACGTTACAAGTAGATCGAAAAGGTGTGAAATGCGTCGTGTTTTGACTGAGAAAACAGACTGATAAGTGATCGATAAGAGAATCTTTCGATATCAATCTTTGGACTTTTCATTCATTGATTCGAAAATATGTTCCCAAAATTCGATTCGACATTTTGATTATTGGACTTTTATCGTTAATCAATTACTGAAATTTCTCATTATTGTTGTTGTTCGATCAACCTTAAAATAATGGGCGATTATTCATCAATCCACGCGTCAGATATTGTTTCACCTTTGAACAAACATCACATATAAAAATAAATCAGCAATTATCTTACTTTCAATTTATAAAAGAAATCCATTAGCTTTTTTTTATAATGTAACATATACAACAAGTTTTTAAACTCGTGTATTTATACAAGTCAATTAAAATAAATTGAATTTTCAATAAAAAAAACTTATTACATTTTAATGCATGTAATAATTAGTTATCTTTCTAAAAATATCCATATTTATTAATACATTAAAATTTTCTATAAATATATTTGAACGTATTGAATAAGAATAATCATTTTCTTATTCAGTACCTTTTTTTGTTTTCTATTCAATTATTTTGTTTTGAATTTGTATCTATTTGTCATCTGATCCATGAATTGATAATAAGACAATTGACAATTATATTTGTTGTAAAAATATTTATTTTGCGTGTTTTAGATGAGATCAAAAAGCAGCTCAATGATGCTGGAGCAAAGGCTTTGATCACCTTGACCGAGCTGTTTCCAGTGGTCAAAGTGGCCTTGACCGACAACGTGATTCCCATAATTTGCATCAACGATCAGGTATGTTGATAAAGTATTTGTTTTGACTGCAAATGAATTTGTTTACATTTCATTCATCGCGCCGAAATGAAGAAATTGTTGTTATTGTTGAACTTGGCGCGTTTCAATATAGTGCGCTTCTTTGTTGTTGAATTGAAGTCAATTAATCTGTTGCACATTTTGAAGGCCGCCTCGACGACACCGGCCGGCGCCATCAACTTCAAAGAGTTTGCGGACAACAGCTGCGACATCGAAGACATCAAGTTGGACGATCAGAACGCCGTTGCGGTTATGCCGTACTCGAGCGGAACGACCGGTCTACCGAAAGGGGTGCAGCTTTCGCATCGCAACATCCTCGCCAATTTGACTCAGTTCATGTCCGATGACTTCAACATCATGCGATCGTCATCCAACAATTTCCAGGAAGTCGTTCCGGCCATCCTGCCGATGTTCCACATCTACGGATTCACTACCATTTGCATGGCGGGCATGAACAACGGTGCAAAGACCATCACATTACCAAAATTCACTCCAGAGTCGTACCTGAAGTTGCTGGCGCAGCACAAGGCTACCATCCTCTTCGCAGTCCCTCCAATTGGTAAGTTTACAAACAACCACAATATAGATGACGTATATGATTTATAGAAGTGGTTATAAACTTCTGATATTGGGTTGCTTGTTTGTCGCTATATCTTGATTTTACCAATGATTTTCTAATTTAATTCTATTTTTTTTGCAGTTATTTTCTTGTACTCGCACCCGGCTGTTAAGAAGGAGCTTCTGGAAAATGTGAACATTTTGGTGTCTGGTGCCGCTCCGCTAGGCGCTTTGGATGAACAGAAGTTCAAAGACAAAATTGGACAGAAAGTCGATGTATTACAGGGTAATTGTTTCTCAATTCTATATTACGTTACTGTTCGGAAAACTCTGATAATCATATAGAACGTAATACATCTGATATAATTGATATTCCTTACATATTCTTTTCAATGTCAAAAGTCTAATTATATGTAATCAAGTAACATAAACAAATATTTTATTTAATTTGTTTGTTTCTAGGATACGGATTGTCTGAGGCGTCGCCGACAGTGATGATGGGCGCTAGGAAGCACAACCCTAAACCTGGTTCCCTTGGTAACATAATGCCGAACACCGAGGTGAAGATAATGCCGGTGGGCAACCCGAAAGGAGAGGCTTTAGGACCAAATCAGACCGGAGAGCTGTACGTTAAAGGTCCACAGGTGATGCTGGGATACCACAACCGTCCAAAGGAGACTGCCGAGACCCTCGTGGACGGATGGCTGCGAACCGGAGACATGTTCTACTACGACGAAAATCAGACCTTCTACATCACGGATCGCATCAAGGAGTTGATCAAGGTCAAAGGATTCCAAGTGCCTCCTGCTGAACTCGAGGAAATCATCAGAGACTTCCCAAGCGTGACGGACGCCGCCGTCATTGGTATCCCACATGACATCTACGGCGAAGTGCCAAGGGCTTACGTCGTTGCAAAGCCTAACTCTAAATTGGACGTAGCCGAGCTCAATGGTTTCATCGACTCCAAGGTTGCCGAGTATAAGAGAGTGAGAGGTGGTATCGTCGTCACCGATTGCATCCCGAAGAACGCATCCGGAAAGATCCTCAGGCGGGAACTGAAATTGCAATACCAAAAAGGAAATTGAAAGAGATGAAAAAACGTGTACATTCTATAATTATGCATTTTTATTTTGTAAATAGGTGAAAAGATATTGCCCTTTGTTTTTTTTATATGTATATATACATATTTTAATAAGAATTTTTGTAAATATATTATAACTATTTTTTATATATACATTTTACTTTACCTCAATTTAACTTACGTTTACTTAAAGGTTTATGGAAAACAAATATTTCTCGAAGAAGAAATGAAACAAACGTATGAAAACAAAAAAGTTTTAATAATTAAAAAGAAAACAATAATTTATAGATATATTAAATACTTAATAAGTTTTTCAACAATTGTATATATTTCCTTGTCTTTCTTTCTATGTTTTGTACAACTGCTATTATTGCAGCAGATTTGAAGCCGATGCTGGAACCGAGATGTCCTGGAACGTCTGGTGCCTGATCAGCTCCTTGAAGTGTCCGTTCTCCAGGTTCAGCAACTCAGCGTAAGTACCATTTTCGACGATCTCACCATTCTTGAGCACGGCTATAACATCTGCGTTCTGTATTGTCGAAAGTCTATGCGCGATGGTCAATACGGTCCTGCCCTTCATGATCCTCTCAAGCGCTTCCTGCACCAAAAATTCTGATTGCGCATCCAAAGCACTGAAAACAGACAGCATTAGTAAATAGAATAATTTAGATTAATATTTCACCTTGTCGCTTCGTCCAAGAGAAGAATCTTCGGGTTTTTGATTAGAGCCCTTGCGATCGCCACTCGCTGCTTCTGCCCTCCGCTCAGCATGACGCCTCTTTCGCCGACCATAGTATCGAATCCTTCCGGCAACTGCCTCACGAACTCTGTAACGTTAGCCTCCTTGGCTACCGACATCAGCTGCTCTTCTGTGATCTTCTCCGGGTCGTCCGCTCCGTACAGAATGTTATCCTTGATACTGCACGAAAATAAAATCGGCTCCTTGAAGAATATCCGCGTGTGAGAGGAGAATCCCTTCGCAAACGACAATGCCCGACTTTACCTGACTAACAGTTCCCACGTGCTTCCTTAGCCAATTCGGATCCAAATCGCGGATGTTGTAGCCGTTCAACTCAACGACACCCTCATCAGGATCGTAGAGTCGCAGCAGGAGTGCAGCAAGTGTGCTCTTTCCCGAACCGCTCGGCCCAACTACGGCCACCGCTGATCCTGGGGCTATTTCCAAACTGAGGTTCTTAAATATCGTAGAGTCAGCGCGTGATGGATACGAGAACTTCACGTTGCTGAACTTGATGTGTCCGTTGCCCAATGTCGTTGGAATCACACCACCTGAGTTTTTTTTATATATTAAGAAACTCGCACATTTGACTTATTTTTGTATTTACCGCTTATAGGAATAGCAGGATTCCTATCAACTAGATCCCACAATCTACTAGCAGCTCCAACAGATTTGTTCAAGTCTGAATAGAAACTAGAGAGCCCACCGACAGAGACGCCAATGTACGCGGCGTACAACAGGAACGAAGACAGATTTCCCACAGTGATATTCTGCGATGAAACCATAACGCCTCCATAGTAAAGCACCGAAATGATAATTATGTTCCCACTTAATCCTGTCTAAAAATATCCATAATAAACCAATACTTCAACATCATCCCTAATCAATATTGTACCATTCCATAAAATATAGCCCTTGCTCTGGACTCCACGTAACCCATATCCAATACAGTTTTGACTTTATTGCTGTAATTCTGGATCTCCTTGCTCTCCTGCCCGAACGTCCGAACCGTTCGAATATTCGCGATCCTCTCCTCGGCGACGTTCGTGGCTTCCGCCAACGAATCCTGCACGTTCTTGGAGATCTTCCGTACGAACCTTCCGTAAACCACAGCGCAACCGGCGATTGGCGGAACGATAGCCAAACCCACCAAGGCCAATTTAGGCGACATATAGAACTGAATGCAACATGAAAACAACATGAAAGAGCACAATTTACTTTACGAATAAAAAATATACCATCATTCCGCTTCCTGCCACAACCATAATCGTCGACCGCAAACCATCCGAGATATTCGTAGATAAAGCCTGCCCGACGATCTGTGTATCGGCAGACAGGCGATTCACCAACTCCCCCGTCGATCGTTTATCGAAGAAACCCTGCTCCTGCCTCAGCAGGGAAGAGAACACCTGCAACCGAAGCCTTTGCGTCATCCTATAACCTGCCACACACTAAATCCTATTAATAAAAAGAATAACTTTGCACCCTTCAAGTTTCTTAATTACCTGCAGTCGACATAACGTAGACCCTCCCGAAATTGCACAAAGCCCCCACGAAGAATACGCCCACCAAGATACCGCAGAGCCGATTCATTTTAGTCTTCGCCGCCTCTGAATCCCCCGAATTTGAATAAATTATATCCAGCACCTTACCTAAACTGAATGGAACAGCCATCGAAACGGAACTTGATATGAATAGCAATAGCACAGCACCTGCAATCAATATGTAATCATTAACAATTCTCTATATCATTGATATTATGTATTCACCAGACAGTTTCCATTTCTCAGGCTTAGCTAATGAGAACAACCTGCTGTAATCACTCCTCTTTGTCCCTTGCTCTTTGGGCAGAGTGGTCTTGGATCGATGGAATGATTGGCTGTTTCTGATGTTAACGACGTGCGTTTGCCGTTTTACCTGCTGTGACATGTTTCCTGCATTCCTGAAAGTTACCAGCCGAATGCCCTGCAAATGTTTACACAGGACATTGAGGTTAGTTTTGGCCAGGAGGCACGAATAGATTGTCATCGTGTTTGCGTTTGCGGGGTCCGTAGATTGCGAGTAAAATCGATATTCGTCGCGTGTGAAAACTGCAGCATCGAACCGTCCCTACCCAAAGCTCATCAAAACAACCGGGGAGTTTTATTGTATAATTAGGTCAAGTCATCACACACATTCCGCACACTGTCTTGCGTTGTTTGACACATATTTGACTTTGCTGTCAGATTCGCTCATTCCTATTGGACAATTCCACAAATTTAAATTTTTCATTCACTGCTTTTCATCAATCAACAACATCACTTCCAATCACTCAAATTTATATAAACTTTAACATTTACAAATTTCAGTTTTATTTATGCAAAGATTTTATTTTAATAATTTAAAAGATTAAATCGAATCTATTTCTAATTGCTGCTGAATATTCTCAAATCAAGAATTAAAAATAGAAAGTACATTGCAACTGCGCGTACGCATCATTTGATTTACGTACGAAATAATGAAACTTTTCTAATTCTTGGCAATCATTCAGCAAACTGCAATAAACTAAAATTCAATACAAATAATATCATTACTTATTGAAAACAATAATGTAATCATCGCACTTAAGTACTAATGACAACAAAAACTAAATGTGTTATTATCTTCAACTATCAAACTATACAAACTATGTTTATTGAAAAAATGCTAATACTTAACAATTTCGTGACTGCACCAATTTATTGGCAGGATAACTATACCAAAGTCGGAGATGCACCGCACTGCAGTAGTAGTCCTTAAAAATAAAACAAAGTCGTTGAAAGGTGTCATCAAATACAGATTTCTATAGCGTTTCATTATTATGCCGAATCCAATTTTAATAACGAATGAACTATATTAATGGAAAGTACTTTAATAAATGAAACGCATGATCAATGCGCTGAATGTTTTAGATATTTGCAAGATAATTTAAGTATAGGCAACACATATTACGGTTAGGAGTAACTTTGAAATATTCTATAATAAACTATTTTGGATAATTGTATTTTTACGTCTTGTAGTTGTAACTAAACATGTTAACAAGTCTAATAATAATTAGTGATATGACTTCGCCAAATTAATGGCAAACCAATCGTAAAACAGTGCTTTCTCATTGGCTGACGTAAGACGACATTTTGAACAATAAACTCTATGATTGGTCAACAAGTTCTAATTACTTTTCTCCTACTTTCTTCATCCAAAGTATTATCGTTATTGATAGTAGACAATAAACAAAATAAAGATTGTAATATGCGTCAATAGATGCGATGAACAATCCATAAACAAATTATATAAATAAATGCAACCAACGTAACCAATCTGCTAAAAGGGTAATCTAGCCCGCCGATACCCTTTAACCTGGATCGACCTTGAGATATATCCAATTGCGATAAGGCTTATACAATGTTTGTTGCTAGTTCTCATTCCCTTGACTTAATTCAATTTTTGATTGTTTACAATCATATCAAGAATTATGGTTTTCAATCATCATTCGATTTGCTAATTGGATATATTTTAGATAACATTTTTAAAATTTCAATAAATATAAATATATATATTACAAATATAATTGTGTTAAAAAGTTATTTCAATCTTTGCGAGTAAACGCGGTTCTTGAATGAATAAATCCTGTTTTTTGAAAAGTGGCAGATTTTATAGTAAGATGACGACCGCCCACCTTTATTCTATTATCCACTACTGACCCAGAAATTGGATGCTGTTCCAGTTATCCCCGTCTCTCTTTGGAGAGATGGAAATTTCGCTTGAAATGGTTATTATAATTGTTTCTTTTTTGCACGCGCGTTTTACTTAGAAATTGGTAATGTTTGCATTTGTTGTTTGTTGAATTATCGTGCGATTTGAAGGAAATGCTGAAAAATAACATTTTCGAAATAAGAAACATATTAATAAAACGATAAAACCCAATTTATGGAGTCAGTCGAAAAGCCGCGTTATCTATGGCAAACACAAAAATATGTGGATAATGAAAGAGTTACAAAAAAGAAAAGAGGCGACGAAAAGAGAGAAGCTGGCAAGAGAGATTGAACTTTGAAACGCCTGCTGCGAGAGCGGTTTGGACTTTAGAAAATGTTTATTTTAATCTAAATCGCTGAAATAAACACGGTCCTTGCAGTAAGGTGGTGAACGACATCCACGGTGCGCGAAAATATATATAATTGGCAAAATTGTTGTACCAACAGATGTAAAGATCTTCAAATAAATTTACACTATCAAATTATTTAATTGATTCTTGTAATTTTTGTTTGCTGGCGATAATTTAAAGTTCGAAACAACAAAGTACGCAATGTTGGCCAAAATTGTAAGGTCGAAGCCTCAAGTGGTGGATTTCTTGCAGAGATCCGGCGGTTGCTGGGCGTCTTCGGCTGCCGCCCAAAGATTGGGCAGGCAGCAGAGGAGAAGTCTGAACGGAGGTATTGTCACATCTCCTCTCGGTAGCTCGATCAAGGTTCCACCGGTGAATTTGGTCGATTACGTTTGGAGCAAGTCTGACCAATGGGTCGAGAAGCCGGCGGCCGTAAGTTGACTAAATCATAAAATATAAAGTGTTCTGAAAACTTACGCAATTCCCGCTGAAGACGTGCGCTGCTTCCGGTCGGAGCTACACGTACGGCATGATGCGGATGCTCATCAGCAGGTTCTCCCAGGCGCTCCTCGGACATTGCGGAATGAAACCAGGAGAGGTCGTCGGTATTTTGCTTCCAAATATCCCCGAGTACATCATCACCTGCCACGGTGCTATGGAAGCCGGGCTCGTCGTCACCTTCGTCAATCCTCTGTACACACCTGGTAAACTCCTACGGAACGCAATTTAAATAATACAGTAATACGAGAAAAAATGCGAATTCACAGATGAGGTGAAGAGGCAATTTGAGAACGCCGGTGTCAAGATGATCATCACCTTCCCGTTGCTCCTCGAGGTTGCAACGACAGTTGGATCTCAACTTCCCAACTACAAGACGAGCATTTGCGTCGGCGGAGAGGACGACAATGCTAATAACGTGCATGGTTTGCAGAGCCTCCTGATGGCCGGACACGAAGCCGAACTGCCAGGAATCAGCCCTATCGAAACTTGCCTTTTGCCGTACTCCAGCGGAACTACGGGTCTTCCAAAAGGTGTTATGCTCTCGCATTACAATCTCGTTTCTAATTTATCGCAGGGAGACAATCCCGCGCTCCTCGAAGAATTAAACAACGCAGGTAAATCACTCCCCTAAAACTGACGAATTCTATTTATAAACTTTGTAGAAAAGCAAGAAAAAGTCTTGACGGTTCTGCCGTTCTTCCACATCTACGGGTTCAACGGAATCATGAACGTGGTGCTGCGCGAAGGTTTGCACATGATTACGCTCCCAAAATTCACGCCTGAGGAGTACATACAGGCTTTGGCTACTCACAAACCGGAGTACCTCTTCGTCGTTCCATCGCTGATGCTTTTCCTGGCTTCCCATCCGGCCGTCACTAAAGAACACTTGGCATCCATCAAGAGCGTTACGTCCGGTGCTGCTCCCGCCACCGAGGGACTCTTGCAGAAGTTCAGGGAGAAGGTCGGACGCGATGATATCACCATTAGACAAGGTTAAACAATTAGTTTTATGGTAGTTTTGGATTTTCCCTATTATGTACAAGTTTCCTAATTGTAGGGTAAAACTGACATTGTATCTGACAAATGTTGATAACACTAATTCTTTAGGATACGGTATGACAGAGAGTTCCCCGGTGACGTTGTTCATGCCTCTGATGACTCCAAGATCGAAGATAGGGACCGTGGGCGTGCTGCTGCCTGGAACTGAGGCCAAGATCCAGAGCCTAACAACCGGCGAGGTTCTGGGCACCCACCAGCCTGGAGAACTCCTTGTCAAAGGACCTCAGGTAATAATCATCACCTTCCAAATTCCACTTACTGTTGCATCTTTTCATTTCTCAGATAATGTCTGGATACTTGAACAACGAGAAAGCGACGGCCGAGACCATCGACGAGGAGGGATGGCTGCACACAGGAGATGTGGCTTACTACGACGAGGACAGCTACTTCTACATTGTGGACAGATGTAAGGAGCTGATCAAGGTGAAAGGAAACCAGGTGAGTCTCGAGTTTTACGTGTTTATTATTCGCATTTACAAAAAAAAAGAAAAAAATATATAATAGAACGGAACAGAAAAAGAAATATATATATATATATACACATATATATATAAAAAAAAATTAAACAGTTTCACGTCATACATACAGACACATACAAAGTCGAGCTCTTATTGCTGTTCCAAACAAGAAAAAACACATAAATACTGAGATGCAAGGAATATTTCTTTTTCTCTTTTTCGTAACGGAAAAAAAAAGTACAAACGAAAACATGTAAAAATTAAGAATTTAAAAAATAGGCACTTATATTTTGTTTACATAGTATATATATATAATATATGAAAGTGAATGATTGTAACTTAAGTAAAAAAAGGTAATTTAAATTAAGAAGGGTTAGCGGGGCGAGGAGAAACGAATTAACCTAATGAACCTTCTCATCACTCACTCTATTTTAATATTGTAGAAACAGTCTGTTGATGAAAAGAAAAGGAAATCATCATCAGGGCTTGCTTATCGTCGTATGAATCCGCAGTATAAAATTTTATTTCATTTTATATAAAACCCTGAATATATCTACACAGATAAGTTGAGGTTATACAAATTATATATATATACGAAACGAAATGATCCTAAATCTAATTGGTTGTTTCAGTTTGAACGATTTCAGCTGAGGCAGTGTTTGTTGTTGATGGTTGTTCTTGTTGTGGTGGTGATGGTACTGTTGTTTCTGTTATTATTGTTGTTGGTTCCGGATCAACGTCCATAAGACTTACTTGCTGCTGCACCTCACATTCCTTCTCCGCTTCCCGAGTTTCGATCTTTTCCACCGGCGGCTCCTCTATTCTGTGATCCATTTCTTCAGTCTGCACAGGCTCATGTTTGTCCTCCACTTCAGTCTGTGTTTCAATAACTTCTGGAGCTTTCTCTTCCTTGACAACCTCTTGCACTTGTTCTTTTACCAGTTTCATTTCTTCCTCAATCACCTGCTCAGGCGCAGCAGGCTCCACCACAGGAACTTCCTCTATTTTAGGCTCATCCTTCTGCTCCTCCACAGGAACGTCCTCATTCATCTTGCACTCTAGAACTTCCGCACTTGCAATCATCTCCTCCTCTTCAACGCTCTTAACTGGCTCCAGTACAGTTTCCTCGACCTCGGGCGGCAGCGATTTCACCGTTTCGAAGTCTTCCGTTAGGTTATCACCTCCCCCCAACAATTCGGTACTCTCTAATTTAGTATCATTTTCACTGCTCGTCTCGTTTTCGGTCATGTTAACGCTTTCCTCTGTATTCTTAATTACTACATCCTCACTATTGCTCTCTTCAATCTTATCTTCTACAATGGAAGCTTCTGTGGTTTTGGGTTCTGCACTGCTCGGCTCCTGTTCACTTGGTGGCTCTATACTATCCCTACGTTTTTGGACTGGGGCAGGTATTGCAGTTATGGTAACACTGACATCTTCAGCTTCTGCGGGAGATTCATCTTGAACTATGGTTTCTGGAGCCTCAAGCACATAGTCTGCTCCATAGGTTTTGTCGATAGGACAACAGGTAATCACAGTTTCTGAATTAGTTGCCTCAGTATCTGAACTACTTGTTTTTGCTGGGAAAGGGTCCACAACCATATCGTTCTTTGATGTACTTTGAAAGGAAACAGTCTCCGTTTTTGGCCACACTGGTGAATCATCCATCTCCTCAATGTTTATTTCATGACTGGCCTCTGGCAGGTGTTCAGTTTCAATGCCATTGATGAATCCATCCCCATTCTCTGGTGTCCTATGATTGCCCGGCTCTGTGGTGCTAACCACCAGGATATTCTTCTCCAAAGCCCTCATATACTTATCTATTCTATTGTACTCTTTACGTGGTGTGGTCAGCAACTCGCAAATTCGCTGCACCGTGAAAGGGGCCGCCACAAAAGTATCCAGCTTCTCCAATATAAATGTCTTCATTGTGTCATAGTTAAATAGGTCCACGTTCGGGCACGGGGGTATATCAACGGACGGGCAAGACTCGTAGAACTCGGTTATAACGTTAATTAACTTCTCGCGGAACAGACTTTTAATTACTGCCCACTGGTAAACAGGGTCACCAGTTTTGGCAACAAAACTCAGGTACTCCTCAAGCTCCCTCGGGATGTCTTTCGGCTTCAGTTTCGTGAACTCCTCCAGGCTGTGCAGAATTTCCTCCGGGTTTTCCATTGCTCTTTTTCCCTAACACTCACTTTTTTGCGGCTTCTACAAAATTTTTAATAACGAACTTTGATCTAATATACACAAAGATAGAAAAATGACCTTCTGTTTGGTGCGTCAAACCGAATTGACGCACAGCACTGCCAACATTACGGATCATCAAACAGCAATACCAACGTCAAGATCGATAACGTTAAAATTTTAAAATATTTTCAGGTGTCTCCAACTGAATTGGAAAATCTCATTTTAGAGATTGATGGCATCATAGATGTGGCTGTCGTCGGCATTCCAGATACCTTGGCAGGTGAAGTTCCAAGAGCCTTCGCCGTGAAGAAACCAGGAAGTACGTTAACCGAGGATGATGTTCTCTCGTACGTGAATCCTAAAGTGACTCATTACAAGAAGATAGCCGGAGGAGTCAAGTTCATCGAATCCATTCCTCGTAATCCGAATGGCAAAATACTTAGGAATGAACTGAAGATTAAGTGTTGATATTCATAATTTAGGACGATTTTTTAAAATAATTATTTTTATACGCATTTTATACTTTATTAATAGATAAATATTAAATCGTTATTCTTTCCAATAATTAATTAAGTTTTGATGAATTTTATCTAGTAAGATTATGATATACAGAGAAAGAAATATATTTTTGTGAAGAAGCAAGTTTGAGAAACACTGATGTAAATTTGATTACTTGGTTGCATACCAATTTTCAGGATAATGAAGTTGGCTACGCACGACGGAGCTCTGTTCTATGCGAGATTGCAATGGAGTTTATCAATTGACAAATAACATAGTATTATATTTTTTTATTATCATATCTTAAAATGTTTTGATGAGTGATAAATGAGAATATTGCAAAGATGTGGCACGAGGCAAGGAAACAGGAGAGGAAGATCCGTGGAATGCTGGTGGATTACAGGAAAAGAGCGGAGAGACGCCGGGATTTCTATGAGAAAATCGTAATAATCATAATATAAACGACCCGACCTAACCAATTGTTTTAACTTTATTTTTATTTCTTCCTTAGAAAGCTGATCCTACTCAGTTCTTGCAGGTCCATGGAAGACAATGCAAGATCCACTTGGATCCTGTGATTGCAGCAGCTGCGGATGGACCTGCCACAATGTAATAACACTTGTCTTTACGCATTACTTATTAATTGACTTTTATTTTTTTATAGGATGCCCTGGCAAGGGCAAAAAGAAAATTTAATTGATAGGTTTGATGTTAGGGCACATTTAGATTTTATCCCAGCTGTGAAAACTGATGAGGATTTTGAGATTACATATGAGGAGAGGCAGATTAACTACGAGAGGTATAGGATCATTGCTCAGAACTCTTTTTTGGCTATCAGCGAGGAGAAGTTCTTGAAGCAGTTACATCTGGAGGAGCAATTTGGGTACACAGAGAATGAACCTAAAACTAAGAAGAAAACTGGTGGAGCAGCTATTGGCTTCAATTATGAGGACGGTACAGGACCAAGCCCATCGACGATACAGTATCCTATTGAGGAGGAGAATTCTGATGAGAATTCAGATAGCGATTTGGATGTGGATCTGTCGATTAACGTTTCTAAGCTCGATCAAGGTCAGGCGCACGAGATGAATAGACATGGAAGGAATTTCGGGATGAGTTCCAATGATTTCTATTCGTTCTTGACACATGACTTGGAGGAGGCTGAGAGCTTCAGGTTGGCGAAGGAAGAGGAACACGAAAAGGCGCTGTTTTCGGGGAGGAAGTCACGTAGGGAGCGTAGGGCGCATCGAGAAAAGAGATTGGCTAATAGAAAGATCAGTCCACCAAGCTACGCCGCTAGAGAACCTATAAGTGTTGTATTGGAGACTCATCAAAAATCCGAGTCTCGATCGCCGTCACCTGAGAACACAGGTAAAATAACATTCATAACATCTTTCGGAGACGAAGAGGAGCCTCAGATGCCCAGCAAACCAACGTACGCGGATAAAGTAAAGTACGGCAGTCGCTTGAAACGATTGCGAGAGGATAGCGAGGAACGTGTGGTGTTTAGGGATCTTAACACGTTCAAGAGATCGCGAAGTCGGGATCGCAATTTCCGTAGGAGATCAAGACGGTCGAGTTCACGCTCGAAACGCTTCCGTTCCAGACGTTCCTCTTCCTCCAGCTCGGAAAGATCACGTCGCTCTCGAAGACGACGGTCACTATCGCGCAGCAAAAAAAAGAGCATCTCGAAGTCGCCGAGTAAGTCTCGAAGTAAGTCTCCGGCTTGCAGCATTCCGATCCCGCCCAAAAGGGAGGAGTCACCGCCGAAACTTGTAACTCGCTATTACGGCCGCAGGAAGAGCGACCTCAGCTCATCGGACATATGCGATTCCAGCGACGACGACCATGCACCGGATAAAACCGAATCAAATTTGTTAGTTTAATCGAAACCTTATCAGGTTTCTTTCCACCCAGAATATTTTGCCTAATTCGCTTTTGTTTTCGTTCTGTAGGGATTCTCAAAACTCTATATCCAAGACTGGTAATTCAGGCTCATCATCCAAAGTCAGTAAGAACCTCTCAATATCTCTCTTTCATCCAAAATCAAATAATACCAACCAAAAGAACTCTTCTCCCGCATTTTCTTTAACCATACTACCGATGCAAGGATTGCAATACCAATTATAAACAAACTTCTCCAATTTATATTATTTTAAATTGCTATTGCAATCCTCCAGATCAAACCAAAATATAGCGTATTTTATTCGATCCTTGGTTGGAGACGTATTAACATAGGGAATATTTTCAGAGTGGGAACAATACGTCGGCAGCGGCGGCTGCTGCAGCAGCCAGTGCACAAAGCACCAGTTTAAGTCTGCAAGAGCGGCTTAAGAGGAAAAGGCAGGCCCTGCTGAATAAGCAATGTAAATAGATTGCTTCCATCGAGTGCCATCTCGTTTCTATTCATTTTTCTTCTTTTCGCAGTTAAAGCCGATAAAATCGCCGAGCAGATGAAGACGGAGCGCGAGAAGCAGGAGCAGCAGACGCGCGAGGACGAGCTACGGGAAATGGCAATAAAACTAAGAAGAAAGTGAGTACCAAATTAATCCTCAACATTCTCTTATACTTCTGTTGTATTCTTAAGATAATTGTTTTTTTTTATCGTTGCAGGCAAAGAGAACGAAGGCATGCGTACGAGAGCAACAGTTCGGATAACTCTTCGGACAATGAGGCTGGGAATGCAGGATCCTCGACCTGTGATCGGAGAAGTCGCAGTCCTTCGCCGAAGTCGCACCAATCCAGGAGTTATAGGGATCGCAGGTCGCGCGACCGCGATTACCGGAAGTCTGATAAGGATGACGATTATAGGAGAAATCGATCCCGCGGTAGGAGCCGCGATCGGCATCGGAAGTCGCCGTCTCGCGAAGAGGACCGGAAGCAGCGCGATGATTACGATGACAGACGTCGGGACGAATATAGCAGGCGCAGCAGGGACTACAGAAACGATGATCACAAACGGAGCGATAAGGATAGAGATAGGGAGGAGCGATCCTCTGGTCGCGGTTTAGTGGATTATTGACATAGTTTTTCCTAAATTGCATACGTACACACACGAGAGTTGAATATGCTGAAAGTTTTTGTTTTGTTTTTGTATTTTCTCCATTACTTTCTATATATATTTTTTGTTTATGGATTAATAAAATGAATGAGCGTAAGAGGAGAGGACTCTGCGTATGTATTTATTGTGGGGGGTAGGTCTCGTGAATAAAATATGGTTGCGGGAGGAGGTGTGGAAAACTGCCGTCGCTGAAGTGCGCGACGACCATCCCCAACTTTCGTCCGCCCTCCACGCGTCTCTCGGGACCGGACATAAAATGTCCTGAAATGTCGTGTGGCTACATGAAGGGCTAAGAAAGTCATTTGGCGACTGGTCCGCACCTGAGACGACGTCCCTAAACATCCAACCCTTAAAAACGGCCTTCGCTTGTTTTAATGAAACCTCCATCCTTTCATTTAAGAACATCATCTTCAAAGTTTTAATCCTTTTGCAAACAGTTCGGTTTCAATTTGGAGAAAACAACATTACCAACAATCAATTTAATCTGTTCCTATATTCATTGATCATTGCAACTATATTCAAACTTTCATTAAATATTATACAACTTTTCAAAGTATTTGCTAAATACTTAATTTTTGACATTTACATCATTCAATGTGTGATTTAATTTAAGGATAGTAAAGATATATTTTTCTGTTACTATTTTAATAGTTGCATATTAGACGATGAAAAGTTTTTAGAAAAAAGAATGAAAAAAAAACATTTTATAATCAACAGATATTTGAAACATAATTTACAAATTGCATATATTAATATTTTATTACATTTTATAACATAACTAAATTCAATTTAGTAAAATTAAATATTTTTATTTGATAAATGGTCGAAAATTGCAAAAATCAATTAATGACAGTTGTAGCTCAATTGTGTAGTATTGTTAGCTCAATTATTTTCCATCTCTTGCTTAACTTTCTCGCGATGTCAATCGGTCATAAAACACCATTAGTTACTGTATTCAGTTGAGAAAAAAAACAGTTAAATTATCTGTTACTAACCCTTTGTTGCTAAACAATACATGCAATTTCCGGCGCGGCATATGCGCGGTAAATTTAATTAAAAAAAAAAGAAACACCCGATTGCATTAAATTTTTTTGGATGCCTGTTGGAGCGTTTTCTCCGAAGCAACCCGTTAAGACGACATGTGCGGCCGCGGAAAGGGGTTTGATGAACCAACAAAAAAGAGAGCGCAACGAAAAGGGATCCATCAATTCCCGTAATAAATCAATATGTTTATTTCCATGGGTCATTCATTTTTGCATGTAATGATAATTACAAGAACAGAATATATAGCCACGAATAACTGAATTTGAAAATACACATCATCAAAAGGGATTCCACTCGGTTTCGTTCGCGTTTGTCCTATGCGGACGCTTCAGCAGTTTCGGTTCATTGTTTTCATTTTTCTTGCGGAAAATAGCGGCATTGTTAACACGTCTTTATATACGTTCTTATGTCCATAATAAAGAGGGGAAGTTGTTGTATATTTATTTTTAAAACACACATTCCACTGCATGATAACAAAGCTATTCGGTTTTATAGCGTACACATACACTCGCACCGCACGAGAAGAACATGCGGATGTCGTGTTAAGTCCAACCCCCACCGAACACACAAACACACAGACACATACATACATACATGATCGTAATGTGAAAGGAATATGTTTGGCGAATAGACAAATCCGTGCTGTTACGAATTTTATAGGACATCTGTGATTCCATAAGAATAAACCAAGTTGCGGCGGATGTAAGAATCGAACGACCAATGGATGTCGAACGCGAAATCCCTTTTCGATTCTACGACCGAAACTTAAAAACGCGCTGTTTTCTTTCGAAATAAAAACCAACAACGTCTCACCTCCAACCATCCAACCACCCCCAAACCTAACCACCCAAAAGAGAGAAGAAAAATACAACGACGTAAAAAAAAAAGGAAACCAAAAAGTAAATACGGCCGCGTCGTATACGCGCGAGTCCTGCCATCAATTTAACATTACTACATTATATAAATATAAAAATGGTAGTGACAACTTTATGGGTCTTCCTTATGGTAGCATTTTTCATGTCTCGAAACGCCACTACCTGATTATTATTATTATTTACCTTCTTCAAAATACAATTTGTCTTAAAGTATATCAATATGATTATTCTTTTATTCATTGCAGTATAAATCCTCCCAACATGAAAATTAAATGATTACATAATTTGTTACTCAATCAAATATTTTCATTTGTTATGATTATTTCTTCTTCCTTAATGCATACAAGACACAATTTGTATGAATAGTATCGTTATTTTTAATTAATTATTATTTACCAGTAACATTGGTAGTATCAATATTGGACATGACATTTCCCAAATTATGTGTGACCATAAATAATTCAGGAGCGTTATTATTTTGAATTTGTATATTTTCTATCGATTTTACATATATATTCGGAGAGATTTTGTAAACTACAGATGCAGAAATATGTAGTTTCTTTTAAAAACTGCAAAAAGGTAACCATTCTTTTATGTAGTGCTTGCAATCATAAATACTATAAAATATGATTATTTGGTAAACAATAAATACAAAAATAAAAACCAATAAAAATATTTGATTTAATTTAAAAATGTTTAAATAATTTATCAAGTGTGAACTAATTAAATGTAAATTAATTATAATTAATCCAAACTAATATATTTAAAAATTAAAAGATCTTCAATAGATTTTGTATCCAAATCTAAACTCAACATTTTCATTTCATTTTGTACATTATTAAATAGTTTATTAATATAATATTTATTTGTTCCTTTTTCATTCGTTGGAGCCGCATCTGTGGGAGCAGCGTGCATGGATATCATCCAGTTTTTAATGGAAATATTTATTGTTATTGAATTGGGGAGCGTGGGAAGTACCGTTGTCCGCGACATCTGGTCGGTCGGCGGTCCACGCTCCACTTAAACGCGACGGTGCCTAAGGGGGTGGCAGCTTTTGCGTGGGGGGATATTACCGAACACCACCACCCCCCGCACCTACATCCTTTAACCTCTCCACCGCCGTCCCCGACGACTGCGACTGTTGGGTGAATGAGGAGGTTGAGGATGAGGAGGACGGTTTTGTTGGAAAGATGGGAACGTCCATTTGCTAATGCATCTCGTCAATCTTAAGTGCCCCCTTAGACCACAACATAAGTAAATAACTTGTCCCCTCGAACTACAAATATCGTTAAGCGCACAATGGTCTGCGGCATCCTCCGCCGCCCGAATCTTATTAATGAATTTCAAACGAGAAACATAAAGGCAGAAAAAAAACCGCAAGAAGAGAGCGCATTAGAATTATATGATAAACTTAAACTTTAGTTTTGTAGATTTAATTGTAAATTAATTGGAAATGAAATAAAATTTTGAATGCGTTCTAAAAGAAAAAACGAAGAGTTTAAGTGCGGCGCGTGTCTAGACTGAGAAAGATAAAGTGCGGCGTTATTAGTTGTTTGGGAGAAGAACGATGTAGAGATGAAAGTGCAGAAGTTCATGATGTATTATTATTATTGGTGAGCGGGAATTCCCTGAGCCGAAGAAACAATAAAGCATCGACGTATCCATCCGTACACGTGTATTCATAAGCGGGCAACGAGAGCATCGATACGAAAAGGAGGGAGAAAGGTCTTCAATCCGATGGGATGAGGATGCGAAGGTAGATGGGATGAAGGAGGAGGAGGAGGTGGAATTGTAATTGAATGGGCTGCTGCACGATACGGGCTAGATATTGTGCTGGGACGCAGGGACCTCCCGCTATTTGTCTCCTATAATATCAGAAATCGACATCGGAGCAGGCCCTGCATATTTCATAATATTTACCAAACATTTGATCTATGTAGTGTGCACGATCACTGCCCATAATTCAATATTCTCCTTTCCTACACTCTAATCCCATCGGCTTCATCTCATCCCAGGTACATCAAGTAAGCCACGCTTAACCATTACAACCTCTATAATATCGAGAAAATTAAAACAACAGCGAAAAGTTAACATCACCTTAGTTACACTGAAATTATTGCAATCACATAGAACAAAAAAAAAATAACAACGAGAAACAAGTGTGAAACATAAAAACGAAATTAAAATGAAAGATGTAGAAGTGAAATTTCGTTTTAAATGCGTCACATTTCTAGACTTTTACATTTAAAAATACTATTACTATATACTATTATATTATATAGTATATAAATTTTCACAACTATATTTTGAATATACAAAAAATGGAACGCTATAAATAATTTTTTTACTAAAACTATCATCTAAAAAATGCAAATAACAATAAGAACAACAAAAACCAGTACAAAAATTCATTAATATTGCTGTTGTTTCTTGATAAAATTAGTAGAATATTTCTGCTAATAATAAATATAGAATTATATAAAAAAATTTCTTATACTAATAGAGAATAACAGTTATTGCGCAATTAGATTAGAGAATGTTAAAGTTCACAATATTATATACGAGCATTTTTCAAACTGTTTTTAAAAATTTCAACTTTAAATTACTTGGTCAATTTACTAAACACTATGAGGGTAGTTTTTATTGTAATATTTTATTTCTAATATGTTTGCGGGTGTAAAAAAAAGGTTGAAGAATTCTGGACTAAAATGCACTGAATTATGTATTAGTAAAACAGTAAACGAGTCAATTGTCTTGAAGATAATATCCGAAGTTAATTTGAGATTTATATGTGGGTTTAATTGTTGAATGGAAACAAAAATTGTTTGCTAGGATAATTGCGTTCGTTATAAGCGGTTTTAAGAGCGCTGCAAATTCATTAAGTTAACAAAAAAAAAGTAGATTATAATAAGGAGGAGACAACAAAGTGGGGTTGAAAATAAAAGAGAGGGAGAGAAAAAGGAGTAGGGGAAAGGTGAATATTTGGTCGGTGATTGGCCGCGTGTCCGGTGCAACGAAGAGGTGGGGGTTATTGTTGGCGGTGGTGGTGGTCGTAATCAATGATGACCAGCGGTGTTCTTGTGTGTGTGTGTTAAGGTCGGGAGAGGGGTTTTCGAAGGACAGCGGCCGAGCGGGACATGAATAATGCATGCCGCAGATGCGGAATACGTGTAGCGAACGGCATCGATGGGGTTGATGGTGGTGGGGGGTGGTCTTTAAATAGGGAAAGGGATGGGAGCATTGGCGAGTGCGAGCGATAGAGAGAGAGACAGAGAGGACAACCCTTTTTCGAGATACAGGGCAGAGAAACCCTTTCGACCGTCACCTCGGTAAGCTGCTGCTGCTGCTGCTGTTACTTCACCCCCCTCTTCATCCCACCGCACTCTGCAAAACCCTTTTCTGGGCGGGTGGTAGGTGCGGCCCACTGGCCAACTTATCCCTCGTCAACCTCTTCGGGACACCACTCCCGGCCAAAAGAGAGACAGAGAGAGCGAGGACCGTCGGGTCACCGCTGCGAACGACATTTATCGAAAACCCGCATACATCTCACCTAATTATGCAGCAAAACCCTATTTTCACCCATTACTCAGTCCTCAATTAATTTCATTAGCCCCCAAATACTCAATCGACAAAGAAACTTTATTGACATCAGCCTCATAAGACGCAATTATCTCAGCAGCAAGTAAGTCAATCAAACAACTTTATTCTAATAATCATTTAATGTTTAAATTATAGCTACTAATTCAACATAATTACTACATTTCCAAATTTCATCTCCGCAGAAAGCCAACAACTTCATTTATACTCAATAAAAAGTTTGCAGAATATTTAATTACGAAATTGAATTTTTTACTCAATATTTTCTGAAAAGTAATTAATTGATTGTTAAACTAATATATTTTTAACTTTTAAAAAGTTCACAGATGAAACTTTGATTAAATTCGCTATCAAAAGAAGCAAGAATACCAAAAGCAAGTAAGTCAATCAAACTTTTAATCAAAATCTAACAACTTTATATCGTATACTTTGTACAATATTCTAAAAATCTATTAAATTTTTAAATCGACGCATCTTCGAGGTACTATTAACTAAATCTAATAACTTCATTTTGTTCTCAACATAATAACTACATTTCCCAATTTATTCTAAATATCAGAGAATTAAAAAAGTTTATTAGAGAAACTTTAAAACCGCGATAATGGCGGATCCGCACTATGCTGAACTGTTGGTATCAATTATTAGAAAATGTATTTCTAATGATTTAATGTAATTATTAATTTGCAAAGTAAAAGTACAAAAAATGATGGAAATACAAAAAAAAATCGAAATAAAACTGTTCACTAAACGTAATAGAGTAATTGGATTATATCATGTTGACCCTCCTATATTCACACTATATGTATTTTTTTTGTTGTGCTCCAGTTTCTCCCTCGGTGCTTTTGAATGCTCTCACTCAATTAGATCTGGAGTTATTTACATATTTACGGTCATATTTGTGCGTGTGTATAGGGATCAGAGATCAAACAGCATCCAGTGTCGCTGACCCATGACCCCATCTCTCGACCATACACGCACGCACAGTCTCTTTGTGGCTCACCTATCCCGCATTTTTTATTCATCCGCACTCTTCACACAATGGACCTACCTGACTACCTGACACGCGCGATGTTTACGTGATCCAATTTTACACTTACCCTAATCTTGGTGGGGTCGAGTGTGGGGTGTTTTGACCGAGGAGGGATGATGTCCAGCAGCATCCAAACGATTGACCTCCACGACCCGGCACGCTCTCATCCTTTTCATCAACATCATCATACAAATAATCCTGTTCTTCGCTTGCAGAGGATGATCATCATCTTGGTCATGGATGCGATGCAAATTCGACGCGACGTTCACTCCTTCCTCTTATGGGAGTCGAAATCCCCGATGGTAATTGTTAAATTAGCAAATCCAATGCATATTTATCAATGCCTAACAATCTGCACGAATAAAGGGGTGAATCTTCACGTATGTCGCTCATCCCTGAAACATTTGATGCAAATTTATCTCCTGCGGCTTCGAATTAGCCTCGCATCCATTTCCAAATCAAAATTTCCACATGCTTCACTTTCCATAGCAAGATCGATTTTCAGGAATGTTGATTTTCTTAATTGTTTAACAATTATAGACATTTATATTTTCCAATTATGTAACATTGACAATCATCAAATTTAATCGTAATTTTTGTAGGCTAATTCCTTAACAAATTTTTCTACACAATTTCGCTTAAGCAATATTTTTCAAATCAGGAACAATTTTCTTCTTTCTTTATATTTAGTCTCGTATCCAAATCATAAAGAAGTTATTAATAGAAAGACTGATTTTAGATGGTGCCGCCATTATGCAACCAAACATGTAGATGAATTAAATAGCGATAAGAAAATATAGTTGGTAACTATGTAAGAACATATCTGACAGTTCCATTTTTTTAAGGGTTGGCTTATTTTTTTGTTTGCTTTGGGGATGTAGGAGGGAGGTGCGTTATTTATTTATTTTCTTATCGTGGATGGACTGTTAACTTAAGATATTGATATTATTCAGGGGTTGCGGGCTTACCAAAATCGCTTCTGAAGGATGGGGATGTTGGGGGCGGTTGGGCCGAGGCCGAGCGGCCTACGGTCGAAGAAGAGAAGAAAAATATGAAGAGAGATGGTGGGAGAAGTGAAGGTAAGGTGGAGGTGGAAGATCCTCTTATATCTTATATATAGCGTGCACACACGCGGCCGGAGAGATCCTAATATTCAAAGTGAATATTTTCCAAGAGATAAAATGATGGAATATTCTTACGGTCCGCAAGGTAGCCGGTGATCCGGGGATTTAAGGGATGGAAATAAGGATGCGAAATAAGGGGGTTTGAGGGGATGCGGGATCTCCTGGGCGACGGAGGGTTGCGGAGGAGGAGGAGGCTTGACGGACGGCCACGACCCTCTCACGTTATCAGCGACCGTCCAGCCTCGGCTACAGATATTACCATATACAGAGTGGATGCTGCGGCTATCAGGCCAATTCCGAAAACGTCCCGTTGTCAACCAGCAACGACCGACCCTTCTCCTCCTACTCCTCCTATCTGTCTTCTCTTCCCACAAGCAAAAAATATAATGTATCCTCCAATGGAGAGGAGAAAAAGTCTCACGCAAATAAACACAAAATATAAGAGATTCATACTGTTTATTTCCACCTCCACCCTACATTCTCCCCAAATCCCATCCCATATTTGCATACGTCAAATGGATGCAGAATTTGATGTACACACGACGACAACGAAAAACTCTAAGATCTAGTTTTAACACAAAATATTTGGAATATTTTTAAACAATTTTAACACAGTAATTTGTAATTAATAATAAATTAAATAATGTTTTTTTTTGTAATTTCTTTAATGTTGTTCATTTATTATATTATTAAATAATTATTAAATTTATATTTTTTTAAGTAGATTTCGCTAGATAGTATTTTTAGGTTATGACTTTGACAGTTATCAACTGTCAATTATATTATTACGTCAGAAATGGAGATTTTTTAGATTACGACTTTTGACGTTACTTTGTCGCTAGAAATAGAGACTTGGATAATTGACAAAGATTTATACAGTTTTTTTTTAAATAAAAAATATGTATTTGTGTGCCAATAAAGCGTATTAATTATGTATTTAATTCAGTTGCTTGATTTTGTGAGCATTGTTTGCGAATAGTTGGAAACATTTAATTGGTGAAATCTGATGCGCGTAACTTTGCAGACGACCTCCACCGAATTAACAACTACCGTTCGATTTCTTCCAAAAAGCTTTGATCGACTCACCCAAATATGAATATCGATCCATCGATCCTCCTCTATATTCCTTTGTTGAAGGGTTAACGCATTTGGGTGTCGTCCCCATTAACGGGCACATCTGCTTTTTTCTCTCACCGTTATATTTATTTTCGATGCCACCCATATATACGTGCGCTTCTTGCGGGTTGAAATAATCGATATAAGGGGTTGATGTTTGCATGATTCCAGGTAGTCAAAGTACGTGCACGTACATCTCTCGAACACCCGATATTTTATATATTATAATGTACCTAAAATTATGCAAAAAAATAATAGAAAGAATATATGCTTATACCTCTTTCAAATTCGACTACCTGCGCGAAAAGGATTACGCAACCCGATCGGCATTAACGGGGTTAAAAAAAAGAGAGAGAGAGGTAATAATAATACTGCTACGTGAATAATAATAAAAAAAAACGGTCGGTTATTATTGTCTGGGATTGCGAGTGACATTTGAATATGCAAGGATTTGTCGGTGAAGGGTGTCCTGGTGGAGATGGAGGAGGACAGGTAGATGGAGGAATGCATGGGTTAGAGTGAAAAGGGGAAGTAGTGAGTGATATGCAGAGAGGGCGCATTAAATTGCGGGCATATGCACGATTAGTTTTTGTTTGGCAGGAGTGAAAAATAACATTTGCGAAAAAAAAACAGCTGCCGATGACGCTCGATCCAAACTGACATTTAAATATCGATTATTATCAATTTTATTTTAATTTCACATTAGATGTTATTAAGGTTAGGTTAACATTTTCATTTATAAGTTTTTCTCTTGTTTCAAATTATATGAGAATCAAAATTATAAGAATGCAATAAAATTATATTATATTTTTCTTATCAATTTCACCTATTTCACTTTTTGAAATCTGTCAGTTATGTCAAACAGTTTTTGACTTGAAATTTCAGTGTTTCAGATTAAAAATTTGAAGAATTCAGTTAAGTTTTCGCCTCCTTTTTCCCATCTGCGTTTGCTGGATCTTCACTGCTAGCCCGGAGCGGTTTTACATGCAAAAGTCGCAGAATCCATGGCCTTCTAGTTGCGTCTGGCTACCAGAGGGATATCGTTTCGGTGTCCTGTTTTCTAGTGCCCGGAGGGACGACAGGTAGGTAGGTAGAAGGTATTTGTATGTGTGTGTGTTCGTGTTTGCGAGAGAGGGCGAAGAGGAAAGGAGTCCTGGAAGAATGTAATTTTACGAGGACGAGTCCCCCAGGACACGAAGAACGCGGTCTCCTTCTCACTTTCCTCCTTTTACTTATCCTCCACCCCTAACGTCTTTTTCCCTCTCTCTCTCTCACTCTCCACATTTCCAAGACCCTCCAGCCGCATCCCTCCAAAGACCAAAGACCAAACACGGTCCACCACCGCCGCCAAAAACAGCAAGAAAAAAAAACTCGCATATAACTAAAACCAAATAAGATCGTAAGATGAGAAAAAAGGACGAGATGGAATTGTATTGATTAAAAACAGCAATAAACAAAGCTCTAATATTCAATTGAACCACTTGCAATTTTCACAGATTCTTCTCGATTTTCACAAATAGTTTGAAAAAAAAAACAGCATTAATACTAGTAAAGTAATAACAATTAAAATATACATGTAACTAAATTTGACTAAATCAGTTTGGATTGTTTGGAAATCTTGTTTTTTCTTTGTAATAGTTTATTTTGATTAACATGAATTGAGGTTGTGAATCTATGTTTTTTCTTGATATTGCTTTGACGTTATTCCTGTAGAGGCGACAATAATATTGCTAATACGTCAAAACATAATAATAAACGTTTTTGATAGTTCAAACTGTGCTATTGAAAGATGCAATTGATGTATTTTGCTCTAATTTTACGTTTTAATAATTAGTGATTTTTTTAATTTATTTATTTCTTTTAAATTGTTTATTTATGATTTTTTTTAAATAACGTGTGGATATAATTGATTCTATTCGTTGCAAATTTTTCAGTTTAGTGTAAACTTTGTGTTCGTGGAAAACTTCTTGGCAAAGTTTCTCAGTACAAAATGTCGCATCGCGCGGCTGCTTGTTCGTATATGAATATGCATGTTAACTCGGCGCGAAACCGAATCGAATAATGGAAACGTAACAATTGTTGGAAGACTTTAGCGCCGATCTCTCCCGGTGTGGTGTATAAGTGTAAGTCAAATACATGCATAGATGAAGACGCAAATATTCTGGATGAATAGGAGGATGAGAGTCTTCTCGGGCCGCACGAAGTTAACGTTGTCTATTCTATGTATATCGAATATCGAAGTCGCACGGGGAGTTCTGCTCCTTGTTAGTAGTGGTAGTGGTGGTAGTAGTGCCTTCTTTCAAGTTTGATCTGGTCTCTCTCGTGGGTAAACGAGTTGGACGGGAGGAGTGTGCGCTCGGGTCAAAGACGGCCACGTAATGAGTTTCCGATTCCTGAGGGACTTCCCCAAAGCCATACAACATGTGTGTGTGTGAGTGTGTGGATGGATGGATGGAAGGAAACATGCTCGCATTGTACATGACCAACCAATTTCATCCTTTTTATATTCTGCCTCTAAACTCTGTCAACTAACTATGTCACTAACTAACTAACCTTTGTACCAACAACAACAACAATGAGAAGTTGAAAGAAAAACATAATTTTCACAATTTCTTTCAAACTTTCTAAACGAATTCGTATTTCAAGTGTACTATTCAAAACTCTTTGATCTCAATTTCTTTTATTACGTTTTTGTCATAGGAAAATAAACGAAGTCTTGATATATCAACTATCGATTATTAAAAATCCCTAGTTTAAACTCCCAACACCAACAGAAATTTCAATAAAATTAAAATGCATGGACTTATTATCAAATTTGTAAAGTAATTTCAATTGAATGGTAAGATATGTACAGTTGAGGTATGTATTGCGTTTAATTTTCGGTGGTTATGAGATATATAGGGCGCATTTAAATTTGAACAGTTGGGGGTGGATGTTTCTCATATATACGGGGGAGGGATAAATAAAATTTATTGCCGGAGGAATGCGCGAAGTCAGGGCAACGGCGCCCTCAAGATAAGGGAGACACTGTTGTAATGCGACAAAGCAAAGAAGAAAATGGAGAGAGAGATTGAGAAATAAAATTGAAGATAAATAAATAAATTAGAGGAGAATGATTTGTTCGATGGATGAAGGGAATTGGGTAGAGAGTGGTGCGGTTTGTGTGGGGTGGGCGTTTTTTTATTTTATTTTTTATTTTTTTTGGTGAGGGGTCAGAGAATCAGGAGACATTAGAAACATCGGGCGGTTTTTGTCATTCAACGCACGGAGCGATGGTTGGCCATTAGAGGAGGGTGGAGGAGGAGAAGGTGGGAAGGGGGCCCACGTCCGTCCGGCCATCGATTCCTCTCTTCTCTTCTTCACCCTCCCTCACCCACATCTTCCAATCTATCTCTCTCGCACTCGTTTCGATATGGGGGCAGCAAAAAGCTACCACCAAACTACACCCCCACAACAGCCGCCCTCCAGACATGTGTTCAGAATACCGGACGTTAGTTTTCTACATGGACAAGCCATTTCCCAAAAATACCCGTCATATTTTATCGCGTCCCACGTCCCCGGCATATCACATGCATTTACTCCGCCGCCTCCTTCGCTTCTCGCAACGAATTTCCTCTCACTCCTTTCCACCACCGTGCCGCGCCGCGTCGCCCGTCGCACAGATTTCATTACGTTTACTCCACCTGACGTCAGGACACGCTAATCTCACTTAACATTATTATTTTTCCTTTATTTATTTTTTTAATATTTCACATCCCCAGTTGCGACGTCCGCAACGATTACCGCAGATTCGACCAGACGCGTGTTTTCTCTATTACATCTCGCAAAGGAAACTCACTCACGGATCCAATTGTCGCTCTAAGTTGGAACGAAATGCAAAAGAAGTTCACCAAATCCAAAATAACATCATACAATTTTGCAAGAACATTTTCAACTGTCAAAAACTTAGCATTTTTAATTTGAGTGCCGTAACTGCAGCACTTTGACTGCATGATTTGATTATTGCGCCACAACAATGGCCTTGAATACAATTTGGATAAGCGTAATATATCCGCCGCTCGTACAATTTAATTGCAGCTAAATTACAAGTTTTTCTATCAAAAATTCAATCTGAAAAATGCGAAACGTTATTTAGTAAAATCTAATTAATAATGGTAATATAAATAAATCTGAATGTAAAAATAATAATATTTTTGTTGTGTATGAGTGCAGGTTACATATACGGGGGAAAGGACGGATCTCGTTCATCTTGCAAATGCGAAACGCCAAACGGTATAAATTTCATGGTGAATCACCGCGGCCGGATAGACACGACGTCTTCCGTCCATAATTCAGTGGACCCGAAATCCGTGGCAATACGCTTCGAATTTCCCTTTTTTTTTTGCCCTCTTCCATTTTCCTCCTCCGGTTATGAATGCTTTTTTTTCCTCGCCTCCCCAAAACGATCGGACGGACCCTGGGAGTGGCCAGCGCGGAAAGAAATCCACCCTCGCACAAGCATAAACGGGCGAAAGTGGAAACATTACGGCCCCGAAGACTATAAGAATATAAATATGCTGCATATGCGGAGATTTGCGTGCAAACGATGCAGACCACATAGAATTTTTTTAGGGTGCGAAGAGATGAAATGACATCTGCAGCGCGTTTTTCTCCTTTCTCTCTTTTTCATTCACACTCTTTATATTCATCGGCTTATAGGTAAATTACCCTTAACTAAGCGCAACCCTTCAGCGCTGGAGATGATGCCATTCTCCATTCAGCCGCAAAACCCTGCTGCAACGATCCGATTAGGTCGGGATTCTTTCTGCTCGCACGTACACCATTATTTTTCCTTCTCTCTTTATATTGTAAATACAAATTTGTAAAAAAAAAACCTCCACCCTTTCATCGCAAAACGCGCGAAGGGGTGCCGCAGTTGAAGGTGAAAAATAATACGAAAAAATCAAAACGTGATTCGATACTTTCGATTCTTTTGCGACCTACCACCTCATCAATCCCATTCACGGACCATTACGAATCACAAAATAGCTGAGTGCAACAGCGGCAGCAACAATAGTTCAAAAATCGATTCGATCGGATGTCCGGATAATGGAGGTATAATTGCCGCGGCTAATAGACTTTCATCCCCTTCGTTATACAACACTACGAACTACGCGATGATTTGCAACTAAGAAATCCTAACGTTTCAATCACAAACCGTATACATCAATTTAACAAAGTTTACTTGAATTTCTTTACTAAATATTCAAAATAATTATAAAAATAAATAAATTAAATATATAGGTGCATACACACTGCTCTCAAAATCATCATGTGTTTAGATAATAAATCATCAATTTATTTATTTTTTTAACTAAATTCTAATAGAATTATTTTATAAAAATAAACTTAATATCGTGAAAATTTACAATTTAAGTGCACGTGCACACTACTCGCAATTTTACACACATGTAAAGTGAAAAAGAAATTTTAATATTTTTAATTTGCTACACCACTTACAACTTATTTCATATATTCCTTATAGGTGAGTATTCTTCAATTATAAAAAATGCTTAACTTAATTATTATATGTCATTGTTTAAATATGTAAAATTTTCCAATTTGAATATTGTTTTCGTACGTATTTATAAGGTTTAAACAAATTCCATAGAGTTTTTGTCGTTGTTTTTGTTGTTGTGTTTGAGTGTGGGCAGATGGCGTCGTTAAAGTTTTATCGCCATATTGGGTTGGATCCGCCCCCGCGATAAATATAAATATCTGCAGTATACATGGTCCACGGACATAACAAATGTAGTAAGTTGGCGGCGGTGGCGGCGGCGACGGGGGAAGACGTAATTTTGCGTGGGTGGAAGAGAGACGGACGCAGGAGTTCCTGGACTTTCCTTTTGAATGCGAAGGGCGGAGGAGGGAGACGACCGTCCACCTCACCCCTCGACGACCCGAAACCGTCCTCTTTATTGACTGCCGAACTTTCTCAACTGGCGTAGAACGGCGGATCGGGAGCGAGAAAGAATGATAAACAGATAGATACGTAACTGAAGGGAAGACAAAGAACGAAACAAACTTATTTCACGCTTATTCAGGAATAAATTGCATTGATGTTCGTCCATATTGTGTTATCCTAGCATGAATTAATCATTAAATTAATAATGAATCTTTTCATACACTTTACAAGTTTAACCAATAGTAATAATTAAAATATTTATATAATTTTAAAAGTTTCCACAAGAAAAATGTATTAAAATCATCAAATCTCATATATTTATATATATATAGAAATTCGTTATATGAAATGAGAGAAATAAAGGAATAAAACAAATTGACTGAACTATCTCTGCACCATCTATCAGTTAAAGTTAAATAAACTATTTTTTCTTCTTCTGTTTTATTGTTTGCAGCTTCGCGATAATAGGAATGTATCTCGAACGAAGTCGAAAATGGAACGGGGATGTGGGTGATGGAAGAAGGGCGCCGAAAGGGCGGAAAAGTAGGCAATATAATATGCAATATGTGTAATATTTATGCCTAATATCCTCCTCCTCCTCCTTTCTTCGTCCTCGTAGACGGCGTCAGAAGCTATCAGGGCTCGCTCGTCTCGGGGACAAGGGACAGCACGACAGCGGAGGGACGAGAGGTTCGCTCTGATTTAAATAAGCCCGGAGACCGAACATCTCCTCCTTTCACCCTTCGTTCTCCTCTAACCGCAAGGGACGCAAATTCGATTCGCTGACCTAAGCTCAGCCAGAATCACCAACAAGAGCAGCAGCAAAAAAAAACGCAAGGAAAAGAAAAGGAAATCAAGGACGTGACATTTAACAAATGACTGTAACCTTGTTTTTCTTTCAGCAAAATAAAATGAAGCGGAAAAAATTTGATTGTGGAATACATTAAAGCGGATGTCGATGAAAGTAATTTATTTTAAACGTTACATAATTTCAACCTTTTAATATTTAAACTTAATTTAAGTAGCTTTTTAAAAATAATTTCGTTAAATATTAAGGTTTGAAAATGTTTAAGCAATATTGACAATATTATAGACAATTTACAATTTTTATTTGACAGATGTGTAATTTGATATAACCAAATTTATTTCTCCATAAACTGTGAACTGAATTCCTTAATATTACTAACAATATTTTGAAGGTATTATAAATAGGCTAGATTTAATAAATACGAAATTAAATTGGATATTCGTAATCTGAATATTGCGGATGTCCGAATATCGATATCAATACGTTGCGGTGGTTAATTAAGATCGGGATGGTCGACCGGAGGACTGGTATCTGGTCTAGACTGCAGAAGACCACAAGCGTCGACCCAACCCGACGATCCCGGTTAGTTTGTTAGCGGTGGAAGTAATGGCGTCAGAAACAAAGCGGCGGTGGCCGAGTCGTCCTGGCCCCACTTAAGTACACTATAAATATCTGGAATAGTTCGGCCCGAACATACATCAGCCGTCACAGCAGGACTAAGGACCAACGACTCCTGCTGTGCGTGCAAGAGGGAAAGCGAAAGTGTAAGGGAGGGAGAGGAGATGAACGGAAGTGAAATGGAGGTGGATTTTCGTGGGTGGGTGGATGGATGGATGGAGGTTGGGTTATCATCCCTTCGGAGCGTCACTTCCTGCGGGTCCGGCGGCGGAGGAGTAAAGCTGACCCCGGATTCCTCCGGCCAGCTTTAAGCCATCCCCAGTTTATATATGCGGAGTGATTTTGCTCTCCGCCGACCCAATTTATATTCATTAGCACGTCCTGCAAAATTCCTGCACTCACACACACACACACGGAAACAAAACCCATCCTCCCCGTACATTTAATTCCATAAGTTTTGGTAATCCCAAAAATACACACGGACTCTCACTCGCAAAGATACTGCAAATAATCCTTTGTTTCTATGGAGATATGTTTCCACAAATCATTTTTTCTTAATTAAAAATACATAATTTCATTTTTACCACATAAACGATAAACAAACAATAATTGACAGCTGTCATCAAAATTATATAATCACAAATTTAATCGTTTAATTTTTACGATATAACAAGAACAAAAATATTCGACATTTCCTATTGAAATCACAATTTAAATTTTTGAACTCAACATATCAGAACAATATTTGACAGCTGTCATCAAAATCTGAAGTTTATTTTAGCAAGAAAAACCTATAAATTGGAGCGGAATTTAACGGTGTCTACAGAATCTGAATATGTTTAATACAGAGAGAGTGTCTTTTTGGTTGAAAATTCGTATTTTGTTGTGTGTGTGTGTATATATGTCTGATGGTTCGGGATGGATATGTGCGCGCTTTGAAACGGGTTGGTTCTTGCGGTTTTGATGTGGTGTCCTTCTTCTTTTTTCTCTCCATATATACGTTGCATGCATAAAGAGAGAATCATGAATGCAAATCCGGTTCAAAAAAGGGAAAGAGGAAGAAGACGAAAAAGAGAAGAGAAAAAAAATATGTATATAATATTTTGCATGGGATTAGGTGTAGCCAATCTGTCGTGAGCCCTGATGCGAACGAGTCCGCCAAGCTTACAACTACTACTCGAATACATATATAAAGTCCTCGTTCCTCTTTCTCCATTCCTCTCTCAGCCTTTTCCTACCTATCCTCCGCCCGGTTTTATTTTCCTTTTGCGCTGAATATTAAAGACGAAACGATGCGACAAGAGGAACGAAACGACAACAATAAAGAAAAAAAAAATTAACCGAACAAAAGGGATGATGCACTTGTCCTGTGTTGCACGATGGGGTGTAACCTAAACCCTAATTATCGGCGATTTTTTTACCCCAAAAACGCGTTTTCCCCATTATACGACGACAATAAGTATTTTTATGGTGGATGTGTGTATTTATATATGTTTTTTTTTGCTCTCTTCAGGCGATAAAAGAGGCATTTTGGTGTAAATTTACCGGGCGGGGTGTTTACCCAAAACACCGAAAAAAAAAGTATAATAATAAACGCGCTCACAATGGTCCTTTTTTCGAAGGGCGATCGACCCCTCTTCACGAAAAACTACCGATTTTGCCAATTTTTTTGCGCCTCAATGTGTCAAAATCAATTACGTAGCCACTACAACATCATTATTAAAGACGATTTACGACGCCCCAACAGTTTTACACCCATAACAAAGAAAAAAACATATAACAACTTCTGACAAGTTAAAAACGCAATTTCCTAATCCAAATCTCACAATATTCCAATATTTTTTCATATTTTTAAACATTTACAATTATTTTAAAACTTAACATATTTGTCAAAAATTACAAACAAAATAAATAAATATATAAAAATATTAAATATTTTTTTTATTTAAACGTTTGCAAGTTTTTTATTGAATTATTTCAGTGTCAAATGTCAGAGTTATGATATTTCGTTGCTATGGATACCACTTCTGATTATAGAAAAAAAAACAACTAATTAATTTAATTCCTCGCTATCATTTATTATGTCAATGGTGTTTCATAACTTGATAATATAAAAACCAATATACAAAAATAAGCTTAAAATGTTACATTTTTTTTTTATAAATATATGCTTCAATAATTAAATTAAGATTGAAAGTGCTGCGATAAAACATGTAAATTATGTGCTTTGGTGATGCGTTCATTTTGTGCTTGGGTTTATTAGTCAAGGGTTACCAACATCTGAAGAGGGAATCGCGATTAAAAAAAAAGAAACGCAGGGGTCGCAGACGGAGGATCAGATAAGGCGAATACAGCATAGTTGTCGCCGATTTTGATCTCGAAAATGAGCAAATTGTGAACAACCATCACCCCTGTTGCTCATTTGGTTTTAGACATAGCCATAATCATTAAATTAAAAAAAAAACTATTTAAAAAGTGTATATTTTTAAAAAATAATTCAATTTATTTTAATTATTGTAATATCCTTTGCTCACGGAGATTTTTGAAGAACGCATTTTTAAGTATGAAAAGCGAGACTAATGTCTATTATTATATTACGGCTTTATCAAAAACAAAGAATCATAACCTCAACTTATATTATTGCAGACATATATGTATCTAGGGTTATGATGTTTGACAGTTTCAACTGAAAAGGACTAGTGGCATTGCATTAAATCTTATAATATCGTAGTTTCACGTCTAAAAGAAGGGGCGGATATATCCGCCGGTCATCTTCAAAAAATTAAATTTGCAAACGGGATTGCATGAATGAAAATAGGAAATTGTAAAAAATAGTGAAACATGAAATAACAAATGGAATATATTATAAATCCTCTACGAGGATCTTTTATTTTGTAAAAACAAAAGCAACCAATAACAAGTATTATAAATTTGACATTTGTTTTTCAATAAATCCAAATAGACTTTTGTTAAAACAAAATTAATGAAATATTACATATTTTTTATGTAATTTTCAAGGCAAAATTTAAGTTTTCCAATTATTTGTATTGAAGATGAATGTAATTTAATGCATTTTACATGAGGGATTGAATGATTTAAATTAAACTTTATTAAATGATTTATATAGAATCAATCTGTTTGATTTCGTTCCTCCCGGTTTTGGTTATGTTTATTTTTTTTTTCTGTGTAAAAGAGAATCATTATTTGCAGAGTGGCCATAAATCTGATTTAATAAATAAAGCAGGGGACATCGAGTCCGATCGTCCCCCTATTTCTTTTTTATATCGAATCGCAAAACTTATTATTCCACTTGATGTAAACTAAAGTACGGTAAACAGGGCCAAACTAACCCGAACAGAATCCAATATTGCTGGAAAATATTGTTAGATATCCGCTAGATTTGGGGTGAGAAAAGTACAGGTATAAAAATTAAGATCAACCAATACATTTCGAAAAACACGTATGTATAGCAAATAAATTGTAATGGAATAAAAAAATATATTTATCACGAGAAAAGGGGTTCACTGTTGACTCTTTTTCTTCCCTTATTACACACAAAAAAAAAAGAATATCGAGAGTACGAATTGGGGATGATTTCAGGTAGGCCGTGAGGGTCGTGAGAAAAAAATAATGTGAAGAACGAGTTGTTGGCTAGGAAGTCCCATAATATCCATTAGATCGTTTCCGTTATAGGAAGTATGGTGAGCGAGAAATCCACGCTTCGATGAGCAATCGGCGAAAAGAAATGAAAGAATACACGGATTTCCTTATTTATTTATATATAATATTAACTTGAGACAGTTTTCAATCTTTTTTTTTAACTGCTAAATCTCATTAACGTGTCTAAATTGATTTGTAGATTAATAATTTTGTAAAAATAGTAGCAAAAAAATGTATAAAATTTATGAAGACTAAATTTAAATTATTGATTCGTAAACGGGAATTTTTTCAGATTTTGTTTGAATTTCTGTTTTGCAACAAATTCGGTGTTCAGGTAAACATTATTCATATTACTTTTTTTCAATCAAACTTTACAATTTCGGTTTTTCAACAAATTAGGTTTTCGAACAGCCTTCAGGGGAATGAATTAATTTCTAGATTTTGAAAAAACATCGTTTAATTAATTAATTTCAAAATTATTTTTTTTGATGGAAATTTATAATAATGTTAACTTTGCGTCTATTTTTTTTTACTATTTAAACTTTTCGATTTTCGAATAGCTTTCATGAATTAATTAAATACGGTATTGAAGAAATGCAACATTTATATCTTTTTTCCAACGTAAAATCTATACTATTAAATATTAACCAACAAAAATCGTTAATCAATTGGAAACTGCTGATTCAAGAAAAAAATCACTTTAAATCATTTGAATTAAACTGAAGTTGTGTTTTTCTTTGTCAGGTTTCAAGGACTGTTGAAAAAACTGAAGTATATATTATATGTGGATGTATATCTGTGATTAGCTAATTGGTATGAGGACTTACAATAATCGGCGAAGACGAGTGCTACTGGTAGAATGATCTGACCGAGAGATAAAACACTCGACTCTCGTCGGTTGGAAATGTCCGATATAGTACTTCTGCTTTCAATCGGCATTCCTATCCGAATCCATCTAAATACACTTACGGTTATTTTTTGGAACACTCGTGGTCTCCTCACTCGTCTCCTCATCTCTGATCGTGTGAAGAAGGGGAGTCCTCCTCATGCATGCATGCATGCATATTCGACTACCTACCTCCACTTCCTACCTCAAATAATGAAAACGCATGGGGAACACACACACATCATCTACCTGCAGGTAAAGGAACAAAAAGAAACCAAATAAAAAAAGGGTACGTGCACGCATTGTGCTTTCGCGTATGTGGAACAACCCTTTTCTTTTATCTGTTAATATTATATTTTCTATACCGAACCCCGGATGCCGGAAGGAACTGGCATCTCACGCAGGTAGACGGAAACTGACTAAGTTTTTTAATATTGAAATGACTGCGAACCGAAAAGGTTCAGTTTGATCATGAACTTTGAATGAACGAAGTGGTATAATTTTACGAGTGCGCGTTTCATCTTGATAACTAAATTCTCTTCATCAGTTCACTAAATGTATAGTAGTCATAAAAGTGCATAAAACTAATACAATATTGTCTTTTAATTTATCGCAATAATCGAAGGATAAGTTCATACAAACATCTTTCATCATGATAACAGAATTGTAAGTATCTTTTCTACATCTTGATGTAAATTCTATCCCCTAATTCAGTGCTGCGCTATTTTTTTAAGAGTGGTTAATAAAAAAAACTAACAAATGACATTTATATAATTTATTATAAAAGTAGTATATTTTAGAAATTGTGCATAATATGGCCCGCGGGCCGTAATTTGCCCATAACTATCCTAATATAATATATCATAACCAATGAAGGCTATGTGCTTAAAACGAAAAGTGTATTTCAAGAAATTGTGTATTAATTCACTTGATAAATTCTTGAAAACTTATAGCAAACTTCGCAAGAAAAGTGTGGCAAATAAAATGTGTTTCATTTTAATACATTTTTGATTCTCTTCATGCATTATATCTCCTAATTTATAGTAATCATTGAAGGATTTGAAAAAGTGTTTCAAAATATGTTTTAACTGAAAGCTTCTACACTTCTTTGATACATTCTCTCTTTTAATTTGCAACAATCATCGAGGGATACGTGCATAAAATTTGGCGAAAATGGGAGGACATTCTTAGCGGACGGGAGTAATAAATAACGTTCTCTCCTCCCTTCACCCCCGCATCAAACATTACTCTATTTGTGTCGATCCGGACTTGATTTTCTCCGCTTTGTGTCTCATTCTTCCATCCTGTCTATCTTCTCTCCTACATTCATCTATCTCTCCTCCACCTCCTCAGCTATGCGCATTTTTCTTCTATTTCATCGGGATGGGGGCGTAATAAATCGCCCTTCCAGCAAAATACAGAACGGGTCAGTTCCATTCCATCCACGGGACATTTCATTATCTCCCCCGAAACTACTTTTTCCCTTTTTTTTTTATTGAGGAAACGCGATTGGAGGATTGCGTCTAGTCAGCAACTTTGTGCTTCGGACGCCCATCCGATACAGTCCAATAAATTACAAGAGTACAAAAGAAACTTTGAATATAAGCTATATACAACATAATTTATTTATTCTCATGCAAATTTGTCTCTAAATTCGAAGAAAAGTAAACTTTCGTTACTACCAAATCATTATTCAAATATACTAAATTTCAATTTTATTATATTCCCAAGTTTAAGTAATATTTATGAATCGTAACGAGTTTAGAAATGAATTAAAAATATTAAATTTAGACAAGTTTTATACGCACTTAGATTTGCACATAATAAATAAATATTTTAGGAAATGTTTAAGAATTTTTTTTTTGCAAAATTAGAAGAAACCTAACTACCTCAAAAATTTAAATTTGTTTTATAAATCATTAAATAAATCATTTATAAGTATTGTGTCAATTGGTATTTTTTGTTTGTTTGATTGTCATGACAACGAGCTTGTTTTGTTGTTTTATATGAACATACAAAGGTTGTTACGCTGAGCACTGGATGTAATGGAAGCGATGACACCCCCCTTAATGTAAATGTAAGATATTACCGCTTGCGCTTCTCTTTTTCATCGCGCGGAGGTTTTATTGCGTCGCGCAATAACCGTTTCGATTATGTAATCTGTGCGGCGGCGAGCTTTGGATACGGCTGGGGCGGCGTTAATGGTCATGGCAATAATGGCTGGTGATTGCGGCGTGCAGAATGGACGGACGGACGGGTCATCCTCCTTAAAGCTGGTCTGATAACGAGCCCTTAACTGTACGAGGGAAGAGACGGTTTCGTTGGAGGGGCGCTATCTATCGGTCGTCGTCGGTCCATCGCGCTTGCACTCACACATATAGTAGTTCTGGTCTTCTAGGTCCAGTTATCGCGCAATATTGGCGTCCCTTAACGCCGCAATAAAGCGTACACACTTAATGACTTTCGCCCTGCGAATTGCCATCACGTATTTAGAGCTGAACGGATGCGCCCTACGTGACCGCCTCGGGGCCACACGGCACAGGCTGGACCAACTTCACGTTCGACTGCAGACAACAACATCCATAAATGTACATACCGGACAGGGGGAATCCCCTAGACGACATCCATAAGATTGACGATGCAAACTTAGAGAGAAACAAAAAGAAAATGGAATGCAGAGTTTAAGTATATAATAGATTAAACAAATTATTTATATTTAAGGGATGCAAACCAAAAGAGAAATTACATTTTATATAATAAATCTAATTGTTGATTTTTTTTCTTATTTAAAATAAAAACGAAAATTTTCAAAATTATTTAGTCTTAAAATCTCATAGACCTCCTCCATTTACTTTTGTCTTAAAAGTTGCCAATCAAAAAATAAACAATTGATTTAGTATTGATTATGAAAATAATATTGTCTTACAATTATCAAATTTTCTTCAGTTGAGTCATAAAGTTGCTCAAATGCTTGAATTATATCTTGCTTTTTTATGGTTTTCTAGAATTTTTGCAGAAATATTAGAAAATTTTAAAGTTCTTCTATTTAATGAATTAGGAATTTATAAGTTTTTAAATTTTATTCACACTATTTTTATTCTCGTCGAACGTTCAATTCTTAATAAAAACGAAGATTCATAACCTTAACTTGCCGGCTTCACCAGAAAAATACTAATGAGGCTTCGCTAAACAAAAAATCTATATTTTGCTTCCTTGAAATCAAATTTTAAAATATTTTTCCTATTTATTTTATACTAAAAATATAAATTCTTTTTTCTATTGTAAGTAGCTTAGTGTGAGTTGCATCACTGCGAGTGGTTGCTTTTGATTTATTCGATTCAATTTCGTTTTGAGATAAGTAATCCGGGATTGAGTGGAATTAGAGTAAATGGTGGAAGGCTGTACCACTCTCTTTCTAAATCTCTCTCTCTTCTTTGTTTCCTTTTTTTCTGGATGCAGGAGGGTGGACACCCCTATGGCCAACAATTAGTCATGAGGGGGTGTGGGTAAATGCAGACTGGACGACGAAACATGGCGTCCATTTAAAAAAATACTGTTTCTATCATTTGTTTTGCTAGTAGTATTTAGATTTAATAAAATTAACATTATAAAACGTAAGACATTTTCAACGTAAATAACAAAAAATAATTTTATATACAAATTAGAGGAAAATTAAATGTTCTTTTTGATAAACAAATTTCCTTGTGATGAAAAATGGTCAATTTAATATATTTACAATTAATAATAATTTTTTTTAGAAAAATCTGTTTTCTATTTAATATTGTTTAAAAATGAAGAAAAAAATAAATAAATCGTTTTGACAAGGTATAAAAATATGGAAACGTCATTTGGTGACAGTTGGAAAACAAGAACGAATCAATTAGGCGTATGATTTTTGTTTCGTTTTCGATAAAGAAAAAGAATAAGGGTGGACGTTTGTTAGAGGGGTAATAAATAATAATGAAACAAAGTGAATGGAGAGAGTGAAAATTTTACGATGAATCAATCGGCCTTCGTCCGTTGTTCCTGCAGCGATGGGGTTGGATGCCATTTATTTTTTGTAAATTTAATAGATTTTAAGTTGAATGGATGCGAGTTTCCGGTACATAAAGCGTTGCCAATTCCCAATATGTGTGCGTATGTGGATGGACGGAAAAAAGGCAGAAGAGAGAAAGGATAACAAATAACGGAGAGAGAGAGGCAAATCGATAATTTAAAATTGTGTGCGTAGTAAGTGTAGCGGAAATTGTATCCGTTAATTCCCCGGATCTTCACACGCAACCCTTTTTTTTTCATTCTAAGCCCATCCAAACCCTTCGCTCTACCGTTTATTTGGTGCTGTCCCAATTTTTGCGCGCCTTTTTACCTGCTCTCTCACTCAGGTAACCTCCGGGCTGTTGTGCCCAATTCGCAAGATATTTATGTAACATCTAACGGTTAAATGCAATAAGAGGGACGTCGGATGCGGCACCCCGTCCCGGCTGGCTGAACCCCTTTCTGCATGAAACGGCGGTACCCCCGGAACGGTAATCCGCCATATGGAAATAACCCATTAGGTAAATTAATACCAGTTGCGATTCATTCAATCCACTTCGTACACATCTATCCTACCCCCTCCTCAACGATTCCAAAAGTTTCGAATTTAACAAACCAAAGCTTTGCGTAGTTATAAATAACATTTTTATGAAAATCTATATGTCAAATGGAATTATATTATAAAATGTGACAAGTGTCAATTTTCGTAAATGACAAGTTACGAGCAACTTTTTTTGCAGTTAAAAACAAAAGATAATAAAAACGTCAAATGTCAGAAGCACAAGGCACAAATAGGACGAACGTTAAATTTCGGTAAATATCAACTTTCAAATTTGACAAGCAACGTAAAACAATGAAAATAAACACGTCAAATGTCAGTAGTTGTCAATTAAAACTACATGATTACTTTAATGTACCAATCTCCTAGAACCATATGATCTAAATAGGACAAACATCAAATTTCGGTAAATGTCAAATTTCACAATTAATAACTAACGTTTTGCGTAGTTAAAAATAAAAAATAATGAAAAAAATGTCAAATGTCAGTAGTTACTAATTATAACTACATGATTACTTTGAGGTGTACATGTCATAGAAACATATAGCGTAAATAAGACAAACGTCAAATTTTGTCATCAAATGTCAGTGGTTCACAATTAGTAATCAAATAGTTTTATATAGTAATTATTAATTTAATTAAGAAAATAATAACATTGTTTCATTGTGATTAACATTTCTAACATTTGAAAAGAATGAAAGATCAAATCTATACAATAATTTTGGTGTTGAATGTTCGTTCAACACAATCTCCTCTTGTACAATTATTCTTTTCACCCTTAAAATTTGAATATTAGACTTGTGTGTTTGGGTGTGTGTTGTGCCGGAGGTTCAGAAAGGTGAGTCGCGTGCGTGAAATCTTCGACGGTCCTTTGGGGGCGCGTGCCCGAGGGTGGTTTTCGGTCAAAAGAAGAAGAAGGAAAAATTGACAATTGCTTTCGTTGCCCCTGGGAATGGTAGAGGTAGAGGAAGAGGAGGAGAAGGGTCGGTCAGTCGTCGGTCCACCGGCCACCCCTGATGCAGGTCAACAGATAACTAAACTGAATTCGTCCCCCATCTTTTTTCCGTCCACTCAGCGATCCGGTGTGCCGTGGACGTGTGCGCCATTCCGGTTCGACAAAATGAAAGACCTACACTTTTCACCCTTACAATTCATGAAATGTAATAATCATATAAACATTTACTTTAACTAAAACTAAACCACTAACCTAAGTTTACTTTAACATAACTTGAATTTAATATAACCTAACCTAAATTTAGTATAACTTAACACAAATTTAGTATAACCTAACCTATATTGAGTATAACCTAAATTTATTCTAACCTATTATAACCTAATTAGATTTCACAAAACAAAATGAATTTAACCAAATCTAAAAAGGGTTTTCTTGGAAAGTTATGTATTTGATGGAAGAATAAAGAGGTGATGTAAGTTGTGTTTGTGTTTGCGATTGCGGCGAAAAACGAGCGGTCGTTGCGAAATGCGTGGGGTTTGTGGGAGGAGGGTTGAGGGGTTGCGTAACACTTTGTAAATAATACAAACTTATATCTGATACACGCGGCGGCGTGCAGATTTTGACAGAAGCTTTCGCGACCATCAATAAGTGTGCGCTTGATGTATGTGGCAAGTCGGTTACGTAAAAGCCCAACCAGTCTACTCTCTCTCACTCACTCTGTATATGTAATGTGTATGTATGTATATGGATGGATGTGTTTGTGTATACGTTTTTTTTCTTCATTCCTTTCATACACACATTTTTCTCGTCCCATCATCCACCCTTCTGCTTGCTGTGGGTTGCGGAATGGGTCTTCTTGTAGAGAAGAAGGTGAAGAGGGAAGAAGTGTGTATGCAAATAAACATATGCGGAGGGAATCTCGCATTCGCTGCGGCCCAGTGAAATATTGTCCGAGGCCGGCGGCGGCGACACTGACGAATCGCAGATTTCAGCGCGCCGCATCATCGCGGGCATTTGTACACCCCTGGATGATGAAAAAGAAAAAAAGAAAGAATAAGAAGTGCGGAAGATGGAAAATAGGAACAACAAGAGAGAAGAAAACTTTTTCGGGTTTCTTGTTTGTTTGGTGTGTTTTTTTTTTCGTTACATTTTTCTTGGAGAGCGATTTTTCAGAAAGTGGTCGTGGGGACACTCGATGCAAAAAAAAAGAGTGTATATTGGGGGGACGAGGATGAGTTTTCTTCGGTGGAGGCGCCGGGTGTTCAAGCGCTAAGTGGTTTTAAATCTGCTGGTCTCATACGAAAATTTACTTTATTCCCAATTGACTACCATATTTTGCAACACTAACAAAAATCATAATCATTTATTTTTTTCAATTATTTTGTTACTTTATTTTAATTATAATTATAATTCTTTTATGTTGACTCAGTTTTTAGTTGAATTCTAAATATTAAGTAATATCAACTGAAGTAGTATAATTTGAACCATTTCATTTTTGTCGGATTTAGAAATTAATATTTTTACTAACTTTCAAAGTTTACGGTTATTACTGTAAGGCGTTCTAAATATTAAGAAAATATAACTTAGCTATAAGAATTTTAAAGACGAGTAATTTTTTTAATAAATTTCATTTTTTAATCCTTCTCAGTCGGTTTCCAAATACACAGTTGCAAAATAATTGAAATTTATAAAATTCACAGCTCAAATTTAAGATAAAATTAAAAAAATGTATATACGAATTGAAAACTTTTTCAACATTTCTTTTGTGATTGATTTTACAAAAAATTGTTTTGATTACATTTAGGATGAATTGAGGCCAATTGATCTAAAACATTAATTTCGTTGTTTTTAAAGCTATGAGTTTTGAACATTTGATGTCTGCGTTTGGCAATATCTTAATTTTCTGAATGCGGTCCTGCGTGAGGGCGACCGCAGAACGGACCCGACTTTTGCTTACTTTGCTAAATCTTCTTCTTCTTCTTCTTATTATCGATCAGTGTCCGAGCGGTCAGGTGCGCGCGCAATGTCCGAGCTTTCGAAAGGACCTCTCCCTTTCCATCCCTTGTTCAGTCTTACTCATTCACCCTCGCGCTCACTCTCACTCATGGTGTGTGTTGCTACTGGGGGGTGGAGACTAGCTAGGTAGATCTAAGTAAATCAATTCTACCTACTCTGTATTAATGAGGGGACCGGCCAAGCCGTCCGGCCCTTAGTCCTTCCCCTCCGCGCCCCATCCCTGACCCATCAACTATCCCACCCTCGCACAGAATCCATTCTCTTGTTCCTCCTCCACCTCTGACGCAAGGAATGAAAACAAAGAAATCGGATGCCTTTCAGTCAAATGGGGCGACTACGCTCATCCACCCCAACTGTTTATTCCAAAACGAGTCGAGTAAACAAACATAAATAGTAATTAATGGAGCCATCGTTCTAATTGGCTATCGGACGCACATTCCATCTAATACACTTACTATAGATCATCACTTTTAAACTAATTTTAACACTTACTTTATTCATCATCAACTAAGATTTTTGTGAAAACTGGACAAATAACGATACTTTAAAATAACTTAATAACGTAAAGTTACAGGTTTGAAAATTTCTTGATCAATGTTTTTTATAAATATGTTTATTGGAGAGTGGGACGTAAAATAATATTGATTATATGAGTGTTGGTCAAAAGGGATGAAGTATCGAATTGCGCTATATCTTTTTTTTTTCTCGTTAAATATATATTTTTAGGGTGAAATATGCTTTCAATATTTAATCGTTCGATGTAACTGAACACCTCCATTTTCGTCATCTAATATATGCGGTTCTTGTCCGTCGCGTGGATGTGAAAGGAGGGAAGAGGAGAGAAATGGAAGGATGATAATGTTTGTGGGAGAGTTTACAGATGAGGAGGTGACGTGAGTCAATGTTCGATTTGGAGTCCGATCAATTCCCAAATGGGAAGTAAAAATTTCTGGAAAATTAAAATAAGTGGACCGTATCGGGTTGCATGCGGAGGATAGAGGGAGGCTGACTGCTGCGAATGGTCTTTTCGGAGAGTTTTGCGATAGAGTGAGAGAAGGAAAGATGCGAAGTTGCATTAGAAATGAGCGTGAGTTGGACAGAGAGAGAGAGAGATAGCGAGAGAGGAGGATGAGAGTCGCGTGTGCCAATATTTTAAAATAAATAAGTTTAAAAGGAATCTATGGGCCGTGGGGTCGAAATTACTCGGCCCTAATCCTTATTTATAACATCGGAGGGAAAATAACACACGTTCGTGCGGACCCAGCCAGTTACGACACCCGGAACGTATATAAAACACCATCCAATAAGATATCCACCAAAACCATCCGACCGATCCGACCCTTCGTCCTTCTTACGTCGAAACGACCGCCAAACTCTAAGAAAAGAAACGAAGATGATGATGTTACCAAACATTGCATCACAAAAAACAACAACATCAACCTACAATCAATTTAATACAAGTCAATATTTCCATCAACTACACTAAATTTGCCAACTGAAAGAAACTTTGTTGATCTATTATATTATATAAATTTATGCAGTTTTAATCAAATATTTCTTCTTATCAAAGGATTCATCAATTGTTAAAATAATTATTAATCTTTCATTAGATGATGAGTATGAAACTCAATTAAAATATATATAAAAACAAAAGTATCTATGTTTATTTATAATTTATCACTGAAAGGATCAAAGGTCAACTTAATATTATTGTCTGATATATTTTTTAAGATAATTTTCATTAATTACTTTACTAATAATTACTCTATTTAATACATTTATAAAATAAAAAATAACGGTAAAACGAAAGAAAATAGAATTATGAATTGTATAGAAATAATCCTGATTCAGTTTATATAAAGTAACCAGCACGAAGGATTTAACGATTTGTTAAACACACAATTAGTTAATTAGGAAAGAAACGCACGTTTCTATGGCAGATGGCGCTACCATTAAAATTAATTAATTTAAATGAAATTTTAACTTGAATTGTCTGCAAATTCTACTTCAAGTATCCAAATTATCAAAATAAGTATTCTTTGACGGTTTTTTTTAGCATTCCTTCATTATTTTCAAATTAACATTTGAGATATAAAAATAATCATCATGAATCCTAAAAGTACAATACTTGCCTATTTTAATCTCGTGAATTCTAAAATCCTATTCAGTTATTATGTAATATTTGTTGAAAAACTAAAACTACGTTTGCTGTACATATATTATTTTGTTAGTTTGCGAATATAGAAGGATTTTTTTTTCATATACGTTCTCGATTCATTTGTTTCATTAGCACCGGTTTCAGGTGGAAAGTATCAGTATTCAGCGGAGAGCTTTTTTCCTGTCGTCTCGAGGGTTCGTTTCCACTTTTTTTTCACTCTCCTCTAAGAAATATTATAAATAGCGCGAGTAGACGGATTCCAGATGAAACGAATGAGAGACGAGAGCGAAATAGAGAGGAAAAGATTTTTTTTGCGCGGAGAGTGCGAGAGAAAAGGACTAAAAGCGGAAAGCGTTGAGGGAAACGGCAATATCGCTGCCCTCTGACCTGGGGCACACACAGAAACCGAAAATATTGATCTTCTCGTGAGAAACACACAAACCCGAGACAAGTTAAATATGTTACCCCCTTGAGCGGTGAGGGGGGAATCCGTGCCACCGACGACACTTGTGACTCTTTGCCGATTTGTACCGAAATGCCATTATATTTGTATTGACATAGAAATGGTCCAGATAAAAGGCGACGGACCCATTATTTATTTTTCACCCTAATTTTTTTTTGTTCAATTTTTTTTTTGGGGGAATCTAAAAAATATCATCTACCTGGATTTACCTGTAGATGAGAAGCAATATGTAATCCCGAATATAGCAGAGAAAAGAGAAAAAAAGGAGTCAACGATGGACGACAATGGGGAAAAAAAAAACGGGTAATCCCCTGCAAATTTCGGGTACCTTTTAACCGCATTACACCGATGATCTCTGCACGATAGACGGAAACTGAATGGATATACCGATGCTACTAAACTCATAAATAACGTGTGAGAAATCAAAACACTCCAGAATTCACAAAATACACTTTTATTGCTTGATTGATTATCCACTATTTTTTTCAATTCCAACGGAACATCTAATGGACCGACATTATCAAAATAATACTTAAATTAATTGTCGATTTATTTCCTATTTTTTGAAATTCCAATTAATTTTTACTTCTATTTTTTGCAATTAGTCATAAAATAAGATTAGCTAAATTTTGTAGTAAATACATTAAAAAAAGCATAAAAGAGCAATGAATGAAATATTAATGCTAATCCTTTTATTAAACTAGTTTCGAGCACGTGCGACTAATACTAAAATGAAAAAGGGTTAGCAACGAATGAATTTAACTAGTTTATACCTAGCACATTAGGATTTTAGTGGGAATCACGCGAAACTGGTTTTCGCCCTTCTCGGCACACGATGGTTTTTTTCCATCCCTTTATTAGAATTACAACAAATGCATTTATTTGATTGAAACAAAATTTCTACTATCATTTATATGAGTAATCAAATTTTGTATAAAGTTAAAACGTTTTTATTTTTCCTATAAAAATTGATGAAAAAGGTGAATTTTTTTAATACTAATCACACCGTTAAATTTTGACTATAAATACCGGTAATTTTGGTAAATTTTATATAATCAATAGCGATGCACGCACAAACATTTTATATTTTGTCCAATTGTTGCCTAATTCTGTAGAATTTAAGAATGTGCATCAAGGGGATGATTATAAAATTATTTCAGTTGAATAAATCTTCCATTAGCAAAAGAATTGTGACTTTCATTGAATAATTGAATATTAGACGTGATCGTCGCGAAACTGAAGAGCTAAATTTCCCAATTGAAACGTCTGATTTTAAGCAGAAATACAAAATAAAATTTCAAATCGCGGTGATGAACAATATCTGATAACACTGGTTTACAAACACCTTACTTATAAAGTATTACAAAAAAATACCGGTAATTTTTACCGGTAAATATTTAATTATGGATAGCAGCACTTGATTTTAAATTTTGTTGTCAATCATTATAATAAAAAACTAGAGTAAAATGCATTTATTATTTCGTCTATTTTTTAGTTGTTGAACAAATTGAAAAAGTCCAAATGTGACATTTGCATGGTTTGAAATTGAAGGTTTAGTGGGTGAAAGTCGTGCATGCATTCATTATTAGTGCAGACGCAAACTCTTCGGAGAGTCTTCCTCTTTGGGGAGACGGAGGTAGGACGATCGTCCTGGGACGAGGGAGGACCGCCCTCGGACACATTCGAAATTCCAACGACCCTCACGGGATTCTTTCAACTTTTTTGACACGTCCTAAAGTACGGAACGTGGTCATCCCGGGTAACGCGATACGCTTTACGCTTTTTCGTTCCCAGCAGGAAAAGAAAAAAGGAAATGTAATTTTTTTTTTGAAACGAAGATTATTATATTTTTGAAAGTATAATGTGCGCTTCGGATCATTGCTTCGATGATCTCCTCTCCTGTCTTGCCCTCCTGCAGGATTAACAACAACAAAAAAAAGGAATCGAAAAGAAGCATTTATCATGTGGCTCCAGAAGAAGAAAAAGGAGGATGATGTTGAGGATGAGAAGAAGCATGGAGGTCCTTTTCTTTTGGCCTCCGCGCGCGATCCTTATATTTATTTATAACCAGTTTCTTGCAGTCGACGGGAGGAAAAAACTTTCATCAATCTATGCGGAACGGAGAAAAATACATCCAGTCATTGCCAAAGATGTGGGCGCATGCATATGTGCGAGCTGCGGAGGACGAGGATGAGGATGAGGTTGAGGAGGAAAAGGACGAGCGATATCGAAATGCCTGACTCAGCACATGCTACCCCCCTTTACATTTTTTACGCTACATATCTTGCCCTCTACTACTAGTCGACCGGCCCTTCCATCCACCAACGCGTGTGTCTGTGTATCTCTCTTACATATAAAATTTTATACGCATTGCAAAATTTAAAATGCACATATGCGACCCTTCGTCGTTCGGCCAACGCACAGACAGAGAGAGATGAATTTACTGAACCCCTCGTTTTACTTTTCGGTTTCTACATTCTCCATTCATACTTTATTTTTAAACAAGATTACAGATACATTGCAGAATTCTTAGTCCAGACAATTAATTATGAAAATTTTTATCTCGCGGATTTCAGTAAAATAAGATAAAAATAATTGAAATATAATTCTCTGCATTCTTTCTTTTTGTTTTTCTTTTAAATAATTATAAATAATGCTACGATAACAGTGAAATTACAGTTGACGCATATCTAAATTTGTATAATTTCACTTTTCTATAATGAAAATTATATGATTTTCTTTTTAATAATCATTGTATAATATTCTCCTTTATTTCATTTACCTTTTAAATATTGAAAAAAGTTTTGTGCAACGGGACAAAGTGTAGAAAGAAAGTTGCAGAGGAGGGACATGACAGGTGTATTAGCTAGAGGATGATGGAGAGGTGGAGGAAGTGAAGGAAGAGGAGGCTTGAATGTCCTAATCCCTCACGGTTCTGCGATAATAATTAATTCGGCGTAATTGATAGCGCAGCCCGAAGGCCCGAAGGCCGCCCCGTAATCAAACAGAGGAATTAGCAGTAATATTTCGTGAGGCGGCTAAAAGTTCCTGGGTAGTTGGCGAGCGCCAACCTCCACCTCCAACTCCATTCCTCTTCCTACCTAAAGCCACCACCACCTAGAGCCCCTCTTCTGGCCTCCTGACCCTCCCCCGACCAGCCACAATAAGCGCGATTACAATTCTATGTCACATTTAATCTGCCTGTTCAAACAGAACTGTTTAATTAAGGGATATGGCGAGTCCTGTAACTTAAACACAAGTGTCCTGCCGGGCCAGCCCATATCTATCTCTTCCTCCTCTCTCTCTCTCTCTCACTCTCTTTCCATCCTATACGCAAACACACATATTTCCTCTTCCTCCCTCACCGCCCAAAACTCCAGAGTCAATAACTTAAGATAATTCGTCTTTGCTCTCTCGATCCGTGTTTACACACAATACGCGATCTGCTCGTCATTGCTTGGATGCACGAAATCCAAAGCCAAACATAATACACTACTACTAATTCTTCATTAAAATAATACAAACTACCAAATACATTGCATCGGCATTCCTTGACCCACAAATATTCTAATAAAACAAATTTCAATCTATTCGTTAAATTTCAATAGATTTTCAAATAATACTCATTATCTCATTAATAACCAAATATATTATTTACACAAATTTGTTGTTTAATCTTAAAATATGCTTAATATTAGTACGTAGTACATACGTATTTAAAGCATCCACTGATTTATACGAAGCACTTTATATTCGGTTTTACAAAAATCCACGATTCCAATTTACACGTTTTTTTTAGATGTGTGTTTATTGTGCGTTGAAATTAATGACTGAATTATGCTCACTTTAGTTTGTTTTCTCGATTTACGCGGTTTTATGTATAAAAATCTACGTTTTCTAAGCAATCTATCTTCAATCTAAATCAGTGTAATTTTATGAATTGACTTTAAGCTATAATACTTTTATTTTACAATAAAATATGCACATCTACGGTTCAGTGTAAATCGGGGTGACATGAAGTATAGTTTTTTTTTAAACTTTTGAATATTTGCAATTAATTTCTTTTGTAAACGAAAAGAAAAAAAAACAGAGAATCAAAGTCGATTTTTCTGCGTGTGCCTTTCTGGAATTGGAATTCGTTTCGGGATAAGATTGCATTTGTAAACGTCCACGAATGTAGTGTGTGTGTGTATATAAATTTTCGTCCGCGTCCGACCCTCTCGCTCCTATTTTTTTTTTTACTTCTTTCCCGAACTATTTTTTTCTTTCTGTGCCCCATTCTTCTATATATGTATATACAATTTTTTTTTTTGGTTGCGACGTGTCCTCTCCGTCCTCCCCCAAATTTGAATACGTCTTATCGGCGGTGGCAACCCTTGGCAGCCGGACAATGGCCGTTGTCGTCTTTCGTCCCACAAAAAAAAGCTAATCTCGTCGACCGAATTACGAGCGAAGGGCGCGCCTCAACTAGCTGCTCCACGACCACCCCCCCGCACCCCCGCACGCACATAAATCACATGTGCGACCCGCCACCAGACATTATTCCAATTCGGATCCAAAGGGACAGAACAACCCCAAGAGATAAAAATAAAATGAACACACAACATGCACAGGGTTGAAGAGAAAGAGAGAGACGAAATAAATGTATATACGGGGATAATAATGTATATAAAATACATGGAATAAAAAATGTGCCCGGATCAAAAACAAGTAAAGCTCCCGGTTTTATGCATTCCGCGTGCGGATTTAAGCATTGCATCCATCAATGTTTCATGGACACATATCTCATATTTCGACTTGATTTTTCACGGCCCTGAAATATGGGGTTCGAATCTGTATCTTTGGTGCCTTCCAACTTTATCTATCACCCATTTCATGCCAACAACAACAAAAAAACATACCCTAAATATACATAATAAGTTCCCAATATACAGAAAAGATCCGTCAATTGTTACCAACAATAGTAAGTTGAGTAAAGAAAATTCCATAAATTAACACTATTTATAAAATGATAAAACCTACTAAAAAATCTACTAAAAAAATAAATAAATAAACTGAGAAAATAATAATATAAAAAAAATAGACATAACTAATTTATGAATCGATGAAATAGTCTATTACAATCAAAGTTTGCAAGCAAAAATTTATAGATCTGCCAATATTTTGTTACCAACAATAATATCTTGAAAAAAGAAAATTCCCTAAATTTACAGAACATAATTCGAAAATCCATGAACTTAATAGGTTAATGAAAGTTTGCAAGAAAAAATAACAATAATTTAATACAATTAACCTTAAAAAAGCGTACGTACAAATCTATAAATAATACTCAAAACTGTAAAATTAAGAAAATCTATTCTATCAGAATTTAACAATAAAAATGCTTAAAAAAATATGTTTCAAATCGAAAATGTATAACATTATAAATGTTATATAATTAATATAAAAAAATGTGCGTATAGAATAATGCAATAATTATCAATTTATGCTTAAATGTACAAAGTTTATAATACATACAATTAGATGTGTTTATGACCAAATTACCAACATTTACACGATACAAACTAATAAAAAATTGAAAAATAAAATAGTAAATATACATAATTAATTTATAAAATTGCTAAAAAAATGTATAAACTAATCTCTTTTTATTTTAATGAAAATTTGAAAATGTAATAAATTTTAAATTAAATATGGAGTTTTTTATTATAAGCTGCAAAATGAATACCTGTAAATTTCTAATTTAAAAAAAAATGAATATGCGAACAAATTTAAAAAAAAATCGTATTTTTTTCAAACTAGTATTTTCATATATTGGCAGTTTTGCACATTGTCTTTTAATAGTTTTAAAATACAATGATAAAATTATTCTTTGAATTTTACTTTTAATTTTATTATTATTAAACTGTACATGTGATTTCAGTATATTAATGAAGGCAGTTAGTTTGTAGTTTTGTGTTTGTAGAATTGGAATGATTGCAATGTGTTTCGTCCATTTTGTGTGTGCTTCTGGTTTGGGGAAGGACCAGAAAAACGTTATTGATGTTGCCGTAGTGGCGGCCCTGGGGGAGTTTTGTGAACATTACTTGACCAGGCATTGTGTGTGTCCATGCGATATGCCAGACGCGCGCGACACGTGGGACGGGGGAGAGATTGGCCAAACGAAAGGGGAGAACGATGAGAATGAGCGTGTCAGACAGAGACGGAGGAAGGGACATTCAAATGGAGAATCAATGAGTGGAAAAGAGAAAAGAATAAAAATGGAAAAACTCACCCGCCCCAAATGCAAAAACATACGCACACGACCATAGGATTCATATGGACGCAATCTGTTTAAAGGCGACTCGAGAGAAAAAATATACACATAGTCTGCACGACCCTAACTAACTAAGCAAAACTAATCGATACTCCTTTAAATTTTAAAACCAAACCAATAGACGTACTTCAATTAAATTAAATTGTTAAATTGAAACGAAACAAATAATTATAAATCTGTTGTAAAAATATTATTTATAGAAATATGAACAAATAAAGCTTCAATTGGAATTTATAATGTAAAATGACGAATTTTTTAGACTAATATAGATAATGACATTTTTTATATCTTTTTGAAATAAGTGAAAATTAGTCTCAAATTAGTTACATTTTTATTTAAAAAATGTGAAAATATGCGATAATGAAAAATAAAAATATAAAATTTCTTCTAAAATTCAAAATGTTGTAATTTTTTTATTAATACTAATTACTAATTTAGTAATACTACAAATAATTTCATAATTTATAAATAATAATTAAAATATCAAATAAAAAACTTTGATTTTTCGACTATAACAAAAAAGTAAATATTGAAATACACATTTATTAATAAAAAAAAAGCGTGCATTGTGCATTTTAAAATGATATTTCATAAAAATTTAAGGAAATTGAAAGTACCAATAACCCGGAGTTAGTAAAGCGGCTTAAAAAGGGTTTTAGGGTCAGATGAGTTGGAAACCTTTTTCGGGTAGAGATCTACATAATAGAGGACTCTTGAGAAGAACCACCGAATTTAGGGGTTCCAATACGAATTGGTTCATCGATTTTTTTTTTTGGAATGAATTAAAAATTGTCAAAAAAAAGAACGAAATTAAAAAGTTTGTTACGCAGCACGTAACATGTAACTTATCAAGTTCATATACTAAATACACGACAAATACTAAAATTATATAATAAAATTTTTAAGAAATGAAATAACTGATCACTGAAAATAGACTTAATTTTTTTGATTTTTTTCTTTGTAAACGTTTTAAATGTATAATTTGGGAACGCGTATGTATACTGAAACGCATCCCTTATGTACAGCCCTTAGGGTTCAGGTAAATAATCGAACAATAGACGGAAAAGTTGCGTGTGCGATGGGAGGGGGTTTGACGAAGGCCCTCCAATCTGGTCAGAGCAGTGAGAGAGAGGAGGGTGAACAAAAAAAAAACAGAACATCGGGGGAGAGGAAATAAACAGAGAGAAAATAAAAAATCACCCCCCGCGGTTTTTTCAAAGTGGCCCTTGGAACAGCGCCATCTGCTGGTCGCTAGAGCAATCGCTCAGGATCCTGCTGAGAGTCGACGCTGTTGGTTCATGTCCGCGCTAAATCCTGCAGGACTTTCACTTTAATTATACATTCATTAATAATTATATTATAATATATATTTACATGATTTTCAAAATATTTATTAAATTTTAGATACATTTTCAATCAGCTAAGAGAAAAATGTATAAATTATTTTTATTCCAATTGAATTCATATAGAGAAACGAAATTAAAAAAAATCATTATTTTGATTTTACTTCTTTAAACTGTAAACATTAATTTTAGAAAAGCAAAAATAAATACAAAAATTGTAATTTTTGATATTAAAAAATATGTCTCATTTATACTCGAACATAAAATTTTATTAATATATTAGACAGTGAAAGAAAATTGTAAATTTCAATTTATTTTATTATTCAGAAGAGTGCATAATAAAATCCACGATTTTAAATTAATTTATTTTTGATATTCATATTTACGCATGTTGATCGCACAGTAATTAGTTGCTTCGAGACCCGCTAGTCCCGTTTAAACGTATATTTGAAATACGAGACTCGAGGAAGACTAGGGTTTCTTACGGATAAAACGGTTTTTTATTTTATTAATAAATTTTAATTTACGGCTGTAATTTGATGTTTTCTCATTGTTGTGCCGTGTATTTCGATAATGCTACGAGTGCTTAAAAGAGTGAGAAAGATAGTGCGTGCAAGTGTTTAAGTGCGAGGGAGAAGAGGAACGTTTCAGATTTCTGTAATAGAATTCCATTACGGAAAGTTGTGAATAATAAATTACGTAGCCGAAGGGTTGGGGGAGGCGAAGTTGGTGTTGGGGGTGGTTCTGGTTCCTGGGGTCGTCCGGTATTACGAGAAGGGTTGGCAGCCATGCTGGACTCCGGGCATCGCCTACAGCCAACCTGATTAACGATTCCCACCCGGACGGATGGACCCTTTTCTCTATCTCTCTCTCACACTCACTCACTCTTTCCGCCTCCATCTCTCTCTCTCTCCGTCCACCCACCCTATTATACATCGGCAGACCTTCGAATTAACGCTCGCTCTCGAGCACAATAACAGATCCGAATCTGCATTTTCACATGCAATGGCCATTTTCTACTTTGACTTCATCCCTCGAAGAATCAATCTCTGTTAATGCTGTCTACTATCCCACGGTCAGTCAATAACCGATACATAAGAAAGGGTTAATTCATCATTTAAAAAAAAAATACCCTCATACGATCATAAATATTAAGTTTAAAATGAGTGTAAAAAACACGTTTTTAATTCGTTGCAAGTACATTAAAAATAGTCAATTGAACCATGGAATTGAGATTAATGGATAGTTTTTGCTTTGAAATATAATAATATTACGTGATTTAATTTATTTGTTTTGTAATAATTTCATATCATTTTGATTACAAATGTTACGTAAAACTAAGCAAGTCTAAGTAACCGTGTACTTGTAATTTTACTTGTTAAATACAATTTACTATTAGGAATTTTTTCTATTTTTAATGAAAAAAACTTGCATGGACCTCTCATAATTTGTGTTTTTATAATCTGAAAAATAATGTGAACAAAATGTCTCAAAATTTATTTTATCAGATTTTGTGTGCAATTTTAAAATTTAAAATTTTCATTTTACATATGAATTACAATTGATGTCTATATTTCATGCACTTGAAGATTTTATAATATTCTTATATTTGATTTTATGTGAATGAATTTATTTTGATAAAAGTTTAAATTTGTATTCACCTAGATTATATATGACTAATTAACATGGACTAACATTAATTGTTGTACAAAATGTTATGGATTAAATATGAACAAATTATGTTCTACTGTATAAAAAAAAAAAAAAATTGTTTGCATGCAATACAAGTAAATTTGAATATCGTGAATTAATTCATTTATTTAATAAATTAATATAATTGATGAAAAATGTACACATTTCTCGCTAATACGCAACAATAATGAATGAAGTGAATGAAACGTAGTAAATAGAATCTAAAAAAAGATGTGTGCAAAAAATTCCTCTTTATGTCTAGACAATAAGATAAAAAATAGAAAAAGTGTATTTCGATGTCTCGGCTATTTTTTTAATTGTTTCTTTTAAATTTCATTATTTTTTTTAAGTTTAACTTGTTACGTTATTAAATGGCACATTGTATATAAACAAGTACTGTACACGATGCGAGTTTATAGTTTTTCTAAAAAAAAAAAAATTTCGTAAAATAGTCACATATTTCTTGTTGTTAATTTCTTGCAAATATGCAAAACGCACTAAACCTTGTTTGGAATTGGTTTAAAGTTATTCATAATTCAAACTCTGATTCATCGTGACACGCAAATTGGACATTTTCGTAAACACAGAAAGCGATTTTTAAAATCAAACCACATAATTTTCATTACTTTCTTATGAAATATTTACATTATTTTATTGCGTAATTATAAATAGTACAAAAATTGTTAAGAGTAAGGCAAAAAAAGATAAACAAAATATTTATAAAAAAAAACAAACTGAATATAATATAAATAACCATTGGTCTTTCTGCCTTGATTATTTTCGTCTATAAAACTGAAGAATTATTCGATTTATAACTGAAATATTTTAATGTGAATAACAAAAATGAGATTTCAAAAAATTCTTGGTAAATTGAGCAAATTTTGTAAAGGCTGTGGAATTGTGTGAAAAATTATTCCATTTATTACTGAAATTAATCTGAAATATTTTAATGTAAATAGCAACTTTTTCAAAAAAAAATTGAGTAAATTTAATACATTTTATAGAATTGTCTATAACTCGGAAGAATTATTTCTTTTATTTATTTGAAATATTTTTATCTGAATAAGAAAATTTTAAACAATTTTGATGAGTTTTATAAAATCATCTATTAAAATTATTTATGAAATTTATCAAAAACTAATTTTAAATATTGTTATGTTTGTGAGATGGTGAGTAAACGGTTATATAATCAATGAGTTGGTAAGAAAATAACCAAAACTGAACACGATGTTAGAGGCGTCTGGTCTTGTTCAATAGTTGCGAGAGCGCGAAGAGGGTCTTACCGATGGCGTCGGTGTATGGTGTGCGAGGGGATGGGTGTGTTGTCCGCAGATGTAAATTAGTGCTTCTCCACGCGCTGGCCGAATTAATTGCAACTGGAGATCCCGAAACTGGCCTTTCTCCCATCTCCCTCTCACAATTCCACCCTCAACATCCTCCAACCATTTCCATCCATACATCTCTCTCTCTCCTTCCAATAACCACTGCATGCATTCAACTCTCTCTCTCTCTCTCTTCCTGTATGCCCGTCTCCTGCACCCTTTACACGCTACACTTGCCACCCTCGCTCGCACACTAAAGCGTCCTCCTAAGAGCATTTTATAATTACATACCCTTTCTTCTCGCTGCACACCAATTACACAACTCCATTACAAAACTAAAACACACGTGTAATCCAACTTGTTCAGAATTTCTCATTTCGGAATGCAACCAAATTTTTGCAGCAAGCACAAAACGATAAATGAAATTAGCTGAGATGAAGTCTTCCGCATACATCGTGAGAAGGACAAAGTTCGCATCCGGATTTTGGGATGTAACTTGTCTACCGCTGCAAATTATTATACAAATTGCAATAATACATGCATATTGGATGGATGCGGGGGTGGCGTTGTTGTAATATGGAGCCAATACCGGAGGCGTGAGAGGAAGTTGATAATTCAATTCGAATATGCGACGACGACTTCTCGAGTCCTTCCATCCATCCATCCATCGCATGAAACCTATTTCGTTTCACAGTTTCTACATGTTCTTTGATAATCCTGTTACAGCAGTTTGGTATTAGTGCAGTTTTGATTCGTCTATTACCTCCCCCATATATTGCACTCACATTAGCGGAAGTCAATTCCAATTCAGACACACAAATGCTAACAGTTTCACAAATACAAAAAGATACACATCAAATTGTAGAATTCAAATAATAGTTAACAAAAATAATTCTGTAAAATTTCATTAAACTAACTCTGTAGTTAATCGAAAAAATACAATATTTGTATTGTAAATAATCTATATGTCGGAGCGTCAGGATTAGATTCCGATTAGGCGTGTGGAGAAGTCATTGTTACAAATTTAGGACTAGAGATCCAAGCCCAGCGACCCTTCTGGCAACTCTCTGATCATTCTTCTCTCAATGTCTCTATCTGAATGTCTCTATGCCGGTCCTTCTGCTGCCTTGTTTCCCTCACACCCATTCCAGAGGAATCCCCTACCTTCTAGAAGATTCCCGAATGTGTGCGTGTCCTAGACACGTGTACTTAATAAACAAATAATGAAGACAATAGTGTTCTTTCTATCCTCGTCCTATTGTCTTGAGCTGCGACCCAATTGGGTCGCAATTATTATAAAAGAACAGCAAATAAGCAAATATCTGGTGTTTGGACAGATCTAAATATTCACGTGATCCTGATGGAATATCAACATGACCCAGCGCGAAGACAATGATGTTTGACAACGATGGTATTGTCTCGCGCTGAGGTCCGCAAATAATTTGAAAGTAATTATAATATTTGGTTTCAATAGTATTGGTACTTTGTGTACCAACACATAAGATGTTTGATCAGGTGTGTACGTGTGCTCCGACATATATTATACGATTACATTTTTAAGTACTATTCTACTATGGACGTACGTTATTAGAAACGCCAACTATCTTACTACAGATACCATGTATGTTGCTAAGGACGCTGAATTTGTTGCTATGGACGCTGTTTATGTTGCTAAGGACGCTGTGTACGTTGCTAAGAAAGATGAATATATTATTATATTGGTTTTTCTTTTTAATAAAAAATAATCATTAATTTTATTGATACGTAATTGATTCGATTCGAATAAAATTTTTCTATATGGTGATGATATATATACATATAGATGATATATGTATGTGATTCGGGGTGAAATCAAAGTGAAGTTCTACCGATAGAAACAAGCGTTGCTATTAGTTGGTTAATTGAAGGATGCAATGGTGCGGGTATTTCCTTGCGGACTTAAGTACGGGTTGTAACGACAACATGTCGTGTAGTTTGTAACATTTCTTGATAATCCATCGCATAAAGCATAAACGTAATGAGTGAGTGAGTGTGTGTATGCAGTACACACGAAGTAAGAGCGTCTCAAAGTGCCGCCCGCTAGTTTCCTGCACACTAAAATTTAAGCCTCCATTTACTGAAATTACCATACAATTAAGTCCGCATAGAGAGAACTCGGCTAGTGGTCAAAAGACGTATTCGCAAATGGCCGCGACTGCGCCCCAAAACTCTCCTACAACATAGCAAGAGAAACCAACCACCCCTCAACCCTTCCGAAACCGTCCTGCTCTTCTCCAACTCCATCCACCTCCGCTGCCTCCTTCACCACCCTCCGGAGGGCCGAGGCAGACCGCAACTTTGCATGTGACAACCCTAACAGTTCTGCAGACGGTGCCCGGAGCTTACGAAGACGACCGCACTCCCGCTCACAGTCTAACGTTTGTATCCAACAAAGGGTATATAAAGAAGAGACGCCAAATTGCAAAGTTCGTTTGCTCTCCACTACCACCTCTCTCTCTCTCTCATTCACACACACACACACACACACTACATCCCTTGCTGAAACCCTTTCTCACCCAAACCTCATCCCCCGCGCTACCCTCTGACCGCCCTTCCCATCCCTCGCAAAACTTGAATATCCGAACACTTGTAATTAATACTAAGAATTGACATGTCTTAACACTCCCTATCTAATTCTCAGTTGTACAGGCCAAAAGGGCCGACTGGTATTAAGCGATCCGCAAACATCAAACAAGGATCCCGACAAACAACACTTACATATTTAGACCTTATTAATCTTATATACAAATTTCACAAATTTGTTTTATCAAAATACTACTAACACTACAGCAAAATATAAACAGCATTATTTCACAAGTAAAAATCCAATACTTGAAATTATTTTGAAATTAATCAGAAGGATCTTCAATGCTCAAATTATAATTAAAATAAAGTGATACATAATATTTGAAAGATTGTTGTAGAAGCAATAAGCAAATAATATTGTAACGCCATCTCGTGATTTCTAATTGAAATATTCAAAAACAAAATTTAATCAAAATTTAAAATAAAACTCATTTCATGAACCTAAATGTTGTAATCTTTCAATAACATAACAAAATCTATAAGTGTATTTGATATATAGTTGAAGAACGTTTGAGATACGTGTGCAGCAGCGCTCTATTTTTCCAAGAGTATTTATTGTTGGAAGTACAAGGGAGGAGAAGGAGGTTAGAATGTTTGGTTAGGGTTTCGTACCAACAAAGCCTTAATTGTGCGGCAACACGCCGCGAAACGTACTTCTAAGAAAACAAGATAGCGCAGGAAGGAAGAAACACAACTCACCGCGTCCAAGACAGATCTCAGCCTCAGCTGTCCTTGCATCGAAAATTTATCGCTCCGCCAATCAACATTCATCATATTACTGCTATTTGAATATATATATTTTAAACCTACAGAAATTCTACATTTATTTTGAAGTTTTTTTTTCTGGAACTTTTGGAACTAACATAATAATATATTTTCATGATAAAAGTAATTAAATGTTAACGCTTCATTTATGATATTTCTGTCAAAATCAAGAAAAAACAACTTTTAGTTGTTTATATAAAGCAATATATACATTGAATGATCGATTTTAAGTAAATGACGTAAAGACGAATGAAATTACTGAAATGACGCAAATACGTACAGTCTCAAGTAATCAAATATAAATAGAAATTGAAAGGAAACCAGTCGATAGGAAACGTGAAAAAACAGATGGTAAATTTGGTTACACGTATGCAAATTGGGGAAATGGGTGTGGGCGTTCCGTAATTTTGGTGAAAACCGCGCGGATGTCGAAAGGAGATGGAAGGAAATTTGGTAGAGTAACGTACATTTTATCAATTAGTTGGTGACGTGCGTTTCGGTTAAGATTTAGCACGTCGGATTAATAAATAATCTTAACGGACGCTGATTACGAAACGAAAGATGACTTCGTCGATGCCATTAATAAAATTAACGCGCGTCTGATCGGAAGAAGGGAGATGGGGGTTGGTGTACGAGAGAGGGTTGAGGGGGTGGTGTTGTGCAGAATAGGGGGTGCGTGTGTTTCGGGTTTGAAAGGGATGGATGAGGGTGAGCGGAGGAAAATGGACGCGGTGAAAACAATTAATGCGCGGAGCACAGAGAGAGCAGAGCGAAAGGAGAGAAAGCCTAAGAACAATACTGCTGGGAATGCGAGTGTGTGTGTGAGGGTTGGTTGGTTGTTCTAAGAACATCTCAAGACAATGCTCGAAATTCACTCTGAATACTTTGTTGAATGAGGGCCAAGCTGGACGCTTCATCAAGGGAACTATTTCTCGAATTACCCGTCGGCATTTCATACTATTTGCATTCCATTCCCTTTCCCCGTTACTACTTATATATCACATAAACCTTAACGATTATTATTATGCTCTCTGCCTTTCTCTCTCTCTCTACCTATCTCTTTCTTTATCTCCGTCTCGTTCGCACTCTTCGTATACTCGCATTGTCTTCCAACAGACAAGAAAGATAGACAGAGGAGACAGAGAGAGAACAAGACACTCCGAGTGCGACCATTGTTAAGGTCGTATTGTGTCGGCGAAAATGATTTATGTCATCATACTTTAATAGATATTTCGTTTACTTTACCTTTACCGCTATCATAACTGAAGAAAAACTCACTATATATTTCATTATGATATTTTCAAATTCTCAATTAATTTGTATTTATTGAAAACTGCGCTAACAGTTGTAATTTTAAAAAATGTTCATATTTGATAATAATTTCCATTTTTTTGTCATAATTATATTTTGTAAACCGCAGAAATCCTATTTTAAAGTTACATCCGGACCGAAACACGCAATTTAACTTTAAGTCGATTTTTATATGTAAAAAATGGTCCGAAATATACGATAATTAACAAAATTTGCACAGGGATACTTGAAATTTTCCACTTATCAAAATTGATATAAAACTCGCAATGTTTCAAATATTTAAATAAAAATTATAACTATATAAACATAAAATGCATACATTTTTTGATAAATGATCAAATATACAAATTAATTTTATATTCAATTTCAAAATGTATTTGAGATTCACGAATATTTTGATCCTACATTGTATTTCTGATTAGCAATCAACTTTTAATTTAATAAATGAAAAAAATAAAGTTTATTTTAATTGAAGGAAAAACGTTTTTCTCTGGTTTACTTCTCGTGGAAAGAATTTATTTTGGTTGTGCTTTAGTTTGTCCAAAGGAAAGTTCAAAGCGGGGTCTTGCAATATGTGCAGAGGAGTGAGAGTCATGTGAACGTCGAGTGCGGGAAGACGTGGCGTGGGTAGTGGAGGAGGATGAGGAGTAGCAAGGGGTAGGTCGCGCAACTTAAATTACAAAGGGCCGTGCGCTTTATAAATGTAAGATAAACTTTGCAGCAGCAGAAGTAAAACCCTACAACTGCCCTTCCGTGCTTCCGCAAACCGGAATCAAACACAAATAATCCTAGTCGAAGGAGGGGTCGCCAAACTGTACATAGAGAGAGCACTAAATTTCAAAATCTTGATCATCGTTTAAATTATTTGCGCAACCTGCTAGATTGAATAGAAAGTAATTTAGTAATAAATTTACATTCGCCATCAAGCGAGCGCATTACTAATTGGCATATGTTACATTGACATTTATTGATTGGCAAATGCCTTTTCTGTTAATGGCAACAAATAATATTGATAAGAAATTGAGAATTTAAAAAGAAAAGAAAATAATTAATAAACGTTGATGTTTTAAATTTTGTCAATTGCATAATGACGTAATCTGGTGACATTATTTTTTAAATTAATTGGTAGATCGATGTTTAAAGTGAAGATTGTAAGGGAATAGATGAGATTTGGCGTTGGTCGGATGGATGCGGCGGTCCATTGATTGAACGTGAAACTAATAAATGCGTAACGAAGTTTCGAGAAGCCCGGACGGGAGGAGATGCCATTACGTGCATGTGGTCAGTGCAATCAGGGAGGGATTTCGCTAATGACTGAGAACCCTTACGAGATTACCAGTCTCGCTCTATTCCTCCCAGAAAACGCAACCCCACTGAAAATCCTCCCCCGAGACGGTCGAGAAGGAGAAGGGTTTTGGCATCACGTGAACGCTCGCCCGGTCTCCAACATAATACGAAACAGTTAAAAACTATTTTTTTTTTATTGGCGCAGGTAACAATTATGCAAATATCTTGACCAGGTACCCGGAAAGCCTCAGCTGGACACTGTCCAACGGTTTTCATCCTTTCTATATTGTTAAAGCGCCGCGTATAATTCGGAATCGATTTGATATACCTGCCCTTCCCTCGTTTTTTTTTTATATAAAGCCCCAACCCGCCTCAATATATATTAAATTACAATTTCAGGTATAAAATTTTGAAATATCAATTGAATAGTATTAATTTTTTCGCGATTTTCGTTGATTTCGGAGATATATTAGTATTTCGCGGCGTGTTATGATGTTGTTGCGGTGATTAATATCTGGGCCATACGTATGTGTTGACAGTTTACTACTAATGTGGGTTTTTTCTTGTCGGGGGGATTGCTCACTCCCTTTGTCGCCTAGGTGACCCCGGGATGACCTCGGTGACCAGGCAACCAGGTGACCGCCGAATGGCCGGCTGCCGGTCACTCCAATTTGCCAACAAACGTAATTCTCCCTCCGGTTGCCAAGGGCCACCCCAAAGGTTAAATAAAGTTACCTTAATATACTGCTACACCAAACACACACACAAATAGTACATGACCATATTTCATAAGCGCCACCGCACGCTTTCCTTGTAATCGAAGTTTAATCTCAACCGTAAGTAATATTTAAATTTAAAGTACTTATTTTAAACTAATTGTGAATTATTTTATCGTTGCATAAAAACCGAAACACAATGTATTACTTTCTAATGCTGCAAAACGCTATGTATTAATTTGTAATGGGGTATTTTGTGGCGCCATAAGCCTAATCACATGTTAAAAGAATAAGGCGGATATATTTGCCGCTCGTTTTCTATTGTTATTTTTTTTACTTAATTAAGGCAATATTCCATTTTGACGTTTGAGATAAACTAAATTTCCATCAATTAATTTGTCACTTAAAAAGCATGAAATTTAATGTGTCTTTTTTATTAATTAAACAATTAGTTATTACTCTTATCTTATGTTCATTAACGAGTTTACAAACTGGAAGAAATAACTCAAAATAGATTTTTTAAATTTTGTTGTTTCAGTATATAATAACGTGCTATTGATTCTTTTTCAATACTGAAACCAAAACCAAAGAAAAAAAACTATAATCGTATTAAATATTATATTAAATTTTCAATTTTTCTTTCATTATTTTATCTGATTATAGACTTCAGTATATTATGTTGTAATGGAAAGTTTAGAAAACTGTTTGTTTTACGTAGCATTATGTGTTTCATTTATTTACCTTTTCTTTTTTGCAGGAGTCGATAAACGATTGGCGTGCAGCGGACATCTCCCAAACAGATAGAGACATGGATTCGGAAATAACCTCGACTCGTCTATAAAACCGATACATGCTGCACGTTTCAATGCATACCCACAGACGATGTAGCTGCAATACAAACACATCAACTAGATTGAATAACTCTGAATTTTACATTATTTTTAAATTATGAACAAAGAAGTTTCTCCTTCAATAAATTATGTAACATATGTCATTAATAGATGTAATAACTCTCAAGACTGCTGTTTAGGTAAACACAATTAATAATAAATAATTTAATCGTTATTTTCAGATCAAAAAAACTTATTTTAGTTGTAAATTGAAATGAATGGAAAATAAAATATGGTGCGGTGATAATTGTTTCTTCTGTAGTTTAGGTGTTCGTGCAACGCTTGCATTAGGTATTACTTGAAAGTTTAAAGTCGTAATTAAAAACGGGAGCGAAAGAAATCTGCATTAGTTGTTTTCTTGTCTCCTGCAGGATGATTGTTCGCAGGAGGCAGGTGTGCGTTGATTGCGATGGGTGCAAATGGAACGAATGTGTGTTTGAGAGAGACGAGGATATTGTGTGTTTGTGAATTGCTGCTGCTGCTGCTGCGAGAGAGAGTGAGGGTGAGATGGTCGGTGGTGGTGGAGGCGCTTATTGGTCAGCAGTCCTATGGATTATTCCCGTCTTTTGTTTCTCGGCCGTGAGGCAGGGATGGCGAACTTCGGTGTAGAAGAAGGGTGAAGGGGGGAGGAGGAGGGATGGTGAAAGGGTTGGAGTTGCTCCGCGGGGGAGGCGAGGGGCGGGCAACGGTGGCGGCGGTCCAGAGTATGGCCGCTGCTTGTAATGACACTTTGGACGGACTAAGTTGGCCGAGAGTTGTTCAAGCAACCCTTCTTCCTCCTCCTCCTCCTCCTCTACCGCTACTATTCAGCACTCTCGGTCTTCCTCCTCCTACTCCTTCAACACTTCAGCCGCGTCCTCGTCCTGCCCCGACGACCATAGTAATGTACACACACATTCATATACACACATTTGCAGTCCGCACCTCAACTTCTGGAGCATTGTTAAATGTTTGATGATATAACACACTTTGGACTATTCCTTCGCATTCAACCATTATCAATCATTTCTAATCGAGAAAAGCCATTCATCAGAGTCGCAAAATTGACAAGCGAGTCTTCTTAAATATCCATGCCCATGCAAATGTATTCATCGAAAAGCACCATTTATTATGAACACTACTTTTTGTCCAAATCTCCTTCACCCAAAGCTCTTTATCTACTAGATTATTATTTATCCATTGATAAAATTTAGTTAATTTAGATACTAATACAAAATTTTATCTACCCAAATCAAATGAATAATTTCGTCACAATCTTTAAATGATTAATAATATAAATTTATTAAAATTGAATCATATTCAACTTTTATAAAAATATGTTATAGATTTTTATAATAATAATAAATACTTTGTGTGTTTTCTTTTCTCTCAAAGTCTGTTAAAACTTGAATTTAAGTTACAAAGCGATTTTATTAACATTTTTATCTAATAGTTAAAGTTTTATTCTTTCAATTATAATTTTTTATATACGAAATTTACGTTCTTAATGTCCTTTTTATTATTTTTTTTTTTCACTAAATGCAATTGAAATAGTTTTAATTTTATTTTATTTGAAATTTGTGCACTTCATACTTGAAAACACTAAAATACTTATTTATTTTATTCTGTAAATTTTTTCCAGCTTATGCATGACTTGTGCAAGTACAAGTAATTTGACGAATACCTAATATTTGAAACACATTCGTGGGTTACTTTAATAATTTTATATTTTTTTTTATAATTTGTAAAATAACATTTTTTAATTGGTTGAATTGATTTGAGTTTAAAGATTGTAATTTTGAGTTTATTTTTTTTAGTGGTAATTCTATAAAATGTAGTTCAATGAAGGTATAGGTGTATAGATCAGATTGATGAGAGAAGTCATAGGTAATATATAATATAGATAGGATTGTAAAGAAATTATTGTACAGCGAAACTAGTTATATTCGCCGATGGCGAGGTTCGCTGCATCCTCATCCTCCTCTAAAGAAACGACGAGAAAGGTTGGATGCAAGACATGCACTTGCAGCGACTGTCTGGATCGCATCATATATTGCAATTATACGACAACGTCCTATGCTTTGTAAGAAAGTAAGAAAAGACGAAATAAATGTGTAGCGTAAAAAAGGGGCAACAAGAGGGAGACACCAAAATAAAATTTGCTGACAATGCAGGGGCTTACCGGTAGTCTCGTTACCTGGGTGACGTCACAAAGGGCTCCGCGTGTTGCCGGGGATACGGAGTTCGCGGAGTCCCTCATCTCAGGCGCTCCGGCATATCAACGGTGCGGGACAGCTGAGTAAAGGGCGCCCGGCGTCGCGACGCCAATCCCCAAGACTCGCCTCGACGGATGTACCTGGAAAAGCCCCGAACGATACAATATTAGAATATAGAAATTATATGCACATTCTTCCCGGGTTATTAAATTATTGACATTTTTCCCGGGGGCCATCCGCGCCGCGCCCATGTCTCTCGTCTACCTGAAAGCACGTTCACCCACTCCAATTTTCTCATCCACCTACAATCTCTCAGAATTATCCCAACTGATCATCCCTCCGGACCATTGGACTCTCAAAGAACAGAATCCGATGTCCATTCGACTTTATCATCAAAGATTTCATTAACACATAATTAAAGCAATAAAAACTAAACAAATATCATTACTTACACTCCGTTCATTTCAAAGAATGTAATAATTATCGCAATAAAATTCGATGATGAAAAATTGCAAAATATACAATATTTCTTAAATCAATTCAATTTTGGAATTGTTAAATTATAACAAATATTTATGAACAAAGCTGCGCTATGCGAGATATTGTTGGAAATTAATAGAAAAATATAACTTACAATATTATTTTTTATTACACTTTGTCACTTGTCAAACTTGTTTATAGTTTACAAAAAAGAGAAGCGAAGCAAACTCGTATGTAGTAATTGAATATTATACTTCTTGTAATACACGTGATTTAAAGTACGTACACATTACGTAATACCTGTCAAGTTATTTGTGGAGGTAATTGTTTTACTTGGTTTGTGGGTTGCATAAAAATCTTTAATTTGATGCTGACATTTGCTATTTGTTTATGTAACTGTTTTCGCATAAATGTGTATAATAATTAGAGATTGTGCAGGTGCGTCTTGTATTTGCAAGGGACGCTATTTCGTGTTGTGTTGGGATGGATGGACGGATGGATGGATTCGAAGCGTGCATTTAAATATGAATGGAGGAATGGGGATGCACAACAATAGCGCAATATCAGTTATTTGTAACGTTTCCACCATCTTAAGGCGAGCGCTGGCTGTATCTTATTTATTTGATAAAATCGCTCCCTGCTAACTGATGCATGACTTTCTACATATCGTCTTTCATTCCGATGAGCAATAACCTGCCGAGACCACCCCCGCAAATCCCCAACAACCGAGCACCTCACATCGCTTAGAAAACCCCGCCATCTACATCCGCCTCGCGCACTACACAACAACAAATAAACAAAACAAAAAATAAAAAATAAACATTTTACCAACTCGGACGAAAAACGTCTCCGGGGATTTATAAAATCAATACAATACAATACAATTCAATGATTTATTTAAAAAAATAATAATTTAATTGGATGAGTATTGTTTATGTTTGATGTTGATGTTTTAATTGGTGGATAGAGGGCGGCTTTCAGTAATTTAGGAGATTGGAATAACGTTGTGATATGATAATTTCGCAAATGCCGCAGCGACGAATAGGGGATGAAACATCCTTCCTTGTGATGAAGGTAGAATAAACAGGCGAACCCTTCGCATCGGATGGATGCTGGGCTAAAGGTCAAAGGAGACGCGTGTCCTCTGCCGTGTATCAATTTCCACTTTTTTTTTATATGGATGTGGAAAAAGGTCAGAGGTGAGAGTCGATCCGCGTGGAATTACACGCTCGTTGCTCTGTCCATTTAGGGATGTTGCAAGGGCTGGACCCTACGACCTGATCTCCGTTTCCCATTCGATTCACCTCTGACCTACGCGTGTGCCGCAATCCTCTGGTCATTGTGACAAGAACACGTTTTACGTAATAATATTTGTGTGCTATGCAATGAAATGATGATTACTCACGAGAATAGGGGAACTGTAAATTATGTTAATAGATCAGGTTTTTATTTGTACTCATTAAAATTAAATTCACAACACAAAACACCTAAATAAAACATCATTATTAATTATCATAATTTTCTGTAATAATTTATTTAAAAAATACATATTTCCTTAAAATTGTATCGTTTTTATTTAGTTAAATATATAGTAATTAAGCAGTGAAATTTAAAAAAAAATTAATTGTATGTTTAAATGGAAGCCCGAAGATTTAAACTTAATGAGAGTATTCACACTTTAATTTAGTATTCGTGATGATCGCGTAATCATCATCATTCAAACTTATTTTTTAACTTTGATAGATTATTGCAGGTGAACAATAATAGATACTAAAATGGCTTTATACTCGAATTAAAGTTTATATAGTTGTCTATAATTGGAATATTAGTTTCTCAATTTGATAAAAGTGGTTTTCGTGTTATAAAAGAAAATTTACTTTTGACATGTAATACCAAAAACTCTGGATAATTTTAAAGTATTAATTAATCAAATTTATTACATTATATTGATATAAACGATAAATTTAATAAAATACAGACAAATTTATTATAAATGATAATTGTAAATTGAAAAGTCGTTTTCTTTTCTTTCTTTCATTGCGAAAAGTATGAGGGAAAGCGCTCGTCGCGAGGATGGTGGGGAAGGCCTGGCGCGGAAAAGCGTTTGTTTTATGCTAATAGGTTCGGTGCGAGAGGTGCGGCGGAAAAATTTCCGCGAGGAATTTTCCCTTCGGCGTGTTTCGCCGCCTCTTCTCAGTTTTAATTTTGCACGCGAACTAGCAACACATAAATCCACGCTTGGAAAATCGTTACTCCATCGGCCACCTCGTTTTTCCACCCTCATCACACTTTTCCACCGATTTTTTATTTCATCTATCCAACGTTTTGTCCATATGTAAAATACATCACACACACACACACACATAATCGATACATTTCCGTGTATGTCGTTGACGTGCGTGTGTGCTGTGTTTGTCATATGTTTATTTTTTGTTTTCTTTTGTTTTGTTTCCGCTTTCCTTCATCGTTCAACGCCGCCTCTGTTTGGTGCAAATTCGACATATAGAGTGACCGGCGTGGCGTGGCGCGGTGGACAAAGTCCAGGCAGAACCAATGGCGTGCCTCGGGCGCCTCCCCTCCTTCGAATGTGCCGCAAGGACGAAGGACGAAGTTACGAAGGGGGAAGGATTTTCGGGATATTTGACCCGTGTCCGTTGGTGTTTGGGCCTACAGAAGGGTTGAATAACGCATCCGGGAAGCCCTTCGACTTTGCAGAAGAGTCGGTGGAGGGAGGAGGTCTTTAAGCGACGTTGCCAGATCGAAAAAATCGGACCTCCATTGAAAATGTAATTACATTCACAAATTTTCTAATCAATCGAATAAACATTAACCTTCGTTTATTTTCCACCATTTTCAATAAATTATTGTTTAGTTTTTGTATTTTATTTTCAGCCCACACTAATTATTAGTTTCAATTACTTATTATTTTATTTTGCTTATTTTAGTCCTTTCCTACTGATCCATTTGTACTACACATAATAATCAATCACTTAGTATCAATTATCACTTCAAGTACTTGTCCACGTTGCGTCCAGTATAATTTACTTGACAAATATTTTTTTTTAAATCATGAATTATAAAAAAACATGCGTAATCTTTGAAAAATCAAGGATCAAATAAAGTTAAGAAACTTTATGTAAATAAACCAAGCGCTATTATAAATAATTTAGTGGAATCGCCGGGTTTACATATAAAATTATATATTTTTACTAAATTTGATTTAATGAAATATTAAAGAGTAACATGCGGCAAATATATCCGCCCTGTTCTTTATACAAGAGGCGCCACTAGTTTTTTTTCAGGTTGATAAAGTTTTAATGCTGTTCCTATAGAGGCACATCTTAATACTGCAATTTCGCTTTTGACAGTTGAAAATGCGGTCTTGAAAAATCTGTAAATAGTTGAAAAATAAAACAAAATCAACATACAAAATTGATTATAATAATCAGTAAAATGAATAGAAAATACAAATATTATTTGGAGAGTAAAATGGTGGACTCGTGCATCTGAAATTTTGGGGACTTTTCGCAATTAATCTTAATTTTGTTTTGGGGAGGAGGTTGGATGGATGGATGCTGTGCGGGTTGGTTTGCGAAAAGGGGGGATAGGGGAAGGGGTGATGGGGGAGTTAGGAGTAGGTCTGTGCGGTTGGGTGTGGGGTTAGTATTTGGCGCGGGTGTAGAGACCGCACGATATGCCAGTCAAGTGGGTTGGGCCCATTGTACGCTATTCATCTAATTAGCTGACTGTGTGGAGCATTCACATGCAAGACTTATCGCTCTTACACTCATTAGCAGCAGATTAATCCATCAAGAAAGCGCCCAGATCGAACTTTAAATCTTACGCAGACTAAAACGACCACCCCCAACCCCTCTCAACCTCCTTCTACCGCCTCCTCCGCATCCCCACCAAAAGCCGTTAACCAAACTACAACTTTTCGTCGCTCTCCACCCTCTAAATATTAACACAACATTATCATCGGAAATAGTACGATAGCATCTCCGGATTACGCACTAAATACAAATGCAAATTCCAGAGCCTAATACTGCATCAACATTCAACCCAAATGTATATACCCATAATTAAAATTAAAACATAAAATATTTGGTTTAATTATTTTTTCTATTACAAAATTGGTGGATGCGCCTGGCAATAATATATGTCAATTGTTGGTATTTCAGAATTGCGTTGGGTTATTAGAAAATATCTCGAATTGATAACTTTAAATAAAATAATTTATTTGTTTTTTACTAAATTTAAATTTTGATTATTTTTAAATCATACTCAATCCTGGATAAAACCGCACTATGCGAGGTATTGCTATATTTAATATAAAAGAAAAGTAAAAATATTATTTTATTTTTGTTTCGTAAAAATTTAATTAATATTAATCGTTGCTATAGTATTGTGCGAATTGCTATTGTTTCATTTCATTATTTTGTATCGTTATTGTGTACGTAGATGGTGGTATTTGTTCAATAAAATTGAATTTTCAAATGTTGGTAACATTTTCTCATTTGATTATTGTCTATCGTTGTTATGTTATTATGTGACTGGCGGAGGTGACAGTTTTATTTTTGTTAATAAAATTGGTTACAATTAAGAATTTTTTATTTGAATTAAATTTTATAAAATAAATTGTGCATTATTATGTTTTGTGATGATAAAACTAGATGCGAAATAATGGGGAAGTTTGCGGGTGGCCGTTCGGAATGCATTTTAAGTTTCCAATGGGGGTGGAAGGATGGATGCCTTCTTCAATTCCTCGTCTGGCGAAAGGGGGTAGTTGAGCAGGGGTGGTGGTGGTGGTGTTGTAGGAGGTGGTAGGCGGCTTCACGCGGAGCACTCAATCTGAACCTGTCGACGGCAGTCATGTAAAAACACCTCGCTATTATGTAGACTAAAGAGATGGATTCGCGTCTCCTGCGCTTGATTGTCCTCGCTTTGTTTGTTGATCAGCCACGGAGCGCCATCTACACCGACTGCCGCGTCAAACCAAGACATCGTCTTTCTCCTCCACCTTCTTCTCTTCGTTCCCTCAAGAAGAAGGATTCGAACAGCCCCTTCTGGCCTCCAACTGATTGAACATGTGCAATGTCTCGTGGTCTGTTCATTACTTACGTCAAGTACGTGTTGTACGTACGTTTAAGAACAATGCGCACCTACCGAAACAGCATCCCCACAAACCATCAGAACAGAACAAGACATAACGAGACGAAACTTGAACCTTGAGACGAAAACACACATCAATTAGGAACGTCGCTCATTCAATGCGGCTGCAGCTCAACTTATTCTCATTCAATTCCGAAAATCCATTGTTTACACTCACTTTTGTGGCATAGAGATGTACGTAATACCATCAAAAACAATATTATTCTTAGGCAATCCAAATATTTCGGATCAAATTTAACAAAATAAAAATTTACTAATTTGAAATAATTTGTGTTGACACCTGTCAAGTGTCATAATAATTATTTTATTGACATTAATAATGACATTTGATAGCTGTCAACAGAAATTATTAAACAGTAATTTTAGTGAAAATAAAGAAAACGGCATAAAACTTAATAAACAATAAAGTTCTAAAATAACGAAAAATAATAATAATAGACAAAAAATATTAACAAATAAATAATTTATGACATTTGACAGAAATTTTGAAGCAGAGATTTTAGTAAAAACGAAACGAAAAATATCTCTAATTTTTAGTGATGTGTAGCTTTGGTTGACAAAAATTTAAATAAGTATTTTGAAATAATGAAATTCTAAAATTCCCTAATTAATAACAAACGTCATCATTGGCTGTCTTTTCGTTCTTTAAAAGTATTGCACTTGGATCGTGGATGGAACTAGTGAAAATATAAAATCTGGCAATAAAATTTTGTAAATAAATAAATTGTTAAAATGATTGGAAATAATCGAAAAGTTGTGCAGCGTAGTTCTCTGAATGACGACATGAATAATAAATCCGTACGTGTTCGTTAAGTGTCATATTACATTGTCAAGCGTGATCCGTCAATATCGTGTACGTGGGTAACTTTTATTTCGTTACCTGATAATTCATTTTGGCTTCCGGCTGTAAAGCAGACGAAACACGAGACGAGAAATGCAATTTTCCCTTTAATAACAAAATTTGATTAAAAACTCGATCCTACGACAACAGAAGATTTTTACTTTTTCCCCTCTCAATCAATCTAATATTTAATCCACATATTTCTAAAACATAACCCATATTGTTAGTTAAATTAAATTAATTTTTCATATAGTTTTCTTTCAAAAATACGAAATAATTAATCAAGTATTTTTCTTTCTGTATATTCGTAAATTTAATAAATATGCAACCCAAAAAACAGCTTACCTTGCGGCCGGGGTGCATAGGGTACCCACAGGTAGGTGCGTACCTGGATTAGTTCATTTGAACTACCCCTTAATTTTTGTGCACCCCTGACCGAACCCCGTCGGCGTCCGCAGTTCACACTCACCGATGCGATGCACTCTGGTGGTGAATAGATTAAACTTAATTTACCTTAGGGAAAAAAAATAGGGCATAACTCCAAACATAAAAAATAATTGAATTCCGACACACGTCCTTGATTCTATTTAAAGGTGCGTTAATGAAATAAAGATTTAAGTGAAAGTGGTTGCATATAACTTTTTTTTTTATCAATCAAATAATTTATTAATAATCAACGTTTATAATTTAATTAATATAAAATAATAAATAAATCAAATAATAAAACCAAAAAAATATGCAAGAGCATAATTTTAATCCCGAAATAATTTCATAAATTAAACGTATTCAGAAAAAAATTATATTATTACAAAAAATTGTTGTGCCTTATGAATTTGATTAAAAAAATGCAGTAACATTTTATTAAAAATTTCGTAGTTATTTAAAATTTAATAAAATTTAATAAAATTTTAAATTTAGTTATTTTTAAATTTTATTAAAAAAAATGTTTGTTGTTTTTTATTTTTTAATTATTTGGTGAATCAATGCTTTTATTATTATTAAATTAGTTAATGGAATAATGGAATTGAGCTTTTGTGATTTCGTCCTTTTCATCATATTTGATGAAAATCGATCATTATTTATTAATTTATGAAATTAAATTATGTCATGCGTTCGTTCCGTTAATTGGACCACAGTTTCTATGTAGCTTTTCCTACAATTTCTATGGCAAATTCCAAAATTACAAATTCTAATACACATTTTGTAAAATAATTAATGTTAATTATGTCTAATATTTATTTAGATTTTTAATAGTTTTAATTTTCTTTGCAAAACTATCAAAATTTCCATCTTGTAACTTCTAATTTTAGTTAATTGAAATTGACAGTAATTTATAAAAATCAATGTTAAATCAGTGAAAAGAAATGAATCGACCGAAAGGCGAATATTGCTGTGCTGGAGGCAGAAATGCATTTAATATGAGAGAGTATTGGGTGACTCAGTGCGCGTAATCGGATTATCGATAAAGCCAAATTCGTATTACGCCATATTTCCATGATCTGTCGAGTAAAGAAGGAACAACAAGAAAAAATAGTAATATGCAGTCATTAGCATGTGTTGACGTACGTCACGTCCACCCGCTCAGTTTCCTAGGCAACGGAAGGGTTATTTCATCGTGAATTGCATTTGACATTTACATTTTTTCTTCTTAAAAAAAAAACATCTATTTCAATCTTGAATTTCCTCCAATTACAGCCTATAAAGCGTCTTCTAAGTTCCTTTCATCTCTGGCAAATTCGTACACTTTTCTTTAAATTCTATTTAGTTATTGTATAGAGTCGTGATACAGTGAGATAAGGGTGTCTTCGATGTAAATAGTTCTTCAGTTACAATAAAATGCCATACTCGGTCCCTATTATTTGCCATTATTATCTCGTCTGCAGAATCGCACATCGGAATCGGGTATCGATGAGAATCGTGTGAGAAAAAAAAAATAAAGAACAGTAGAGAAATAGAAGAAGACATGTAGCGCAAAAATATAATAGAAGGAAAGCTCACTCAACCAAAAAAAATCGTCAGGTAAAAACACCCAATCCTGTGCAAAATATCGATTTCTTAATCTAATTATGTGTTAAATTCTATACTTTAACACCATTTTACGTTTAATTCCCAAAATTCAGATATTTTTAAATATTTTAAATTAAATTTGTATTATAAATGTATAATTCATGTATTTATTCAATAAGAATAAATATCACCGATCCAAGTAATATCCATAAATGAGAGTTTGATTAATTTTGATCAAAATTTCTGTCATTTGTTGTGACCAAGTAACGCATTGAGATATGTCACAATGACAGTCAAACAACTTATCCAAAACTAATTTATTTTTAACGAAACACCATCTCGACAGAAGACTCACCTGGAAAGATCACATTCAGGCTAAAAGAGAGCAATTAGAAATAAAATTTAAAAAATTATACTGGCTTTTAGGGCAAAAATCGGAATTATCAGTGACGAATAAGCTACTGATATATAAGATGATAATGAAACCAGTATGGACGTATGGTATCCAATTGTGGGGTGCAGCCAGCAAATCGAACATACAAATTATACAAAGATTTCAATCAAAATGTCTAAGAAATATCATCAAAGCCCCGTGGTTCATTTCGAATAGACAAATACACAAAGACCTCCATATGGCAATGCTTAGTAGAAGATACGAAGCCAGATTGGAATCACATAACAACGTACTTGCTATTAACCTACTTGATAATAGCAAAACAACAAATAGACTTAAGCGCTATAAACCTTTAGATTTAGTATATAGATTTAAGTAATTTGTTAATCTCATAAATATAACAATGGTAAACATCCACCGGGAAAGCTTACCTATTCAATGTCAATCGCGATCTGATTTACTTATTGTTCACCCTGAATAGATTGTAAATAAAATTATACGACACAAAAAAAAAAAAAAAAAAAAAAAAAAAATTTTAACGAAAACTATTATTAATTGTTCATTATTTTCAAGACCAATATATTGTTTTATTTTTCGGTATCTTTTTCAAAACTGAATAAAAAAATTACAATTTTCAAATTAATATTTTTCAAAATTAAAAATTTTAACCGAAAATGTCAAAATTGTATGACGGAAGATGATAGTTATTTAATAATATCCTTATGCACTTTACGACGAATAACATCTAAAGTTAACGACTTTATCGTAAAGTAATACTTACCTGTGAATTTAATTATTGAAAAGCTTAAGTAAGAATTCAATTCGTATTTCGTAGTTCGTAGAATCGAGATCAAGATCAAAATAAAGAAAAAATGTTACAAAATTTATTTCAGAAGAAACAAAAATAAAAAAAAATCAACGATTCAAACAGAATTCAATTTCGGTGACCAGGGGAATCGGCTCCGGCCGTATGTTCCGCAAAAAAAGTAGAATAATAATCAGAGGGGGTTGCGAGCAAGCATTCATCGCTTGTTTTCACCCTCCGGCATTTGTTTCTTCGATGCAAGGGTGCAATGGCAACACACACACACGTCGCGACTCCCCTGTCAACTTTCGTTACGTTTTTGTTTGTTACACGCAAAATTTCTGTTTTGTTTCAGACCTGCGCCTACTTCGTGATCGAGATTCAAACTACAAAGAATTCGAGGATGGAAAAAAGGACGAAATAAAATAAATGAACGATTTTTTATGGTAATTCAAAACAACATCGTATTATTTTCTTGCTCATTTCATTAATTATCGTTTTTTTTTTGTGTTTTTTTTTCATGTTTGTTTACGTTTCGTTTAACATTCAATAATTACAAATACATCGAAAGAAAAGAACGTGAGTCGCGAAATTTCAGAATTCCAAAGTTATATCAAACAAAAAAAAAGGAAAATAATATACAATATAATTAATATACAAAATAAAACGATCGAACGAAATAATAATAATTATATTATATAAATATATATATATAATAATAAAAAAAAGAAAACATCACTCTTTAACAATTTGTTCTTGTTAAATTATATTTTTTTTTAGTTTAATTCTGGTTAACAAAATAAGGAAAAATTAAACTTCTTCTTTTTACTAGTTCTTCGCGCGTCGCATCCTCTTGCGTCGTCGTCTCCTTCGTCCTTTGTTGAGGCGCGTTTGAAACCCTGGTCCTCGTTTAATTACAATCAATAATAAACATATTCTATCTAATAAAAAATATTGCAAATGGTTCAAGTCGACTGCGTTCAAGTCTACGATTCGGGCGAAGAACAAAAATTAATGTACAATTTTTTTCAAAAATTAATGAGTGTCTAGGATAGGTTTTTTTTTTGTTAAAACACCAATAGATATATTATATTAATATTCACATTATCAATATTATTTTATATGTATATATATATATATATATCGTGTAATATATATATATATATATTATTTATTCCATTTTTTTTTTGCTCTCTTCACATTTTCCTTCTGCAATTTCCAATCTAATAATGCAAACTAAACATTTATTATCATCTCCTGTTTTTTTTTTCGTCAATATATATATGTATATATATATTTGCGTTTCTTTTGTTTTAAATATATCTATATAGATGTGTTTGTGTTTATGTGTTTGACTCGAGTTTTGGCCTCGAAATAATTCAATCAATCGCATTATTCGGTAATAGTAGTTAATTTTTTTTTCTTTATAAGTAATAATAAATTTGTACAGAGTGTTTCTTCGATCATTCTTTTTTTCCATCATTTTTTTTTTCAATTGTTGCTTATCATTATTTAAAATTTAGTTTATTCTTCTTCGTTCAATTAGTCTACTAGTTACGGCAATAAATACTGGTTGTATATACAGTCAGGCTATACTGGCCAATTTGATATGATCCAGGAATGTACAGTGAGGTCCCACTACGGCAGAGGGAGCTGCTCTGGGGTCGCAGGCTTCCTCGAGGGCGGCGGGGGCGGAGAGAGATTTCGTTTGTTTGTTTCTCCGCCCGCGCCGCGCGTTCTTCTCCCCCGGGTCTCCGTACTGGGGCCCCTCAGTCTCATCAACACAACAACTTAATCGCTACTTTTAGGTATACAAATATATATATATAAAAAAAAATCAATATATGTACGACAAAAAAATAATAATATAAACATTGCTTTGGTATCAGTTACAACGAACAGTAATAATAATAATAATAGTTAATAAGTAAATAAGTAATAGGGTTCGCACTTTTTTTGTTTCTTTCATTCTTCATCAAGAACAAAAATTAATAATAATAATAATAGTAACTAGTCATAATAATAATAATAATATACATATATAATGTAACTAAGGGAAGGCCGTTTACACTCTTATGTACATACAACGTCGCGGCTCGGAATTATTTAGGGAGTAAATTAAATTTACGCCCATTTTCATCGCTTTTTTTTCTCTCTCTCTCTCTTTAATGTACATATATATATAAGGAAACAAATAAATACTATTGCGTGTAATAATAATAGAACCGAAACGATTTTATGGCGTATCTTTTTTCTATCCCTAAGTGATTCCGAGCGCGCGACTTTAGGCCAACCCGGGAACTGGGTCCGTTATTTAATGTGGAATCAACCGTTTTTTAATTTATTTTTTTTTCTTTTGAGGAAACAAAACTTCAACACTTTTTTGTTCGTCGTTGAGAAAACGGTTGATGATGATCAGTTGGGGGGAAATTACTATAGTTAATGTCTTTCGATTGTTGGAGATGGGTGTCGCGACTAGTAGGTGAGACTGGACGGGTGCGGGGGTAGACGCACACCGCCCCACGGAAAGAGTCATGTGGCCTCCTTGGAAGTGATGCTCGTCGAGCTGTCCTCGTCTCCTGAGAGCATCGGCATCGTGGCCAGAAGATGCCCTTTACCCTGATTTACGACGCACTTCCGCATGTGCTTCTCGAGGGTGGATGGCACCGAGAAGGGCATCTCGCAGAACCTGCATCGGTAGACGTCCTTGCCGATGCGACCGTGCGTCTTCATGTGTCTCGTCAGTTTCGAACTTTGAGCGCAAGCGTACGAGCACAGCTCGCACTTGTACGGTTTCTCACCGGTGTGCGATCGCCGATGAACGGTGAGGTTCGAGCAATTCTTAAAGACTTTGCCGCAGAATTCGCAGGTATCGTTGCGTCTGGACTCCTTCTTCAGCAGAGGTCCGGGGATGAGGCTCGGTCCTGCGAGACCTTTACCGTCGCGCGATAATCCGGGCATCCACCATTCGTCCAGCTTCAGTCTCTTCGTCGTCTCGTAGGCGTCGTTGAAGGGCGGGAAGAGGGGCATCGGATGAGGCGCCGGGCCGGGTAGTAGACTCTTGAATTCTTCGCGTAACTTGAGCTGAGCTGCGATGGTGCTGTTGTTGTTGTCGCGATCCTTGCTCGACATCTGCAGCTTCAGCGCTGAACCGGACTCCTGGAGGGCCTGCTTGTAGGCTTCGTTATATTGCGCGATGTTGCTCAACCCGAATTTGTCCATCAGTTCGCCAACGAGACTCGCCGATTGAGAACTCTTCACGGTTGCATTTTGACTAGGAACACTCAGGTCTTCGGCTTCCTCCTCTTCAGCCTCCATTTCCTCATCTTCATCTTCCTCCTCGTCCAAATCTTCCTCCTCGTCGCTATCCTCTCCATCGATGGTTTCCACCGATCCCGCGTTGCTGGTGCGGTCTTCCGGCGTCCGATGGATCTTCATGTGTCGCTTCAACTTTGAACTCTGCGCACAGGCGTGATCGCACACCGTGCACTTGTACGGGAGCTCCCCTGTGTGTGTCCTCCGATGCACCTCCAAATTGCTCTGATACCTGAACTTCTTTCCGCAGTAATCGCACGCGTGAACAGCGTCGACGCTCGAAGTCCTAGGCGATAGCGGTTTGCCATCCGGCGTCGCAGTGGACCTGGGCGTCGTGGTCAGCGGTTGAGGGGCATCTTCGATTTTAGTTTGTGGCGACACGCTCTGCGGCCTGCTCTCCCCGCTGCTGTTGTTGTTGTTGTTCACGTTGCTGCTGTTATTGTTGTTGTTGTTGTTACTGCTTAAACTGCTTGTGTTGTGACTGGTATTTATAGGGAGGGAGGAAGGCGAGGGACTTGCGAATGGCGGTGAGAGCTTCCGGGGTGACGGGGAGCTCGCCTGAGCCGCCCCCGGGCTGGTGGTACCAGCGAGTTGCCTCAACCGCTGCGAGTAAAAATCCAGTTGCGGTTCCATTGAGATTTGTTGCTGTTGTTGTTGTTGCTGCTGTTGGTTTGGAGTTGACCGTTCGCGGATCATCGTTGGCCCAACAGGCTGACGATCCGCCGGCGATGGAAAACTTGGATGCGGCGGATGAGGAACGACGCCTCCACTAGCCGCAACGGCCGCTGCTGCCGCAGCCAAATTCAATCCGTGGTGTCGGAACTGTTCGCTGACGAGCTGCTCCATCCTGAAGTGATGTTCGGGCCTGGAAAAGAGCGGCGCCTGAGGAACGGGTCCGTGATTGAGCGATGGCAGCGGTAAACGAAGCAGACCGCCGACGCTGAACGGGTTGTGCATATCTGGTGGCGGTAGCAGATGATGCCGCATCTGTGGTGGAGGCGCGCTGCTGCCCGACGAGCATCCCGATGACGTCGAACTGGAGCTGCTCGAACTGTGGTTGTTGTTGTTGCTATTTCCGTTGCTGCTGTTGGTGCTCGTGCTGCTCGTCTTCGAGATCGACGACGGTGAACTCTCCACGTAGATCTTGACGCCGTGCGAATGCTGGACGTGCTGTACCAGACGCCAAGCGGAATGCAGTCTCGCCTTGCACGTGGAGCACACATAGTTGCTGGGTTCTGGAACAGATGGAAGGAAACACGTGCGATTACATTTTTCGGAACCGTAAAGTGGTTGCAATTTCGACGTCGCATGTGGCGCGAGCGTCGAAATGATAATAAAGTGAAAAATCGCGAAATGAAAAATGGCTTGGACATTTTATGCTCGAAGGAGGAGAGCTCAACCCTCCACAAGTATATGTATGTGTGTGTGTGTGTGTGTCGCACGTGACGCGACTCGCAAATTGCCGCGCCGAAACCGCACATTTAGGTTTGGTCGGAGAGGGTGAACATAAGTGTACTTCGTAGACGTAGAGAAAGCAGGAGCAGCAGCAGCAGCTAGAGAAGAGAATGAGTAGTGTAAAGCACGCGATGACAATGCCTAGGAAGCATGGATAACTGAACACGCTGTTGCGGCGAGGTCGAATTTAAACATCTTATAATTTTCCGCAATGCCATTGTTCTCTTTCTCTCGCTCTTCATCGTTGACGCTGATGCTGCTGTTGCTGCTGGCCCCCAGGAGTAATTTTCCGCCTCCGACAATCGATCTTCGACTCAAATTTCTTCCGGACTTCTGCATTTCTACACACGTTAATTTCTAACGTCCCCTCTCACCCGACAAACACGCAACTTTCCGCGCTTTGATTTCAATGCAATTACAATACAACAAAAAATCTCCAGTTATATCATTTTTCTTTAAAGTATTCAAATATGTTAAAGCCTTAAATGGATGCGTACAATTTCCAAGCTGAAATTGACGAGCAGTAATTACTGGACATTTCCAGGATGCGCAACAATAATAATAATAATAATAATAATGGATCGATCAATTGGTAGAAAAATAATTGAAAGAGAGATGTGATGATGAGGTAATTGAATGCGAGAGACTCGGACGTTTCGCGTCTCTTCATCCTCCTTCTTCCATAGTTTGACAGTGAGTGTGAGTAGTATTCATAAATGATTTCCGCGATAACAATAAAGCGCGCCGTGCTACATAGATTTCACATGGCAAATGCCAGCCGGTAATTTGTATTATAATGCATCGGCTGAGGCCAGGCTCAACACACCTCCAACCTATGCAAATAGGACGACATCATTGTATGATTATCGCACGCGCCTTTTCATTTCTCTCTTCTTCTCCCTACCTCCTCATATCTCTCTTCTCCTCGACCCGCATCTCATTATATCTCCTCTTTTTCGCATATCACTTATTACGGGCCTTAATTACAACTAACATCGCGTTATGAGATCATCCGCTAATTGCGCGACTTTCCATCAACCTTTTTCCTTTTTGCATTCATTTCAATGGACTCTTTAAGGGTTACCGCAAATCGATCGGCGCAACTGTTCAACAAGCCAACGCAGAAAAAAAAACTTGTCGCCACCCTCTTTATTAAGGGAAAATTGCGAGGGAGGGGAACGAAAAATAATAAATTTGAAAGAGAGAGAGACAGAGGCCAGAAAAAAAAAGTGTCTATAGACATTATGTGGTATCGATAACTCGCCGTCGGGCAAACGAAAAATTTGATAATCGGGTGTGTATTGTGCGCGCGTAATAACGGTTATTTTTGATTTTCCGCTGCGGAGGGAGCATATTTCGATAATAGATTAGGGTGGATGAACGTGTGCGTTGAATTTTAAGTTTTTCCCCGTCGCATCGATTTTTTTTTTGTTGCTTTCTACATGTACTATTTCTCGCTCCTTCCTCCTCCTCCTGTTCATTTTTTTTTATATGTTGGCCACGCGTTTCACGGCACGGGCTGATGATGATCTCTCCCCGGTCGGAGGTATAACCCATCCTTTCGCCGGCTTTATTACCCCTTCGCTCGTTTAAGCATAGACGAGTAGAGTCGTGTGTTTGCGCACGTGGCCAAACGCGCCACCAGTTTTACAGACATCAAGAAGATCAGGTAATTATTTATTTTTTGCTCCTCTCCTCTATCCATTCGTATTCAAAGAGTCCATCATCCCTTTCCATCTCTACTTGCTTTTTTTTCTCGAGGGTCCACCGATGCGGAGCAGTGGCTTACGGTTTCCAGTCACGGTCAGCGCAGAAGGCTTACCCGACCATTTGCATAAGTTAGAGGGTGCCAGACAAAGGATACGCCACGAACGCGCGATTATTTATCGCGGGGGCGGCAAGAGAAGAATGAAGAAGAAGAAAGAAGAAGAAAAAAAAATGGAATCTGGAAACATCTGCAATTCGATAGCTTTTTTTTTCGTCTTCGGCCCTCTGATACCGTTATTATTATTTAAAGCGGGCGGCGCTGGCGGACAATGCCGCATTTGAATATCGCGCCCCCTTATCGTGTTTGACATTTGACAGATGGTGCGTTATTTAAAAAATAATATATATATAAATAAATAAATGGACATATAAATAAGATGGATCAATTAAGATTGGAGGAGGAAATATCGCGTTGACATGCGACATCGTCGGAATTTGAAATGGGGGATGACGGTGTTTGTTTTTCTATTGGAGCCTGTCAAAAAGTTGCGTATGCAAACCGCGTGACGGCTGCGTTTATTGCAGCCCCCCCGTCTATTTTGACGTTGACACGTCGCGGCTAATTTGACGGAGCTTTACGTGACGTTGGATCTTATTTTTCTCTCTCAACTTACCGCTGTGCGTTGTGTTGGATTCGGCGTCGGCGACTTCCGTGCGCGACTTCTTGCAGGAACTCTCTTCGGGGCAGGAGGAGGACGTGTCCATGCGCTCCTGTTTGATTCTGGGCTTGATGTCTTCGCCATCCTCTAAACTCCCGGATGATGTCAGAGGGGATGAGGAGGCTCGCCTTTTCGGCGTGGAGGAAGCAGCGCCGTCGACGCAGAGGTCTCCGGGTGCAGGTAACCTTGGCGACGCTGGAGGCGGTGTATGCACCCTCGTGGTGCCACTTCCAGAAGCCTTCTTTCCAGAGATCGGTGCCGAGATGCTCGGCCGTCTCGTGTTTATCGTGGTCAGCGGAAAACCGCCGTCGTTGTCGTTGTGATTATCGCCGTGGCTGCCGAAGCAGTTACCCAGATTCTCCTTGCTGCAGGACGCGATTTTGTGTTGGATGAAGCGGACGATGTCCGAAAGGGCGAACGGCTTCTGACATGTGCCGCACGTCAGTATGTCCTGGTGCGATGTTTCCGTATCCGGCTCATCCGTATCTAAGCAACAACAAAAAAACAAAAGAAATTAATAAATAATTTAATATATGCATTTGTTTTTGTTCCAAAAAATAACATTATTCAATTGGTATACTAATGAACTACTGTAAGAAATAATATATTTATAATAATGTTAATTTCTTGAAACAAATTAAAAGCTTATATTTCGATTGTTGTATGTCAAGTATTTCGTTGAAACGCTGCAAATAGCGTCGCGTCTTGACAGATGTTTTTCGTTCACTCTTTTGTTAGATGAGTCGGGGTGGATTGGATCGAATGCGTTGTATATAAGTGAGAGAAACGGGTTTTTCGGGTGAAGTAAATAAGTCGGTCAGTGTCCGTCCAACCGGTGTCCAGCAACCCTCGAGCTGACCACTCCCCGATCGTCCAATGGGGAGACCGGACACACGCCATTGGCCGCCTTTCTGGACATTGGTCAAATATCATACCCATCCTACCCACACGGAAAACCCGAAATCTCGAACAATCTCTTTCGCGCTGCGATAGAGGGGGTGGCTTTTCACATACATCATCAGATGTTTTTCGATCTATATGTATATGACCGTCGATATCTCCCGGGTTTTTATTGATAGGGCGATTCGATTCGGTTGTTCCGTGCCTTCGGGGGTCGAATGTTTCAATGTTAGGAAGAAGAAAAAAAGAAAGAAAGAAAGCAATCATCGTTGATGAAATGGGAAAATCGCGGGAATCGTTTTCGATTGCAGACGAATAAATGTCCGGTAAATTAAGCCCTATTCGGCCATCGGTACACGCATCCAGGTGCAGCGCATAATGGACCAAAAACACTCGGCTCTTTGTCGCATGAAAGGGTTTTCGGGTGGAGGAAGGAAGGAAGGGCTGCTGCTTGTACCGCTTTTTTCTCTTCTTTCCCTTCGTATAAACATGCCATCATGTAACGGCCTCCGGCGACTCCTCCTCCTCCTTCTCCTGCTTTCGTTAGCGCCCGCGACGTAATCGCGTTACCCGTTTCTCCACTTCTTTTTTTTTAACGTGTATTATTTGTTTGTTCTTGCATCGCCGCCTCCGTTCTCTCCACGGTCAACGTAATCGAATGAGGAGGGAGCCGAGAGATCCTCCGGGACTTGACGAGTCTGTGTCACGCACGGCGCTTAACTCGGTTTGCGGGAATAATTCCATTTATCGGGAGGAAAGAAGTTTGATTGATTTCTAATTTGTATTAGTGCGGGGCGATAAATATGACCGAAGAGCAAACAAGCCTGTTTATCTCGAACGACCGCATAAAAAGGGACTTTTCCCCCCTTTTACATCACATATTCTCTGTCTCTGTGTTTCTCATTCACTTCTGGCCGTATCAGTCACGCCCTTGCTTTTATTATATTGAATTTCGCTCGTTGACTGACCCGAAAACAACATGCACTCCTCATACAATTTGTGTGCGAAACAACCAACCTCTCACCCTCCCTCCCTCTCTCTCTCCCCCCGACACACACACACACACATGTTCGATCTGCCGGTTCGATCTGCAGGGGTTGGTTTATTTCGCAGTTCCGATCTCCTCTAGTTGCGCCCATAAATATTTTTAATTGCGATACCGAGAGAAGGGACCTCTTGTCGTCCTCCTCTTCCTTTACCGCTATTAGCGGCAGCAGACACTTGATTGAAAATATTGCCCCTCGGCACTGATTAAGCTTCGGCCGCCGCAAGGTTCGAGCCGCTCCGGATTATTTTATTGGCCCTTAAGGGGTGACATATGAAGCCCGGGTCGTGACACAAACTACTCGCAGCATCCGTCCATTTCTTTTGCCGCAACCCGCGCCACAATTTATCGCGAATCTCGAATTAATTCTAAAACCTCTGCGTTTTTCCTCCGCAAACAAAAACTTAAGTTTACCGGCAAAACCCGGCGAATCCTCCACATACTCGACTCGCAAAACACACTTGCTGATTTATTACACTATTTAAAATAACTTAATTGTATTTGTAATCATATTTAATATATTTTTAACTGTAAATAATAATTTGTCAATATCAAAAAACATATATTTAAAAAAGAAATGTGATCGAAAAATATTTTCATTCCAATTTCCGAAAACCATTGAATAATAAATAAATACTTTTAACTAATAAAAATTAAAGGTACGTAAGATGAAACGATTTTTCTAAATTATCCAACATCATATAAAAGTGGCTCCTTTTTTGGATAAGGAATTTATAACAAAAATAATTAGTAAATGAAAATGTTGATTATTTGAAATAATAAATGAACAAAGATGTTTTGGAAAACAATTTTATATTAATATAATATTTGAGTTAAATTTTTCTTATTGATTCCGCTTACCCAAATATTTGTTCCAGAAAATGTTCATTTTCATCAGCAGTTCGTAATTGATCATCGTGATCGTCAAAGTCAACGCATAATCCAAATAAGAAAAAACAAAACGAAATCGAAAACAACAGTTGAAGAAATATTACGATTTTGTCTTTCACTGAACACTATATTATTTTTTATTATTATTACTGTTTAGTAATCGCTACTTCCGATCATGCGATCCGGTCGGATGCTGTGCATGGACTGATCCTCATCATCGCTGGACCCTGGTCTCTTCGGGGGACTCAGGTAAAAACGGATGGGTTCGATGGAGAGGGGGCAAAAAATATAATAAAAGAATCATAACTTACGACCCTCTAGATTTAGTATTTAGTCGAAAGATTTTTTTTTATTTATTCGAATCGATAATAATCATAAATCGTAAGATCGGGCAATTTCTGAGATAAATTATTTATTATAACTAATATGATTGGAAAACAATTTGTATAATTGAAGACAATCAACTTTTCGAATTGGAGGAAGAATTCGTGTAACTAAAAATAAGGAAAGAAAACAATTGAAATTTATATAATTGAATCAAGGTGTCTAGTGTGAAATTTACACTTTTGATATGCAAAATCGATTATTTTTAAAGGAATATTCAATGCGGTAATTGTAAAATAATGATAATAAAAAAAAAAGATTTGACTACATGGTTAGAGAAATCGAGCGCGCTTCGCTGTTGGGAGGAATATTCACATAAATTACTTATCTATTAAATCACCGATCCGTGTGTTCATTTGGAATTTATGGCCGAAGGAAAAGCGCGCGTTTCAAGTAAATCTACACAACATTTCCCATCATGAATATCTAATTTTTATTCATCTCTAAAAAAAAACTAAATGCAACTTTGGTTGCCTATAATAACCAATTCGATTTTCTTCCAATTAATTTGCATAAGGGTTTTGTGCGAGCGGTTTGTATGGGGGTGTCATTGATTAGCGAGGAAATAATGAGCGGTTTTTACGCAGTCCCCGCTGCGAGGGATGACAATGCGTCGCAGCCAGTTAATTACGAAATGCACATGTTTTTCGGTTTATAACGAGTGGAGCGCAATTGTGAAAAGTTTTGTGGCATTGTGACAGTTGCAACGAAAATGTTAACTATCCGAAGGGTTAAAAACTGATGCAGCATTTGTTTTTGCTTTTTATTTTTCAGTCATTCCCACACGACCTCCTTCGCCCACGGACATCTGTCCTCAAACGCGCACACAAAGACGAAGCGAAGATTAGGATCGAGAGGAATAATGATTAGCTGCGGATTTCGCGTTATTTGTATTTCATTTGCGTCGCTAACGATGTCCAGTTGGAGAAGAAGGTCTCTAAGCTCTTAACATAAAATTTACATGTTAGTTTGTGTGGTCCTCGAAGGCAACAGAAGCAGAAGAAGTAGAAGCGAAAGAAGAGACGGCTTCATTAAACGAAATATTTATTTCTATGTCTGTGCATCCTTTGCGTTTGTTCTCGAAACTGTTCCTGCAAAAGATTTATAATTTTCTCGACTCCATCGAGCTCTCCTCCACCAGATCGTATCTATTTCGTTCTATCTGCACATGCTGAAGAACCACTCTTTATACACACACACACACACATAATGTTAAACTGCGATATTAACGTGGGAACATCGAGATAAGATCTCTCCGCTTCTTGGACCACAAGCAGAAGAAATCGGATGACCATTCCATCAACCTCATCTTCATTCCAAAAGTTTTGTTATTAAGATGCATCCCTCCCTCGACGTCTTAATGTTTTGTTATAATAAAAAAGAGGCTGGAAGAATTACGGTATTCGAAAGGTGTGTGTGTGTGTATGTTTGTGCGATGTTTGCGGCGTGCGCAAGGTGTTTTCGTGTTTGATTCTCCCACGCTCTAAATGCGAAGTGAAGGGTCACCTCACCGCACCACCGGAGGGGGAAGGCGAAGAGATCATTCTCTATTTTATTTTTTTTTTGATATGCGGTGGGCGCTTTACCGGGAGAGGACAATGGTCAGTTGGGACCTGCTCTTTCCACAGGATAAAACCGTTCCATTGTGCCGGTAAATAGATTTGCCCATTCAAGCTACCTGTCCGGCAACTCCTTTGCTTCCTCTCTCAACTCCTTCCATCCACAAAACCGCCCGAAAAACATCGATGCCACCGGTTCGACAATAGGAAATGACATTAATAATATGTATCCGACACAATGCTCATCTCTGACACTCCAGTAACGATTCTCACGCGAAAATATCTTCGCACGAAACACGCACACCTTTCGCACCAACAATTTAACCCTTCCTTTTTTTCACAACTGTTTACACCAAACAATCACCGTTAACGACAAGGCTTTGCATTATTCGGACATCAAAATTAACTTCATAATAAAAACGTCAAATAATTCTATTAAAAAAAACGTTATAGAACCGTCAAATTAATTTATAATTATAAACGTTAAAATTGACGTATAAATATGTCAAATTAAATTTAAATAAATAAATGAATTTTCGTATAAAATGAATTTGAAACTGTATAAGCTGAGAGATCAAAGAGTATGTTGGATCATATAACAGTATTGGTTTTTGTTTTTTTTTTCTGGATGCAGCGGAGTTTTACGATGATGGTGATACGAATCTATGGTAAATACGTGATTTTAATGGTAATTAAATATGGGAGGATGGAAGATGAAGTTGGTTTGGAGGTCGTGGATGGATGATGAAGATACGGAGAGACGAAATGCAATTCGTGTTATTTACACGAAAGTGTATATATACATATATAGTTTATGAGCGAAGTGAACACGTGACCGGCCATGTTTGCACGATAATGTCTTATCAGCTTATATGACCCAACGTCGGGCCTTATCAACGAATAAACAAGCCTCACCTGGATACTCGACAAACTGTTCGTTCGCTCTGGCTTTCATATAAAACATCCGGTCGAAAGGAATAATAAATGGAATGGAATAGAAACGTAAGGAAAACTTAAGTACGCTGTTATCAACATGCAACGACGTTTCGCCTCCAAGAAATTTGTTGTAGCAACCAAAAAAAAAGAAGAAAACCGCAAACAATCAAAGCCCACCCGGATGAACAATCGCATACAGAAGATGAGATGGAAAAGTTTCCGTCTCGTTTATATTTTTAATTGTTCCTCGCCGATCCAAATTCCGGCTAATCTAATCTCGACGCTCTCCGCCGTCCGACGCGCTCCTATTTTTTTTCCGTTCACACATCCATGACACACCTTTATTAAAGCTGTTTTCATAATTACGCTACATCTAAATATAGATGATCAACGCATCAAACAAATCCAATTTCATTGTACAATTTCATGATTCTAATAAGTTAAGATCAATTATTATTATACAGAAGTTTGGTAATTGTAAATTTCTATCGTTGTAAATCCAGAAATTCGATACGATTTTGCTAAGATTTATCTGATGCTCACATCACATTTCCTCATACTCCTCCTTCTTCAGATCGAACAACAACAGCAAACAACATTCATATATTAAGAGTTTGATGTTATGCAAATGCTGCAGAGCTCAAAGATGGCGCTCGTAAACCCCCCGCTGAATGCACGCATTTGTTTTCTTGCTTCTTTTCATTTCGGGGTGACGCAGTAATTACGCAATTACTCCGATGACGAACGCGACTCGTACCCCTCCTGTTAGTGTCTGCGATTGGACAATGCCGTCGGCCAATCGCACCTCTGCAGATCATTGTTGATCCGCTTTTTTTGCGCGCTGCGAGGCTTTCTCTTCGCTTCCGGGCCTAACCTAACCGAAAGGGGGACCACATTAACACCTTGTTCTTCGCTTCACCAATCACCATCGAGCGCTCTCGATCCACACACACACTGCATGCAGCCAGTTATTAAACATGGACTCATAAACGAATTATTTTATTTGAAGAAAATTTTGCAAATTACTCAATTGTTTTCAGTGTGGCCAACAATGTTGTTACAATTGCGTATCGATAAAATTTTAATAAGTTTCATTTTGGGTGTAACCAAATATTGTAAATATTTTAGGGCTATTAATGGTTTTCAGTGTGTCCAACCTTAAATTGATTTTTGTTTTATTGCAGTTTTTGAAAATATTTTGGGGTTATTACATTATTAATATTTTTTTGGCTGTTTTTCTTTTGTTGTATTTGATTCTTATCTCACATTTTTGGAGTTATGAATTGATCAATTGTTTTCAGTGTGGTCAACCTTAGATTGTTTTTTCTTCTCTCTTTTGTTATTGCTGCTGCGTGTCGACACGATTCGTATGGGTGGATGATCGAGAGATGTCGACGACGGACTAGAAGAATGAAGTTTGTTTGTTTTAAGGCATATCGAACGTTTTTATCTAAGCGTGACATTTCACGGTGCAATAAGTGAATTTCTTCGCGTTGCGACGGTCTATTCATAAACGCTGCCTCCTGGTTGCGTTCGTCCATGCGTGACCATCCGTAACCCTAATTCCGTGGAGATTTGACCATGCACAGAGAGTGACCCCACACCGTCTCTATTGTCTTGACGATGCGAAAAGGTCAACAAGCCTCCTCGATCCTCCGCCACGGCGAAACAAGCGAGCGAAGAAAAAGAAAACGGAAATTGAGCTTTTGTTTTTCAGATTAATCGCGGATTAATTAATGTGCGAGTCTCATCCATCGTCCATCATCATCCTGCAGGAGGCAATATTTAGATTGTTTACGCCGCGCAAACAAACGCATGCACTCAAACGCACACGCTATTACTCGGTCAATTAATTAAGGCTACAAAAAGGACATTATGTAAACAGTTGAGCGCCGGAGAGGTGAGAAATGTTGTATCAATATTAGCCTAGCCGCGGCGCACCACCATTCCCTCGATGCGTACGACAGAGATGGACGATCCTTCGCGTGGGCGGCGGAGCACCCTTCCCCCATCCCACCGGAAAATCAAGTCGCCGCGAGGGTGGCATACGTGGAGACATCTAGCGGCTCACCCTCGCAACTCACTCTTACAAAAACATTGAAAATGTAACAAATTTATTACTTCGAAATAATAATAAAAATTTAAAAAAAATTCTAATTACTTGTTGCATTTTTTTAAGTCTTATAAGAATTAAACAGAGTTACAATTAATTGAAAACGAGCATAAACGAAATATCTTTAAATTTTTATTTAATTTCAATTAGTTTTTCGCATTTTTTTTTGTTTCGATTGAAAAGCGGAGGAAATTAATTGGCTCATTGAGCTGAAAGCCGCCTCCGATTTTACTTTCCTCGGAAAACGAGGAGCCGCCGTCGCAACTCCACTTTCTTCAGTCAAATCATTTATTCACAATTAACTGAATCTCTTTCAATAGTTTTCTTTTATCATTATGTTTCCATTCATTACTTCAACCTAAACGTCTTATTATTTTCTTGTCTTTAAAAAAAATATTAACACAATTAATTAAATTAAGTAAATCTCAATACGTTTTAAACTTAAATCTAAATATAATCACATTTTTATAATCTATCCATTTTTTTAACAATAATCACCAGGACCTTTGATCTAGGTTTTCCTCTTCATTATATTTAACATTTTCATTTCTCGTAAAACAAATTTCATCGCAATTTATTTATTTTTTTCACAATTAACCTTTTTCAATAAGATATTTACTTTTTTTTAATTACAAAAATCGTAAACTTAATTTCATTGAAATTATTAGTAAACGATTTTCGTTTCTGATTGATATCATCAGATTTTAAATGGGAAAACCCATGTTACAAGTTTAATAAACAATCTGAAACGCAAATATAAAATTATTACATATATTTTAAATCTTTCGTTTTTTTTTTCTTAATGATAATAGATTTTTTAAGCATTCATGAAATTTATAAAAAATCTATTTCTTTAATTCTCGTTGAAAGAATTTCTTGCAATTAGTAAATAAATAATTCTTGATTTTTAATTTTATATGTAGATTTTTATATTACAAAACATTTAATTCTTGTTCGAATTGTTTTCTAAAATAAAAATTAAAAATAAAATTATTCTTGCAAAACATTTTAGTTTTGAATAAATTGCGTTTTGATGACGATGAGACATTTTCGTCGAAATCTGCATAGAGTTTCGATATCGGAACCGCAACCTTTCCTGTCCAGACGATCGTCGTTCAAATTAAATTCGCAGAAAAACTGTAACAATTCTTGCGCTAAAAACACCTGTTTTCATCGGCGAAACTTTTCGTTAAACAGGTGAAATTGGTCCGGTAACTTTTTAGTTACCTGTCGAACGGGAATTTTAGCAGAAAGCCGCGCGAGCTTATCAAAACTAAACACGCATACTTTTTTGCGGTGCGAAAGATAACGCAGCCGTTATTTATTTATGTATTTATATGCATAGAGCGAAACGTGGTCAAATGATAAGGGGAACAAACTACAAGTATATTAATTTACGTGTTGTATTTTTTTATTATTATTATTAATTTTTTTTTGGTGCTGTTTAGTAGTAGTTTGAAGTGCGGACGAGTCGCGTGTCTTGTGGATGATGATCACAAAAAATAAAACAAGTGTGCCGTGAAAAAGGGGTGAATTAAGAAGGGATGACCCCTTCGCATAATGAACACGCGCATCCGATTGTGGAGAAGACAAGACACGCGCTTCTTCGAAAGTACCTGCATTTTTTTACTTTAGAAATTATAATTCCCATCCCTTTTTATTTATAATTGGATGATGATATGCACCCCTATTTTCGTTTCGCACGGCGATTGTTTCCGGTGGTCAGCGACTTCTTGACCCTACGTACCTCTACTTTTTAATGTTGATTGTTTCGATTTACTCACCTTGGGCGATCCGCACGGCGGGCATTTTAATTCTCATCTTGGCGGATTTTTGTTGTTGTTGTTGTTGTTTCGGGGTGGTTTCGCTGTCTTCTTAAACTCTCTCTCTCTACTCAATGATGCACCGATGGGAGCACAGCATAACTGAGTTACGAAAACAAACACTTCGCTTAGATCAGCTTAAATCCATTGTACTTTTCATAAATTTTCAAGTATCCCAAACAAACAAACTAAAAATATGCGTTTTTTTAAATCATCTTCCTGCTTCCCGGATAACAACCAAACAATAATAATAGTAGAAACACTCGAGTTTTAGATATCAATTTATTTTTTATATATTATTATTTTTGGTATTGTTGCAATTGCACGAAAGAACCGTTTGTTTTTGGAGCACTCGATTCTTCGCCAGGAAGAATTTATTTGTGTTCGCGGCACTAATTTGAAATCCTGCTGAAACTATATTAGTTTCTTGTTGTTGTTGCACTGAGAGGTCGGTGGTTGCGTTGACGAAGTTCCGGAAGACTACTACTTCCTCGCGTGAGTGTTATCACCTTCACCACCGAAGAGATTGAATCAGGAAGGAGTGTTTCCTCCTGCTGCTGCTGCGGACTACTCTCGTGAGAGCACTGCAGTGGATGTGTGTATGTATGCGCTGGACCAGCGAGAGATGCTGAGTAGCCAGTGTCCTGAACGCGTGTGTGTACATGGACAAGGAGACGATCCGGTGTATCGGGGAGTCGCGTCGGAAGCGCTCGGTCTTCTTCGTGGAGGACACTCACTAGCCATCGGCCGGATACACTCACCCCGTATAGGAAGGGCTGCCTGCCGCTGCGCATTAACCGGGAGTGGGGGGGATGGAGGATGACCGAACCTACAAGGAGGACAACACCGGCTATACCTAAAACCACCACCACCACCCCCCAAAATGATATGATGATAAGAAATCATCATCCACCAAAAACTATACAATCGTCTCCAAAAAAATAACAACAACAATTTTGATCATTGATAAAACTGCACTACCACTCTGCAAACCATGAATGAAACTCTATTTTTATTTTCGTGGCACATCTTCCTCTTCTCATTCACGCGGAATCGCGCGGCGCGCCGCTAAGAAGTGCCGTTCCGAAATAATTAATTAACTTTTCTCTTCGAGCTTCTTTTTTTTAAGTGCCGTCTCGTTACGTCGGAGAGACGCGACGGCGGCGGCTGCTGCCTCTATTGGGGGCGGGGCGCGAGGCGGGGGTGGCGTCTCCCTATTCCTTTCGCTTTTCACCGCAGCGCCGCGCCACCGTTGGGCGTCGCGACGCTTTTCCAGTTCACACGAATCGACATTTACGTAATTTTCTCAACTTGACAACTGCAAATTTAACTTAACAAGTGCTCCACTTTACAAATAAAATTATTATTCAACATCAAGATTTATCTATTTATGTTTTATTGTTATTATCATTATTGTTAAAATTGTATTGTATTTTTGAATTTCAAAAGGAAATAATTTTTCTTATGGTTAAAAATATTTGATTATTTCCACATGCTGCATATCGTATTTTCACGAATGTCAATAATTAATCCTTTATTTATTTACTATTAAACTTTTTATTGATGATTTTTACTGTTAAACTTTAAGTTGAACTTATTCATTTCTATTGTTAGTTTTTTTTTCATATTAGAATTGTTTCAATTCACAATTCATTTCCAGTTGAAAATATTTTTCGTTATCTAAAATACAAAATAATTTTATGCTGTCATCACTGTGTTTCCTTGTATCCAGATCGTATAGCTGTCAAAATATCGTTGTTTTATAATATTTTTTTGGGTTTGACCAAAAGGTATAAATAGTTATAATACATATGCGACTCAAACATACACGCCGGTTTACTTACAAATATTTATCGTGTGTCACGTAGCCGGGCGGAGATAAGGAGGCCGAAAATAGGTGTATACAACAAACGTATGTTTGTAATAACCAGTGCTGCGTAAGCAGATTCGTTCTAATCCGTTGACCAAAGCCTTGTAAAAAAATTTAAACTTATTTTCTTCAATATTTATAGATTTAACAACAAAAAACAATAATATCTAAGTAATTACATATACAAATTATATCTTTAGAATGTTTACTTTGTGATGTCATCCGGATTTAGTTGATTTTACCTGGAATTCTCCAAGTCTTATCTCTCTTGTATAATTGCGACAAATTTCCGAATGTTTGCGCAATCTTATCCAATCTCGATACCGAACGTCCTAAAATAACACTTTTTAAGCAGAAGAATCAAAACAAATTTGTAAATTTTTTTGTTTATAGATTTTATTAAATATAAAAATATTGATTTAAATATAAATCTATTTTGTTAAATTTAAACGAATTTTGATAGAAAGATTCAATCTTGTCCAATTCCGAACGTCCAATAATAATTTTAGCAAAGGAGAATTTTAACATAAAAATAATAGTAATTCAACTTGTAGTTGTAATTTGCTAAACCGAAGGTTTAGAAACGAGCACAACACAATGGTGCAAATGCTTTCGGAGTGTTCCAGCGATTTGCATCCTCCGAGAGAGGAGAGAAAGAGCAGTCAGCAAACGTTCACCTTGAGTTCCGAGCATAATTCTATTATGAGTGTATATCGGTTTGCAGCGAGCATTCAACAATTAGCAATTAACTCCTTTTTTTTTGTTCCCCATTAGCGATAAATAACATCATTGGGAAACCTTTGTTTTCAAGAGAGCTTACGTCTTAGTCTTACATCTTACTCTCAAGTGAATATACATTTTTAGGAAATGAATATTTCGGAAAATCGAATCAAGTAAATGAGATTTTTTATATAAAAATCATACATAAATATTATAGAGTTTGTGTGCGATTTGGTCACTTTGGACGGGTTTTTAATCAGCGAGAACGGAAGTCCGGGATTGGATTACTACGCTCCAAGATAACGGCCGCGTTTTTGACCACAACACAAATTTTAATCAAACCGTTTTATTTATTTATATATTTTATTTATTTTTGTTAGTAATAATCAGAAACGAAAATGCTAGCATTAAATAAGAGAAAATTAGTGCACGAATGACATATATTTTTATAGCATCCTTTGTTAGTACTAGTGTAAACAGATAACTCTTAGTTTTCTTAATGATTTGCTGCACAAATAGAAAATAATTTCGTTGAGATATTAAAAAAATCTGTCATTGAGGAAGTCATCTTTGAAAACTGGGGTGGCTGTCCTTTAGTTTGCAGTATCCATGGTAACAAAAGTCAAATCGTCCATAGCAATCGTAAAGTAGCAACTGTTTGTTTATTTAGAATTTGGATGATTCTTAAAATTATTTTTGTAAAACAATTAATTTGTTTCAATTTATTTCTAAAATTCAACTATTATAATTGTATATATTATTATTATTGCATTTGATTGGATTGCAGGCGAGAAATGTGAGCGTTTGAATAATTTCAATAAAGTAGGTTTGGTATGCGAGTAACAATATAATATTGTTATTTCTTATGACGTCTGGTTGACCTGAAGACCAATTGACAGTTAGCACGAAGAGATGTATGGTCTTTACGAGATGGATGTAATAAGATGGGCATCACTGTTTTCTTGGATTTTTTTTCTCGTGAGGAAAATGAGAAGAGTTGCGGGCGTGCAGAGGAGGAGGAAACCGCAGGACAATGAAGAGAGTGACCCGGGCTCGCCCGTCTGACGTCAGCCACATTCAATGCTAATGTGGTCATATAGCAGAGGCATCATCATCATCTCTCCAAGCAAGTCACTCCTTCCTTCTACGACTTTTATCCACAACTACAACAACAGCAACAACAATACCCTGGTTCGTGTACGAAAGGCGCTGTTAAATTCGAAAACGTTGTTCAAAAAAAAAAAACAACGGACTTCTTTTATTTTAATATTTTGTTTCATCAAATTTTATTTGTTTCATGAATTTTTTGTCTGTTCAACTTTTGTTTTACTAATTGACTTTTGATTAATTTTGTTTTTAACGACATTTGTTTCATCAATTTTTGTTCCTAGCATCGATTAAATATAAAACGATTGACTTAAATACAAATCAATTTTATTAAAATCAAACAAATTTCGATAGAAAGTTTCGAACGTTGACCGATATGAATCAAATAACAACAATCCATTTCTTATACTTATCACCTTTACTTTTTGATTTCGTCCTACAAAAAATAGTATATAGCTACATTTTTATGTTAAACGTCCATGCTTTGCAGATACGAATTGCTAAACCAAATCTACTATAAGTTTTTTTAATCATATTCACTATATTCCCACAAGTCCAAAGATTAAATTTATCTTTCCATTTTCTCCATTATGCTATAAAGTAATTTTAAATATATTCAACAATAAACAACTTTAACTTCTTATTTTATTATTTATTTAAATCAAATTTTAATACAAAATTGTCTTTTATACAATTTATTAATTTATTAAATGCATTGCGTTTTCTTTCTTTAAAAGAAACGGGTTTTTGCTGGAATCGTGCAACATCCACGTGAGAAATAGTCGAGCGAGTTTCCCAAAGTGGAACGATACGAATTAACGAAATATGCCATTTGGCATTTAGCGATTGAGGTAGAGTAATTGCGGATTGCGTAAGTACAACAACAGCAAGAAGTTAACATCGATTTTATTTTTTTACTCCCGATCGGGCCTAAATCATGGATTTCCATATCGGCGGTGGTCGAGGTTGATCGTTTCTCTCTGTCCCTCAATAAGTATATGAGTGTGAGTAAAGATGGGATTTGTTTTCGAGAGAGTCTCTGTTTGCAGGAGATGATGCTGTGTCTGTTTGTCTCTTCTATTCTATGTTGCAGGCTGGCAGCAGCAAAAGCATCGAAGCCCGAGGCTAAACGGGACTATAGAAATCAGGCTATAGGTCACATACCTAGGGCAGCAGGCACACTCTTTTATTATTTTGCAATGCCATGCGAACGATTGGCCTATTGCGCTTCGCCGAACGTAAATTACACACAAAACAAACGAAAACGACAAGAAACAAACGAACAAAACTTTTGTTTTTAACGCTTAAACATTTATGTAATTCTTCAACATAACATTAAATATTATAGTTTTCAATTTTTATTTTATTTTTGAAGAAAATACTATTTTTGTTCAGGTATACTTGAGTAACGGAAAACCGTAGTTTCTATTGGAAACATGGGTAAAGCAGAAAATCACCGTGCGGAATCGATTTTGTCCAAAGAATACGTGTTATTCCATTTTCTCTCCTTGTTACCATTTTTACAAAAAATACACAACAATAGTTGATAGTAATTTAAAAAAAAATATATTGAAATCATTTAATATTATTATTTGAAAAATGAAACTTTTATTATTGAATAATTTGAAAAATTTTAAGAGGTTTAAATTAAAGAAATTACAGGATTGTGAATTCTAATTGGATATATTTGAACAAGTTTAAAAGTAAAGTTTAACAAATGATATAAAATTGAGTGCAAGTTTTAATATCGAGTATATAGTTGACAACAATTGTAATGTGTAAGGAGGAAATTGCGAATCAATTGGTTCTGTTAATTAAGAGTATACGTGAGAATGAAGGTGAGAGAGAATTACGTAAAAAAATGGGAACTCTGACATTCAGTTAGAAAGCGTCCCATTGTGATCAATTATAAAGTTTAGCGCCGCTCGCTCGAAAGTTTATTTTATGATTTCCCATATGAAATAAAATGTTAACCATTCGGTGTTGTTGATGATGATGCTGCTGCTTGAAATGCAGCAGCAGCAGCAGTAGAATGAAAAAAATATTTAGTAACGAGTGCATGTGAGGCACAGTTTTTGTTCATGTTTTTGTTTGGTTTCTTTCTTCCTGCCGCCGATCGCCTTCATCTTCTTCTTGAGCTTGCTTTGTGGATGGGGCCGTAAACGCATCGCGGAGGAGGAAGAGATGTTTACACGCCGGCAGACGGAGGAGCTGACTTTTTTTGGTGTATAATCTGTAAAAATGTGCTGGTCACATACTTAGTATAAATATAGCGAGCACATGTTTTTCGGACGCGGTGGCGGTGCTCGCTCGAGTTTGGCCCTTATTGCGGACGCCCTTTGAGGTCGTCTCTTCTTCTCGGAGCGGCGTGGGGGAGAAAATGCCCTCCTCGCACACATGTGGAAGTGTGTGAAGAACATCTTCAAGGCATCCCATCTTTTCTCAACTCTCTCTCTCTCTCTTCTTCGTTTCTTCGTCAACTTCTTCATCATCGCCATGTGCGCTGGACATCGCTCAGCTCCCGTCTAGACTAGCGGAGGGCTAGGGTTGGTATTTTTAACTTTTTCCTCCAACGCGACGCGTCCCCAAAAACCCATCCATCCTCCACGCAAAGACTAAACTACGCATCCTTCGACTCTATTTACAGGGCCACAGATATTTCTACCCCAAAAAAACGAAATTCTAAAACCTTCTTCAATAGCAATAATAAAGCGTGTAAGGAGATTTTTTTTTTCTTCATTTGTCGTTGCTTTTTTTTTTACAAGAGAAACGGACTTTATGTGTTTTTCCAAAGCGATTTCCGCGTTTCGTTCGGCCTTCTTAACGCGCCGTGCCGCCGATTCCGCACGTCGCAATTCTTCTGGCGGCGATGCTTGAACGAACGCGAAGAGATTTACTGCCGAAATACGTTCGTGCTCCTCGAAAGTGAAAAGCTTCAATTGCGAAAACCGATTCGATCGCATGCATTTCCATGCAAATGAAAATCAATAAAATTTAAATATAATTCTTCATAAACACAAAGTTTCGGTGTATAATACGCACTTATAGCTGCATTTGTCAGGATATCACTTCTAAGTTGAATATTATTTTTAATCCTTAGACAATTTTCTTTCAATAATAACGATTTTACACGTAACTTAATAAAATATTCTATTTCATTAAAATCGAACAAGTTAGACAATCGCATTCATTATACAACTAAAGTACAATCGATCATTTTAATATAAAAATATTTTTGGCATTAATAAGCATTTAGTGAAACACAACGTACATTATTTTTTGTCGCCGCTAATGTAAATTATAAAAAAAAAACTCGATTTCGGTGTATAATGCGCACTTGTGAAAAGTTAATAGGAAACATCGTTTTTATACTTATTGAATACGCACTTTTAATATTTTACATGACAATAGACTTATCCTAATTACTAATAAACTAATTTCAAGATAATTATTTTTAATTATTAATAATTCAATATATTAGAAAAGTTAAGCATTTTTTGACATTGAATTGGTGATTAGGGAAATCTGATGGGACATGTAATAAATCTATGACTACCTAAGAATTAACTTCTATCAATTAATAATAATGAAATTTATGCTTGAAATGAGCGAAAGGTCAGGAATTCAATTACATACAATAATTGCATTTTATGTACAAACAAAAATAATTTTTCGCAATCTATTGAGATTCTTTAGACTCAAAAAATAATAATCTCTAGGACTTGATTAAGAAATGAAAATTCCCAGAAATTTTGACGTGCATTAAATATGATCTTCAGAAATCATCATTAGAAGAAGAAAAAAATAGTCAGTTTGTTGACAGATGTTCTTGACAGCAACATTATTTCGTGTCTCGACGTTCCTTTAAATACTCACCAAATTGAGGCGAAAAGAGTGTAAATCATTCTTAACGACAAGTGTTTCCATCTTCGGGTTAATCTTAGTTAATTTACTATTGGTTACAGTTAAATCATCAAAAGTTTATAATGTATGAGAAAAATTTTTGTTTGAAAATTTCAGATTTTCTGAATTATTATGAAAATTCTGTTAAAAACTTTTATTGTAATAGAAGTTATAGACTAGAAGTTTAATATTGATTTTTTTTCAAGGTTTTAATAGTGCGCATTATACAACGAAACTTTGTATGTAAACCAAACCTGGTGTTGTAAAATAATTTCATGGTAATTAATCGAAACGGCGATTTCCTTTTTCGCCTCGTTAATTGGTGTTGGCAATTAGCTGATCGACCAATTAAGTTCGCGAACCGAAATTATGTCACATCGGACTGTAATTTAGAAACTCAACTAACTTGCTGCGGTGGTTAGAGTCGGCCGGCGCTCGCCTGACCCGTCAACCTCGTCGTCTCGGCCGTTGGGCAACCGACGACGACGACGACGACGACGACCGCCGCCCGCTTCTCCTCTCATCCAACTAGCGACATTATTTATACATGCATGAGAGTAGTAGTAGTAGACTAGTACGTATTCCGATATGCCCACTAATCATTATAATTGTTGGAATTGCGCTATTAATATCCTAATTAGAGGAAATCGTGACCGCGCAGCACCAGCGCCGCTCGTTACGATTACGTCGACAGGTGACAGCTCATTAAACACCTCCCTCCCTCCTCCAAAAACAAAACAACAACAACAAATCAATTGTTTCCAAACAAATTTCAGCACGCTACCAAATATTTTTGCAAAACTTTATTTTTTTCAAAACAAAATCTAATATAATCTATTAATTAGATGTGTATTGACAGATATATTATGATAAATTAAGATGCGCCTTTTACTCAGGTGCGTATTGTAGATCTCCTATTGCATAATAAAAGTTTATTATTTCAACACACGAAATAATTATTCAACCCTTTTTTTTAATTTTAAAAATCTAATATAGTGGTGCAAAACTAATAGTATTTGTAGCTGCGTATTATATATCGAAACCGTTCTTGCTAGTATCCGGATAACAGAGCATAAACGAACTTCTTTGTTTTTGTTGTTGTTTTCAATTCGCTTTCGTCCGAACCGAAGACAGTTCGGTCTCATTCAAGCCAGAAAAAAAATAATAAAAAGGCGAAGCATTGTTTGGCCGTAATTGAATTTTAATACACATCTCTCTCACAGGCCGAGATAAAAAGCCAAAAGCACGTTTTACGATTTTTTCTCCTTCTATTTCTTCTCAAGCTTCCCGAGGGGTCAAAGGGGACCAAAAAGGAAGAAAAAAAAGCAGATCATAGCGAAAGAAAAAGAGTATGATCTGAGATGAGAGTGAGGATGAGGGAGAAAGGTATAGATGCGTCTCGAGAACTGTGGGCCAGATGGCCTCACTCTCCTTATGTGTGTGTGTGTTACCCTGACCGTTTTTTTTAAGCCCCCTTTTTTATGCATGGACCAGGGTCCCACATTTTTTATGCGCAGGAAAAAGGGGGGCAGATTTTTTTTCTCAAGTTACCCCATACGCGCACTCACACACACACATACACACACGGACATCGGGTTCCGTTTTGGGATTAATTTGGGAGGTACAAAAAAAGATCCTGTACACACGTTTTTTTTCTGCTTCTTTTCTTTCATCCTCTGAGGGTCTCCTATTTTTTTTTATGGGACAAAGAAGGTGCGAGATCGGTTTGCACAAAAGTGCATTTTGGCGAACGCTGAAGATAGGGATAGGTGCGTATGTGCGGTGCACATGTGAATTCCTTCGATGGGAACGCATTTTTTTTCCTCCGATCTGGGGTGGATGTTTCTGTGCATGTGCTTTCTGAACCGCTACATCTCTTTACCGTTTTGTCAATATTTTATTAATTCCGATGGGAAGAAAAACCCAAACCATCTACACAAAAAATATTTTTCCCGATTTACAGTTGCAGATCACTTCCTTCCTACAAAAAAAAAGTTAAAGAACGGAAGCGCAAAGAAACGCATTCATCGCAACAGATGGAGAATCAAATTTTACTACACTAATTTAAAGTCAACATTTTCTACTTGATTTCTATTGTAAAATTTGTAATTAGATTTTAGAATGTTGAACACATTTTTGGGAAATTATATGGAAACAAATTTATTTGAGAAAGTGAAAGAGGAAACCGCAAGATGTGAATTTGTAAGATGTGCGAGTCTGTAACGTCAAGGTATCATATGTCAAAAGTGTCAAGAACTTAATTAAAGAAATACGTCTTCTCTTCTACCATTTTTTTTGTTCTTTCGCACCGGTTCTCTCTCATCTCTCACTCGAGCAGTTCGCCAATGTTAAGTAACTTAAGCAGCTGATACTGAATGGAGGAGTTAATGACAAAAAAAAATAGGAAATAGTAAAAAAAAGTATATATATAGAAAAAAACTTTTGTGAGAAATGTGAATCTATTACAAAATCTATTTGTTTTCTCACATTTTTGATGATTTTATTATTAGTTTTTTATATAAAATATATAATTTTATAGAATAAATCGAGTTATTTACTTTTCTATAATTTTTATAAAGTTATGTCTTTTTACTGTTTTTAATATTAAATGATTTTGTTGAACAAATAACCAAATTTTTGATTATTAAAAATCATGCAAATTATGAATTTAAATTTGGTAGAATTTAAAATTTTTAAGTGAAATTAAACTTTAACGGTATTTTTTTTTGTATCTAAAAGGAAATTGTTATTTACTTATATTCCGGGGTATGTTGGAAATGCAGTTGAACGGTGTTTATTTTTTTTTTCTTGAAAGTTTAGTAATTTAAAAATAGTTGATCGTCTGGATGGTTTCTGGAAGGAAGCTGTCGAGACGGTAAAGGGCAACGGTCAAGGTTCTTCCTTCGAGGGGTGCCGTTCGCCCTCATCCTTCTCATCCGCATCCGGAGCGAGGGGGAGTTTGAAGTGGGCCACCCGCTCCTCTCCCTCACCAATCCCGCATCCGCTATTCATCCATCTCTCTTTCTCTCACTTATTCTTGACATTCTCTTACTCTTTATATTCTCTCCTACACGCTGCATCTGACCACATCCATTCATGGACCTGTCACAACATCTTGTCCGCATCCACAATGAGAAGGGATTCACTCATCTTCATTGTGAACCCACAGTTTGTGTAAGGTCGCACGAATAATACAAACAACATTAATAATAAACTAGTTTCTTTAATTGAACTCCGTCTTATTCCGTTTTACGGTGACGTAATAGTAAAATATTAGCGCCAATTTTCCGGGTTGACAATTAAAGCCATCGTCCGCCCAGTGGCCGAATAGAAACGGTTCGGTGACGGCGTTCACAACTCGCTGGAATTATAACGGGACTATACTGTACTGTCTCTTCTACATCATCATAACTATCATCATCATCATCATCTTCTTCGTTTCACTCCTACGACTACTACTACTACTTCCATCCATGTGTGTACGTATCCATAACACGATGAGTTGCCGTTGCCCGGAACAATACAATGCATCTCCTCGCATCTTTCATTTTTTTTCCTTCTTTTGTTGTTTTTTCTTGTTGTTTTGTCCCCTATTCTGCTCGCGCCTTCTTCGCGAAATGACTTATCTAAACGCGCGGTCACGATTTCCTAGCAATTAGTATAGATCTCGGGTTTTGTGTGCGTGTATTAATAACGTAATTATAACAATTACCAGCCCATATCGAGTCGAAACCATTCATTTTATGGTTTATCGCTGTTATTTACGGAGCTACCACTTAAATACGCGACGCATCTCGCATCCCAATCACCCAAATTAACATTATAAGACTCTTTCATTTATCTTCAGGTTTTAATTCATAATAATTTCTTGAAAATTATAGCTAAAACTATTGAGAAATTAATTCTCGCATAGTTTTTATGTTAATCAATTTATTTAAAAAAAATTTCAATATTTTATATTTCTGAAGAGAAAAACTTAGAAATCATTGAATCTTGAAATTATTACAAATGAAAATTGTACAACGCTCCTGATGTTTGTTTGTGCAAATCGGTTGTGAAATTTACATCAAAACTAATCAAACAAAATAATGACAATGACAGCTGTCACGACGAAAAGTCCGCACGCGTTTCATAACCTGCAATTACGTGGATCGAGGTAGGTCCACGTTAAGTTAATGACAGGTTAGGGTTGTGCAGTATCATTACGTCATCATTTCCGAGTATCCAATGCATTTTCATTTTGTTTTCTATTTAGTTATCTAATTCGTATTCGTAGAAAGACAAGTTAATTTTTGTGTTGTAGTTAAACTCTCTGCAGTATAATCACATCATCATTTCCGAGTATGAAATGCGTTTTATTTCCATTTCAAGATTTTTACATTTAATTATCTAAAGCTAATACAAAGAAAATAATATATATATATAGTTTATGAAGCATGCTTGTTGTACTGTGGGGAAGCTACCGTGGTTAATGTTTACTTTAAACTCAAGTTAATTTATGTGTATTTGCTGGAGAATTTATCTCGCGGATTATCAAACTTTGCGTGTAATAACATAAGAATTAGATGTAAATAAATCAACAACATTTCGAGGAAACACAAATTTTGGAGTTAGTTGTAGTTGAGATGTTTCGTAATTGTAACGTCAGCGTGGATGATCCGGACGAAAGTCGTTGGGCAACGTCAATGGTAGCAATAATAGCAATAATTATATAATAAATGCGACAATGCGTAAATTTCTGCGACAATTCGATCACATTTTCGCGGTGCATATCAGGTATTATTACGTTACAGCTATAGTTGGAGAGGACCGAAAATCAATAGTGGACTAGAGAGGAATATGCAAAAACTGCGAAAAAAAAATTTCCCGAAAGACGCAACTCTTTTTTTTTTCCATAATTCTATTTCTCTCATCACACACTTGTATGAAACGAAAGGCTCATGTTTCGCATTCCACAAAAACGAATTTGTCACCGTTTGAAAACCTGTCACAATATTTGTTTGAAAATCGAAATTTGAATTCCAAGAACCGAATGCAACTTACGATTAATTTGAAACATTAGCTTTCTTCCACAACAGTGTAAATTACGAAATTTTGACGAAACGAACCCATAAGTTTTTGAACGTTTTCATATCAAAATTATAGTAACTTTAAATAATTTGTATTCGTTTGTTTAAACGAAAACTTATTTTCTATAAATTACAAAATAAAAAAATCAATTGAAAAATTGTTTAAAATAAATGTCAGTAACTTCAATAAATAAGTGTCATTATACATTTTATGTTACCAATCAGCATAATTTATAGTTGGTATTATTAGGGTTTTTCAATTGCCAACTTAAATAAAAATGTGTGATTGTAACGTCAATAATTTATGTTTGTAATATAGTTGTTATTTAAAGTTAATGATAGATGTCATCAGAATTGATGCAAATGTAAATCTTATTTTGAAAATAAATAAAAACGAATGATAGATTTGTAGATAGTTTGAGAAATTGTTAGAGTATATCGACACACTCGACCATTCGGTCGCGCAGTTCAAAAGGTAAGGCGCGTTTCCACGGTAACGTTATACTCGTTAAGAGGCATAATTCAAGTGGTAACCATGGTAGCAAAGGTAAACAGACAGACGCGGCGCGGAGTTTCAATAACAAACGATCGCGAAACGTTTAAGTTCATATGTGTCAAAGGTTCTTCGTGGAAGGAGAGAAACGGAGAAGCGAGACGAAGAAGTCGCGCGATTACGATGATTGCGATGATGATGATGATGATGGGGATTCGCGCGCACAAATTGATTGCGTTTATTTATAGCCGTTTGACACGGATCCGTGCAATTAAAATACCGCAAGCTTCGACTTTCCATAAAGAACAAAAAAAATTATAAAACTAAAGAAGTTAATGAAAAGAAAATGAATGAGAAATTTGTTAAATTAGATAGAAAGATTAAAAATTATTATTAAATTATTTTAAATTTTAGAAAATTCAGTAAAAAATATACAAATTGAAAGAAATTAAAAAAGAAACAATAAGAATAAGAAAATTCGGTTTTGTAACTGGGAGAAAGAAAAAATGCGGTGTTATCACGAGGACAACGTTTAAAGTTTATGTTTTCGTTCTTTTGATGACATCGGGATTAAAGGTACGGACATGGTCATAAATTCGCAATGTCTTCGTATTCTCGAATATATAAATATATGTACGTGTGTCATTAAGTTTTATATTAAAATTATTATTCGCCGATGTTGTAATACGATAAAACATACGAAATGAGACGGAGCACTGCGACCCGGTATTAATGTATGTTCATACTTTTTTTTTGTTGTTGTTGTTGTAAATATGTGTACGTATTTGCATGCGCATAGCGAAAACCACCCACCGGGAGGACACCGGACGATGAGGACACTAGACTACAGAATCGTCGTCCGTAAATCATCATTGCGGAAGAATCGCGAATGCAGTTCTTCGCCACTCTCGACGACTGTGACGATATTTCACATATCCGAGTTTCTCCACTCTCTTAAAAACACACTCACATACTCATTCATATATGTACACACACACACACACAGATGTATCAAACCCAAACGCGAGCGAACAATGGATTATTACACAAACGGTGAATAACTGACCCACACTCTTAAACAATTCCCATTACGCGGCTTCGTACACTTTCTTAATCGCATTTTTTTCATCTGCTATTGCATAACGCGTCTACTCACTCACTCGCTCGCTTCTCACGCAAACCCAATTCATATACACTTCCGATTTACAGGTGTAACCACTAGTTTTACATTTTTTTTTAATTAGTTTTTTTTTTGTTAATTATTTATTTTCTAATGTCAATCAACATGTGTTGATAGTTGGTAGTATTAGGGAATTTATTTTTTTTCTATTAACGTTTTTTTTCCTCAAACAATAATTAAACATTTACTATTTTATATTCAATAATTAATAATCCTTAATCTAATCGATTTTTTTCTTATTATTTTCCTAGTTGCAGAAAATAAAGTTATTTTTGCAATTATTTATATAAAAAAATATTTTTTCATAATTTTCAAGTATAAAATGTTTATATATAAAATTTCTATTAAATATGAAGCAACGATTTACATTTAAGTTAATCTTGCTCTAAATTGTCCAGATGTTGTCTATTAACTACTATATCATCCTTGAAGACTTGACAATGTTTACGAAAAATTTGGTGGAAAGCGAACGTCGAATTTCGGTGAGAGCGTCCTAGTCAAGTGGCGAAGTTTATCGGCCATGTGTTTTCGGACGAAGGGTGAAATCTTCGAAATTTCGAAAAGCATAATAATGAAAGGGCTGTTTCATATTTTATGTTTTTTTTTTTAGTTTAATTTCTCAATCGACCTTCGGAAAGCACATGTGGGTCATATCGGAGCGAAGGGAGAAAAAAATCACCTGCCCTTTTTTTTAATGGCCGGATAAAGAAAAAGCATTTGGCAGACTTCGGACTTCGTCGAGTGAAGAAAGTCAACAAAGATGTTGGAACGGGTTGATAGTAGACTAAACACGGCTCGTAGATGGTTTCGGTCTGTCAATGCTTGTCCTCCGCCCGCAGTGCCACTTTTATCACCGAAATCTTGCGAGAGGACGTAGAGAGAAAGAACATCATAGTCGTTGGTTCGTTACCACCATGTGCGTCGCAAGGCGTCGGTCAGGGAATGTTTAAAATAAAATTCGACGACCGCATGCACCATATGTTGATAATAACATATCGGATTACCTTTAAAAACGCTCTCCACTTGCACTTCTCATTTCTCATTCCCACACGAAGAGAAAAGAAACAAAGAGAGAGAAGTTCACTCCTTTTTATTTATTATCTTTTTCTCCGTATTTAGCCCATTCCCTCCCCCGACTATTAAACTAAAAAATATATATATATATATATGAAGAAAGAGAGAAATAAAGAGGAGAAAAGTCTTTTAAACGCAAATAATGATACGGCACGCGAGGACAAACGGAAGGTGTCGACCCAAATTACAGCCCACCGATTTCCAAGACACAATACGAACCGCAATACTTACCATCCATCATCATCATCATCCTTTTTGCCGAATTTCCATCTACCGAAATTTACGGAAAACACTTGCGGCTTTCACTTATGGAAAGTTCTGACATTTGCCAATTTCGAGATGCGCGCAACAAACGGCTTTATTAGCCATTAAACAAACAATCTGCGTGCAATTATAATATTAATAACAATATTACCTTGGCAACGTTTACATATTCATAAAATGTCAATGGTTGCTATGGAAATACAAACAAAATTAACAAATTTAAAATGTCTCCCTTTACTTCATTCAGAACTTAATGACTGAAATAATTTAGTTTCAAGATACTCAACATTGTTATTATTTATTTTTTCTAATTGTATGTATGCGGCTTTGATTTGCCTATTATATAGTATTAGTAATTTTTCAAATTATGTAATTTTCAGAAAATCCATTGAAAAAAACACAAGGTAACATTTTTGGATAATATAAACTTTTATATAATGGCATTTAATTATAAATGGTTTCAAGGATTGAAAAGTACCTTATATAAAACTCATTCCTCAAGTGTAGATTCATAAATTAGGTAATCATCAGATAATTAAGTCTTAGCACTTGAGCGTTGCAACCTGCAAGACGTCATTATTTTTAAGCAGCAGAAAGCAATTTACGTCCAATCAATAGGATAGAAAAAAAATAATTAAAAAAAAACAGGAAAATATATCTAGATGAAGGTTAATTTTTCTTGAATTCTCTTGTATTATTTTCAATGCTTTGTATTTTTTTTTTCTGCAGTGCAACGTATGTTTGTAGTAGATGTTCTGTGGGTCGTTTGGTAATTGCAGTCTGTATGTTATTGTATTATCAAATGCAGGTGAATGATGATAGCGCGATGCGCGCCGCGGTTGACCCGACCCGTATGAATGTATGGGTGTACGTACACGTAATGAGTGTGTGTGTGTGCGAGCCCGTATGAGCTTCGAGAGTTGAGGCCGCTTTTTGCTCTTTTATATTCATGCCACGCTCGCTGCACCGCCAACAATTTAATTCAGATCCTATCGCGTCCCGTTTTCAATTAACTTCATTTCTCTCTCTCTCTCTCATTCACTCACGCAATCTCCATCCTTTGTTTACCTCTTGCGTCCTCGCATCTTCCTTCTCTATTTCTCTCTTTGTGTGTTTGTGTGGATTTGTGGTGTCTCCAGAGGTTTGTGTCCTTCGCGTTTCACAAAATCTACTAAAAACTTACTTACGTACTTGGTACAAAGGGCACGAGCACAGCATGCATGCACGCACATAACACACAGTGCCAGAAGACGGCGGCTGCTGCGAAGGAGGGTGTTTTCATCTCAGCTGAGAAAACTACAAAGTTCAAAACGCGATTACGAAGACCGAAAATTAGTTCGAGACACAATGTTCCTCTGCACAAAACCTTATCTCCAAAGAAAAGGGGATGTAAAAATAATAGATAAGTTCGTCAATTAGCAATTACCGTTGATAATTCAAGTCGATTATTCGAGAAATACGAAAAACCAAATCTTGGAAAATTGCAAAAATACCTAGAAATGAACCCCGAGGAACAACTTAGGAAATCGGATTTATTTCAATTTTTCTTCTATTTTTTTCTTAAAGCTGTTTCAAAATTTTATAACGAGTTAGTTTATGGAAAAAAAATTGAGAATTTATAATTTTTTCCTATAATTTTATCAAAATTGAAACGTAATAATTATGTAAATCGTTTTCGATATAATCACTTTACATAAAGGCTCTATTATGTTTGTCGGACTGTTCGAATCATTCATCACGCATTTCGAATCGTCAAATATTGAACATTGAATTTGTCACATTATCGCGTCCCGGACGTGGGTGTTTTCTGCCGCATCACGTCCAAAATTTCAACTGCATTCGACTGACTTTTTGTGTGTGAGTGTGTGCAGTTCTCCAAAATCTTATCCGTCGATAAATATCTCCGAATGGTCGCATTCCTCTTCTTTACCTATTCCTTCTCATCTATGTTTTTTTTTTTGCTTCTCTCGTCCAGGACAGATTCGTATCGAGTTACAACATATGAAGAACGATTGTCCGTCGGTTGTTTCGGATCGCCCTTATCCTGGGACCCATTTATAATATTCCTAAACTGACAGATTTCGAACACGCCGTTTCTCCGATTCGCAACAAAAACGCAATGGATATTTGCAGACTCATCGCGACCGTTCCTCCACTTATTATTAGTCATATTTTGAACTTTGCAAAACGGTCAGGACCGGAATGAAATGATTATCGGAAATCACTATTACCAAATAGCAAAGTTACATCACAATCACATTAAAATAATAGTAAATTATAAACATGAACCAATTTTGAAAAAATAATTTAATTTGCAATAATTTTCTTTTAAAAGCGTCAATGTAAGTTTTCTGTTGCGTACCCAATCATAATAATTCACGAATCTGTCAAAATCAGTAATTTAACAAAAAACAATAATTGCAGAAATTAAAAAATATTATTTTGAGTTCTTAGAGCAATTATAATGGAAAAATCATATTACAAACATCAATTTCATTAAAACATTAAAGTTTAATTTATGGGATCAATGAAAGTTTACTGTTGCGTACTCAAAGAGAGTAAATTATGTTTTATGATTTTTTTAAACAATTTAAAAAAAAAAAATTTTAGTTATGAAAATGTTGCAAAACGTTGAACAAATTCGTTTACTTTAGTATAAATTGCTTATTTGCTACTGTTTGTTCCATGCAATTCGTCGTGTTACAAATAACATTGTTTGAACATAAAAAAAAAACAATTTTGCGGTTTCGTATTAAATGTTTTCCTTGAAAAATGTGAATTGAATGGTTCTTGTTTGCTTAAATTTAAATCATAAATTCATGGAACTTTTGACGTATTTTACGTAACTTTTCGTTTATAGCTAGTTTATGTAATTATATGAACTTGAGTATTAACCCTCTTGTTTTTCCACTCTTTCGCGTTCAAGTGAAGTTGAATGTATTTGCAGTGCAAATATAAATATCGAGATTGGCATAATCCATCCCTGGGAGCGTGAAAGATTTCTGGTCAGTCGGCGAGTGAGAGAGTCAACCCTCTGGTATAATGCTGCATCGTGCCGTGCAGTATGACGGTGTGTATTTGCGTGATGGATGATGGAGACCCATGGACCTCCAATTGCATTGTGTCCGTTTGCGTCAATGCATGTGTCGCAAATCTGACAGTTTCAGCGTTTCGGTAAACAACTCCTCCGCACATGCAAGCAAGCATATTCATATACAGACAGACAAGCACACAAATATTGGACCATTTGTGTTGCGAAACTATGACGAAACGGCGTGAATAATCACGGATTATTCGTGTGCCCCGAACAGTCCGAAAAATGCGGGCTTCCAAAAACCGCAACGCACATACATAATGTAATCTCGTTAAGTCTGACGAAATAGGAGTAAAAAAGAATACGGACCACATCCGGCTAACGTCCATTTGCTGAATTCCATCTACATTCGGACAAGTTCTTCTAAAGATTTTTCTTATACTTTACGGTTTTTTTTATTGGATTAAAGGATTTTAGAACATATTTTAAGCCAAATTTATTTTCTTTCTGTAAAGTTTAAACAAATTTTTCATACATTTAAAATTTAAATATTTTGGAAATATTTTAAAAATTCATATGATATTTTCTAGAAATTCAATTTCAATTAGAATTTTAATATTCATAAAAAAATAATTTTGTAAATTGAAAAATTCCAATAAAATTTTCAAAATAATCAAATATTTTATAATTCACTTAAACTTTTGCATTAAATCAAAATTTTGGTTTTAAAATAAATCACACATATTAAATTTCATCTAGAATTTTGTAAAAATTTCAATATTTTATATCCAATTTTGCAAATATTTAAAAATTCAATTGAAATTTGGAAATATTTTAGAATTTCATTGAAATTTTGCAATACAAATCAAAATACAGTTAAAAATTTTCATACATATCAAATTATATAATTAATTTTTCAACATTTTTATAAATCAAATTTAAATCAAAATTCCTTATCAAACTTTTCTTCTAAAATTTTGAATACAAATCAATTTTTATGATTTTGCAAATATTTTGTAAATATTATTCTGTTAACGTTTTTCAAAGCAAAATTCCAAAATTTTAATTGGAATTAAAAGAAAAATACAATTGATATTTTTTTTTGTCGTTATAGTTCTTCTTCACTTAGATTCATGCGGTCAAAGAACAATTGTGAGGAATAACAGAATTTTAAAACAGATCTTCGTTTAATAATGCATTGAGTTGGCTTTGATGATGTGTTTCGTTCGGAGGGTGTGAGGGACCGGTGTAGTGTCCGTTAAGTGCCGAAGTCTTGGTGAAACGAAATTTCTTCAGTTAGCTGCAAATATTTTTAAAACGGAAAGTTTGCGGGTGTAAATTTAGCCTTTCGGAAGTTAAGAGAAAAACGAGACAAAACAAAAGTGGACAAAAAAAAGAGTCGCGCGAAGCTTACAAAGTGGAGGGACCTTTGCAACACTGACCAGATCCATGCACACACACACACACAAACAAACATACAGGATTCTATTTTTGCCGTCATTTGGACCAAAGAAATGTGCGCCGCCACAAGTCATTGACCATCGCCTGGCTGTATCCTCCTTCTCCTCCTTCACCTCATCATCATCCTCTTTCGCCTCTTCCGCTATGATTTTCCGGTGTAATTAAAACGTGAATTATGCGCCAATTTATTTCGCATTTCCCGAAATCTGGGCCGAGGCCCTAAATCATCGTAGAATGACGAACACGTGCACCTCTCATCATGAATACAAACATCCTCCTCCCATACTGTACAACAACAACAACAGCAGCAGCAGCAGCAATCCAAGAGATCGATGCATGGATGGATGGAATCTATCTAACTGTAAATATATCGCATATCTCGATCGCACTAAAGCTAATAATGCCCGAACCCTTGACCAGACGAGGGTCAAGGGATTCCTCCCTACTTGATTAGCAGGTATATAAAACTATTTTCAAACAGGTAAAATTAGATGCTTGAAGACGGATGCTAAAGAATGGAGAGCGAGCGAGCTTTTGTGTTGCAATTTTTTTTTCAGACATACGCTTTTTTATATCCTCCCTCGTTCAGCCCCCGATCGAATAATTCGGTCGGCGCAACAAGTGAAGGGTAAAATTGAGGTAAAGGCGCTCCCTTACACATACATTTTTTTTTACTCCAGATGCGCACGTTTTTCCGCAAACTCGCACAGTAAACACCAGTTTTCTTGAGTCCGATGTTTGCGCAGCTTAATATCTCTTTTACAAATAAAACCCAAAACTATTTTGCTATAATGTAATACTTCCATTGATTTTCACTTTCATTGTAAATGTAATTATATGAAAACAATTTCAATACATTAAAAAATGATTAGTTAACAATGATTTCATTCTAAATCTAACCTAAAAATATGACATTATTTTGACAGGTGTCATTGACTTTTAATTTTGTGAAATGTCATTCAATGGTTGTAATGATTGCGTATTACTCGTGCAAGATGCGATTGAGCGATAATTCGATTGGATTAGCGTTGCGTAAGGCATAATGCCGCATAATAACTAAATCACATTCTCTCGTCTCGCTTCCTGAAATGCTCAATACAGGGAGCCGCGAGACCGGTTTTCCACGCAGCACGCGGCTCGGCGTGGATATCCTCGCAGGATGATTATTGCCTAATTATCATCGAAGATCTGCGAAATCTGCGAAAATAAAGGGAAACGTGTTAATTGGATGTAGGTGGTCTGAGATAAGTCAAAGAGAGTGATTTTGGACTGTTGTCGACAACCCCCTTGGTCAGGTCTAAATATAGCTAAACGGGTGAGCGAGGAAAGGGAGAAAAACAGAATCGAGTGAAGGAAGAGATGAAGAAGAAAGAAAGAAAAAAGTTTTGGTGGAGAGTAGAGAAAAACATCTGTTTTTGCAGTTGCCAACGAATTAAAAATAGCTTTCTTTTCAAGGCTAAGTCTATCTTTGAGTTTGTATGGGATTCGTTCATCGCTTTGGCGAAGGGTTGAACCCTGATTTACTTTTTATTTCCTTCCTCGATCCGAATACAGAAGTAGAAATCGTAAATCATGTGTTTAAATATGGAAAAAAAGATGAAAAAGTAAAGACGAAAGATGAAAAGCTTTATACCAAATACTTGGTTGTAGTTTAAAAATAAATTGCAAAATGCAGGAAAATTAGTTGAAAACTGAAAATTTAAATGATTAACCCAACTTTACACTAACCTAATAAACTAAATTAACTTAAGATAACTTAACTATATTTTTTTTAGAATAATTTGAGAATATCATGTAATTGTTGTTTGTGTTTTCGATGAAAAAATAATTCATGTAAAAAAGTGAACGTTTGACACATTGGAAATTTCACTTTGTGAGTGAGTAATAATTGTGATCCAGTGATAAGAGGGTTTCCTGATCCAAAGGAAACAAAACAAAAAACATCGTTGTCTCTCTCTTTCTCTCTTTACATATATTATTATCACTGTCGCGAATAAAACAAATGCAAACTTTCGAATCGGAATACGTTAATTTATTGCGAGCTTTAAATCACCGGGATCGATTGACCGATTTCCACGCACTTCTGCGCTTCAAAGAGCAAATAAAAATATTAATAAACGGAAACCGATATTCAAATGCTTGCATTTATTTACGACTATTTATTTATTTATTTATTGTGACTGCATTATTCACGGTTTGCAGGCGTTTTGCTTTGTGGTGCGACCTCTGCCCACGGAGCGCCGCACAATGCTGAATATCCTGTTCTTCTCTACGGGCGTTAGTTTAGCAATGATGAATGTTACAAAAGAAACGATGAAGAAAAAAATATTGAATAGAACAAAAGATATATTCGTAAACTGGTTACTTGATTTACTAAGGATATTATTAGTTGACAAATTACTTTTCAGTAGTCCATTATTAACCAATATTCATATACAAAAAAAAACATGTTGCGAATTATACACAGATAATTTATATTTAATGTAATATTTATGAAATTTCAAACTATTTTTACTATTATTTTTTTAGTTTTCTTCCTGAAAATCGAAACTGCGATTATTTAGAAAGTTCGCATCGGTCGATCGTCGCGTAATATAAATAGTCGCACATCAAAGAGATTGATTTAGCCGGGAGATTATCCTTCGTAGGCCGTCGTGAAATGTCTCACGTTATGCACACACACACACTCATTCATACATGTACATATGCAGATGCGCACATCGTAGACGTAAGACCTAGATCGGAGATCCTTTGGATCGTAGATAGGATTGCGAGCGTCCTTCGTGCCTCGACGAAAACGCATTAAATTCCCATTGATTCAATTAAATTAATTTTCGAAATCATCCAGTTTTGCCGCATTACTTAATTTTTGAATTGGTACTATAAATACGAGAGTCGTGTTCCAATCGGATTATATAAAATAATGCAAACTGTATTGGTTTCGCTCGATTAGCTAACTGCACTTACTCTATTCTATGAATACCAATAAATTTTATATTATTAATCTAATTATTTATTTGGAATAATACTTTTTTTATGACATAAATATTTTTTCTTTAAAAACATGTTAATTTTATTAAAATTTGAAACCAATCATAATTTTTATAGAATCATACTAAAATAATTCATTATGTTATCCGTTTAGAAGATATTGAAATTGAAAATAGTAATGCTTCTTTTATGACAATTCAAAATTTTGTACAGTATTACAATTAGACACAATATGAACTTTATTGAATTCACAATTTGTGTAAAATAATATTTTTTTTAATAAAAATTATGTTTAGAAGATATTGAAATAGAAAATAGTAACGTTTCTTTTATGACGTTTTATATTAATAGTATTTTTTTCAAAAATTAATAAATTTTCCTTAATTTTTAATAATATTTTTAGATTCGGATATTATCCGTTGTTTTCATTGAAGCGAGAACAACCTTCACAGTGCGATGATTTTTTTTATTTGACTAATTTTCTAAAATGTTATATTCTATTGTAACTAAATATATTACATTTTTATTTCTATCCTTTATTAATTTATTTCAGTAATAATTTAATTATTGTCTAAACAGATTTTGTTTATTATTCATATTTTTGACATTTATGACAGTAGTCACTTCTTTTCTATATTGATCATCCAAAGTGTTAGGAAGCTGGAAAATAATTCTTTATAGCTACTATAAATTGATATGATGATGCGATAATACGATGATTTAACAAACTCAAAAGTTTGCGTTTTGAAGAATGACGAAATTGTTTTTTTTTGTTGTTTTGTTACAAGCTATTATATAATTGAATTGCCGTCTTCCTCTTTTGACTTCTCTTGTAATTGCTTAGGACATTGTCCACCGTTTCCATCGGAGCGTCGAAGCATTTCTTTCTTTCTTCCTTCCTTCACAGTGCTGCGGTTCCGTCGCGGCGATGAAATCACAGCCGCAATTACACACGACTGTCCATTGTTTCGGGAAGCTTGTTTTCCGCCGTTTTCACCTGTCCTTCCCTTTCCCTTCCTTATTTCGCCCAATTAGTGCGTGTAAACCAACTGAAAGAGATCATCTCCAGTTTGAGTGTGTGTGGGAAAGAGTAACAGTTATTTCGTTTATTCCCGAACGGATAATAAAATGTGAATTTGCGGCTATTTTCGGATTGGCGAGGTGTTGAGGTTAGGTGAGGAGAGTTATAAGGAAGTTGGGGGAGGAACCGAGGATGAGACGAGAAGAGAAGAGTAGAAGGAGTTCAAAGAAACACATAATTCGCGCGCGGTAGCTCTTAGCCTGCATTCGCATATATATTACATATGTAGGCGAGGGTCAAAGGTTCTGAGACTTGCCGGAGAAAATGCACAATAAACTAAAGTTTCTACATCGAGGAGTAAAAGGAGTAAGAAAGAGATGCGGAGAGTGTGCGAGATGGAGTGGTTGGAGAGAGGATGCTTCTTCGCCTTTCTTCTGCTCTTTTCCGTTGCGTCGCAATTCGGCGATGATCATCATCCTCTATACACTTTCTAAAACTATCATCCACTGCAGTAGAGGAAGAAGCATCATTGACCATTGTCTCTCTGCCTACGGAAACATCATCCATCCAACTCCATCATCAACTATCCATCTTCCGTTGATATTAAGAGCGTGGGCGTCATCCTTGGGCTTGGACATTCCGTCGAATCGCCAACACCCTTTTAATCTCAATCGAAGATCTCTAACGAAACCTCAATCTTCCTCAACTCATCCCGTTCCTGTCTCTTCAGCGGAATACCCGCAGCGGTGTCGGATGTCGCGATCCGAACGTGCCATCATCATTATCATCCTCTTCTTTTTGCATACAGGTAGATCGGATTTCTTCAATGCACCGGAATTTTGACCGGAAACGGATGAGCTCACATGTGCGTAGGTCGCATTGTTAACATGCATGTTTTTCTTTCTTCTCTATTGCGAAACTTCTCTTCCTCACAAACGTTCCCACCCCCACAAAAACGTATCCAATATATTCGATTACATAATCACCACTACCTGTTTTCACAAGAGACAAATTGGTGAATCTCTCTTCAAAAACGCGCCGTGTTTTTCATAATGCTTTCATAATATTATACTCTCTTAAAAAATTGAAATATTTTCGACTACAAGACAATAGATGAACAAACATTTACACAAGTAAAACTGATTAGCCAAAAAAAAGTTTTAATTGTTGAGTATTTAAAAAATTCAGTTTGTTATTTAGTTAACAGCATAATTTGGTTAATATTTTCTTAAAGTTATCATAAAAATGTTTTTCAATCTTCTGTTATATTTTGTGTAATATAATTTTTGTCGTTAATTTGTAAAATTAAGAAAATATTTATAGGTTTTACAAAATTGTAGAAGACTTTAGCTCGTTTGCAAAAAGTTCTTTTAAGGTGTTCGTTGTGCACTTGTCGTGAATGCCCTTTAAGCGCACACTAATTCCTCTCTAATGCCGAAGGAAAATGGGTTTCGCATTGAAATGTTCTTAGTCCATGGGAAGAGCACAATTAAGGACAGAGAAGAAGACCATGTTCGGAGCAATCGTGTGTGCATGCAAGAAAAGAACTGGTGACCGAATCGAGGATGGAAAATAATAATTTCTTATCGTAACATTTAAAAAGCCTCGTGTCTTCGGATGAATCTTTGGACCTTTTCGCTTTGCATTGTGCGCAATATTGCATTTCGTCAGCCTGTCAATATTGCACCACAAGACATCCCGAGTGTGCTGGAGGACCAACGCGGATCCGATCTCACGACCCTGTTGTGTGTGTGTGTCTATATATTCTCTCTTCTGAATCCCGGTACTCATTCTTCCTTACTCGAATGGTACGAGCGAACGTGCATGAGTGTGTGTGTATGTATGGAGCGATGGGTCTGTTTGAAGCAGTATAATTATGCCGCTAGACTGATGGCTGGACATAACTTTCTACACTCCGCACAGAATGGCAAAAGAGAAGAGAAGAGAAAAGAGAGACCTAGAGTGATGTGCGAACGCTTGCAGTTGCAATCATTACTTCCATTCAGTCTTACCTATCCTCGTCTTACCCGTAACTTTTTTTCTTCTTCTTGTATTATTCCTCTCCTTTCTTTCTTCGCCGCCAGAGATAATGTACCTTCTATTTCAACTCTGATATGTCTACGTCCGCGTGTTAGATCAATTGATGCAATTATTTCCATCGGATTTATTTGCCATTACGCCTTAATGGTATTACCTATCTTCGAACCTCGCGCAAGTTCTCTTCATTTACTTCCACCAAACTGAAAGAGTAGAGTATTGAGTGATCATCCTCGACGCATAACGGTTTCTCGCAACATTTCCATCGATTCTACATTAAATAAAAAAGATATTTCAATTAATTCTTCAAAAATTAATTATTTCCAATCCAAAATTTAAATACAATTGATGAATATATATATGTATGTGTCGTAAAACGCTTGTCAAGTGGGAATGTGGTATTTAGGAAGCTATTGGAGATGTCGTAAAACGGTTGGAGAATGTCAAAGAAAAATGGGTCGTTTTTCAGGCAAACTGCTTTTTCCTTTTTTTTCCTCTCTGTTGTTGTAATTGTTGTAGGTGTAATGGTAATGGGATTAGAGGAATCCGTGTGTAATGATTTGCGGTAATTGTGAATGGAGGGATTAGCATGATCCGTAATTTTCGCTTGTTTGAGCTCGAAGGAATGGGGAGAGAAAGTGAAAAACGGATCTGATCTGTTTGTTATCCAGTGTGTAAAATAATGACCATGCGTTTGTGTGTGTGTGTGTATAATATTTTTTAATGGTTTTCATTTCTGAGTAGTTAATAAAAGCATCCGCAATTCTCATAGTCTCTGCTCTCTGACAATGGGTAAGTATGGAAGCCGTGCGAGAGCTCCCACGACGTCGTGTCCACGGACCGCGGATGACCACTGACCCCAACACGACGACCCAACCCAGACGCGCCGCCCCGACCTCCTCTCTTCAACCTCTTCCTCCACACACAGATACTTTTACTACAGCCGCCCCCGACTCCGGACATCCTCGGCCCCGAACAAACCTTCTTCAGTTTTCTTCGTCTTCTCCACTGCAGCACGCAAGATAAATAATATTACGACACACACACACACATATACACCGTCACGTCCATTTGCTTGATGAAGGAAGAACTAAATGAAGAAATTCGATGAGAGTGCATCGAGGTCGAAACGTGAGCCTCGTAAATCTCCTCACTTCGTAATACCACAAGAAAGCCACACATCAACAACGGCAACAGCAACAAAAGCAGAAAAGGAAAAATTCATAACGCTTTTTCCAAACGATTATTTATGCCTTGTTTTCAAATAATTGCCGACGTTGCTTTCTTCTGTGTTATGAACATATCGAATCTTCAATTTACTTAATTTGTTACTTATATCTAATTGAATTTTCCTTTAACTTAGAGACACCTGAAAAGAACTTTTTGCAAACGAGCTAAGTTCGAAGCCTTATACAATTTTGTAAAATAATTAATTTATTTTCTTTGCTTTTACAAAAAAAATATATTGCACGACAAAATATAATCAGTATTGTTTATGTTTGAGAATTGAATAATCTTGTAATAATATTAAATATTCTAATAAATCGTTGAGACTTTGAATATTGATGGAAATCATCGAAGATTCCGAAGTTAATTGTAAATTAATTTATGTGCATACATTCGAATGTAATCGATGGAACTGTTGATGATTCTTTTCCAATGTGATATTAGAATATGAGCGAAGCGAGATTAGCCAGAGGTCAAAGCTTCGATTTGGGTGCGTCGCAGAAATCGCAGTCGCTGTCCCACTTGCAGAAGAAGACATTTGTTTTCGTCGTTCTTTCGTTTGTTCGTTCGTTCGTCGCTCTCCTTCTTCAATCTCGTTGTCTCGCCATTGTCCGCACCTTTGAATTGGTAATGAGGTTCGCAACAGCGACAATAACAACAAACAAACTAAGAAGAAAGAAAATTTCGGATCCTTATCGAAGAGCCATGGACTGACCCGAAGTTGATTAGCATCCTGCTGGGCCTCCGCCGATGTGATGGGATAGTCTTTCTGTTTGACACTAATCCCCCATATACATCCGAGTGAGAGAGGCGATCTTTGCATCTTGGACTCGACGATCCGCTACCGCCTTAACTCTTCTCCTCGCTATCCGAACTTCTGATCTACATGGACTTTAACAAGTGGATACATGAAATTTAAGGGCGAGTGTGCAACGCACGCCCACGCCGAGAGATGGACGTGCTCTTTCCACCTCTTTCCTCGTCATCATTTTCTCGACGAAACAACACACGATGGAACCGCCGTTGTCGTCGTCCTCTTCTTCAGGAAGCGACCAAAAACGATGGCCGAGCCGAGATATCAGCCACGTGCAGGCATGTCTTCAGATAACAGACCATGGGAACTGCCGCTCACTTGCGGAACACTCCGCCGCTTTTAATAGGGACAAAGACGAACGATTCATTCCTTCTTCTTCATAATATCCATCTGACCTTTCTCTTCTCCTTACGACTCTCCGAAATCCGCGTGCCTCGATCACCTCATCCCAACACTAAATCTACACAAACCCATAAACATATCTAATAACGCATTTCTTCCATCTGCACACGCACGCACAAAATACAATAATAATACGTTTCGTCCATACTTAATTGTTAACGACTCGCTAAACTTTATTTCAGGTTTCTTATAATTCATTTTTCAATAATTTATAACTAAACTCGCATCACATTTAACATTACGAATTGAATTAAGTATGCAAATTAAGGCAAATCCTCAGGTAGCGAAAAAATAATATAAATTACATGCAAAGCAGTTGCCAAAAAAAAACTTGTGGGGTGAAGCAGAGATGAGGAAAAAAATTAAAGGGTTGATTTTTTTTTTATCCATGGGTACCAATTTTTTTCGTGCGGTAATTAAGTGACTACTGCCACGTTGCGTATAACCGAAAAATGTCATTCACAAACAAGTTTCCAAAAAAAAAATCCCCCAACTGAAAAAAACAAACAATAACAGCATCTAAAGTTATTCAAATTAGTCTAATTAATAAAAATGTTATTTACGACGGTTTAATTGTAGTTACTAGCATTAAATGCGTGCGAAAATTTATTTTATGTGTCAAATTATGATAAAAAAAAACGTAATTGTTCTTTGTTATGTTTTTTGCTTAATTTTATTTAAGAATTTGATTAGAAAAATTATATAATTAGTAAGTGTTTATTCAATGTGTTGTTAGAAATATAAATAAGTGTGTGGAATCAGATTGGAATGATGCAAATGGAATTGAAATATGTGCGAGGATGGAATCGGGGCAATTGTGGTGTATGCAAAGAGGGAAATAAAAATTGGGGTGGTTTTATAGGAAAAAAAAAAGAACAGTTAAGAATATGCAGCGGGTCAAGTTGAAGTCTCGATGATTCCATTGGGGTTTTTTGTGGGGTCGAACGGTTTGGTCGATTGTGAAAGCAGCGTGACAATGGAAGAGGGCGCCGGCGGTGAAGGTTAAAGGTTAACTTCCTTCCTGCCGGACAGTCGCCGGGTTTTCCCGAAAAAAGGACAAAAATGACCAACTTCTACTCACCCCACGTCAATAAACGAATAGAGAGAAGAAAAATAGGGAAAATAAATATGGGAGTAACGAAGAGAGCTTATGCAGATTTCGCCGTGAAAGAGAGAGTGAAAAGGAGAAGATGAAAAAAGGGGCCGTTATTTGCATGAGGGCGAGTAGAGTTTATTTTTATAGTTATGTCCCGTTTCCTTTTTCCCGTTGCATAATGCCCGCTGCGGGACAAAAACGACGGACGGACGGACGGTGGTGATGCTCCTCCGCTCTTTTTCTGGTGTTATCTGGTGTTTCCACAAACAGAATAATAAACACTCGAGGAGGAGAAGAAAACAGGACGAAACAAAATAGTTTATATACACGAGTTATATAAACACATGTGGGAATCCGGACCGTTTATGATATTATGTAATGAGTAAATAAACGCTGGATTAGAAGACCAAGTCGAAAAACAACGAAAAAAAAATAGGAAGAAAATCTTCACGTTGCATTTGCACCAGATTGTACATGTAATAATATTGCCTTTCCTTCACTAACAAAACAATATTTCTCTTAGAAATTAAGATAAAAATTAAAATAATTTATTTAATAAGAAACAATATTTTACAACACAAAAATAATGATTAAATCTTTCTACAATATTTTTAAATAATTTAATTTTACTATTGAAAACAATAATTTCATGCAATTTTTTTTTGTAATTTAAAAAAGAAGTGAAAAAAATATCTCACGGTGAATGTGAAAAAAATTGTAGGTAAACCGTAACGTCACCCCTCAAGATGTCCCTTTTTTAAACCTCAATCAAGATGGGCTACTTTACATGTCATTTATAAGTTTCATATTTTTTTTTTACCTAATGTGATTTTTTTTTGGTAGATTCAATAGAAAATATTGTGCGAATCGCGTAAATTCAATATTTTTTTCTCACGGTTTCAGCAATAAGAAAAAATGGTCAGTTTTGTTGTTGTTTGTATTTACATCGGCGAAGGTCATTTTCCATATTATTCATTTTGTTTATTAACAAATTTTTTTTATCAATAATTTCAGTCTTTTGTCACAGAATTATTAATAATTATATTTTTTTAATCATAAAAAAATTAACTGTAATTTATCTTGTATTATATAAACACCGATTGCTTACAAAATATTCTATCTTCTCATGGTGTAATACAAAAAAAAAAATGGTTTTCTGGTTTACCTATCGTCACCCCACGATCTGATATTTTTTCTACCTCCGAATATATTAAAGGTTGGCTATTTTGCATGTAATTTATATAACTTTTTTTTACCCCTGTTCTCACCCAGAGGATTTTTTTTTCATTAAACGATATGCACAGACCGTTTAGCCTGTGTGAACTGAGCACCCCTAAAAAAAATAAACAAACGTATAATGTGAGGTCCACAAAAAAAGAGTCAATTAAGGACTTTGTTAAGCAGATTAATTTAAATATTAACGATTATATTAAACTTGATTTATATTGTGTTAACTTTACGATGAATGATTTATTAACACTAGCTTTTAAAAATTATGAAAATATGAATCAAAATATTTTTCTGATGAAAAATCCATAAAATATTAACTTTATTTTATTTACTGATTTGTTTGATGTAAAATGATAGTTTTTAATAGGAAATATTGAAAAAAAAGATATTTTTCATAAAATTACAGATAGGTGTAAAAATCAGTTTATAAATGGTAAACGAAGAATGCTTAAATTGAAATCCTGAAAAAATATTTTTTTTTTTTACAAAATTTCTGGTTTAATATATAATGTATAAAATTGGTTCTTCGATTTTGAAAAATACTGTTTTCTTTTCTGAGCTCATCAAGAAAATCTAGAAAAAAAATTGTGAAAACTTTGTAAAATCTTGAAATTGAATTGTTTCAATAAAAAAAACTACTGAAATTAAAAGATATTTAAATATTCAAATAATATGCAAGGTTTTAGATGTGAAAGGGGAAAGTATGTTGCCTCGAGGATTCCCTTTATAGAATATAGTTGATGTGACCGTGTACGCTCTATATTTGAATTAATATTATTTAATTGCGACTTCAGGAAACTGCAGAATTATGGGGATTCGGCGTGGAAAGTCGTGGAAATAAAGAGCGGCGTTTAATTGGAAAGTTAGTTAGTTCATGCCGGATAAACGAATGCGATGATATTATAATGTGAAGCGGTGGCGGCGGCGGATTTCAGTTTGAATATGCGAACGTGACTTCTGCGTGTGCACCTTTTAATTAGCGGTCCGGGTTGCGGTTACGGTTACGTAATGCCAAGGGAATACGGCTACGGTGATGCTGACTGAGGTGTAGTCGGGTATAAATTGTGGATGGCAGACCATAAAGATGCAGGAAGGTGCAGGACGCGAGGAGGAGCGAGGCGAACGGTTAAGTTATTCATTGCACCTAATACATCCATGATGAGGCACTTTAATTGATCGCGGAAACTTTAAGCTGCCATTCAAAGTGCATATATACACACACACATACTCCTCTTCCTCGACGGCCGCACGTCCCACCATCTCACTCACCAGAACAGACAATCCGGAGAATTGGTGACGACATGGTGTCCCATCGTCATTCATATCTGGTTACGCTTACCTATGAAAATACCATCGCGGAAGTCCAGCATCCGCACTATACATATTACTATATCAGGATTACCAACCATCTACAAATATATTAGCAACATTTAGTTCGATGACAGTTACATCAAAATGATAGCTTCTATTATGCAATGCATACCAACTTAAACAAATCGATGTTACTATAACGCACTGACATTTAAATGAGAAATAAGGTTTTTCACTTTAAATAAAACATTATCATAAACTTCAATTATTAATTATAATGAGTACCAACGTACACAAAATTGATTTTTACTTTTGTGAATTATAATACCAATTTTTAATAAATTAATTCTAATTTTCTACACAAAAACGTCAATTAATCTCTTATTTACGTGATGCACGCACCTAATTATATATAAATACAGGTACATTTAAGAGATTGAAGTGAAAATAACGGCAAATGCGCAGGAAAGAATCCTGTAATCTACGGTGTGTTTGTTAAATATGTTTGGCTTTTGACAAGCTGCGGCCAGCGGGGGTGATATCTTCTTCCTATCTGCTGATAAGAGCGTCATTTATTTAACACTACAAAGAGCCCTTTGTGCAGACGGAAAACCGCGCAACACAAAGACAGGCCTTCCTCTATTCCTCTCTCTCACTCTCTCTTTTTCTCGTTCTACATTTATCATTTTTTTTAATCGCCACGGCAAATATTGATTCTCATTTGTTGCACAACCTACTTACTAAAACTCTGCGCGATTTCCTAACAAAACAATTTTTGATTATTTTCCAGAAGTTACTTAAAATTATCTCAACCTAACCTAAAATAATAACCCAATCTGAAATAACGTAACCAATTCTAATTTCAACTAAAATAACTAGATGTGATCTAATGTAAGTTAATCTGCAAAATATGAACATACGGAAAATAATTTACGAGTTTATTGACTCGGAAACAGTTATTAATTAATGGATTTCCGATCGTTCTGTTCGCTGATCCTGATTTGCGCTCAATTTTTTTTCTCCATCTTTCTTCCCTTTCTCGCTTGAAGCACCACCGGCGATGGGGGTTCATGAATGGAACCGTGCCGGTGTAAATAATAATAAAGTCGGACAACGATTTATCAAAAGTGTTCAATTAATCGGGGAGCGAAAAGGGCATTGTTCGATCGGCCGGCTATCTGCGACGTTGCGTAATCGGGGCGGTGTAGTCAAATATCAAAAACACAATGAATCCCCCACCTCCTCCTCCTCCACAGCCTACTCTTATCTGTGGCCTTCTGCGATGTGAAGAGAAGGACGAAGGCGACCTCTGACGCAAACACATGTCCTATTGCGCGACAATTGTCCCGTGGCGTTTTTGTTTTTTTTTTCCATCATCAAACACTCCTCTGTCCCCGTACCTCCCGCATCGTGATTAGGGGTGTACATTTGGTGGAGCGTTGCCAGGGTCCAGCCAGTTTTTGGGCATCCCTGGCGTACGTGTACAGCTGTTCCTCATCTCATTTCATTTCATCTCGCCCGGACGAACGGACATCATATTATGCGGCATTACATATTAGGTCATTGACGAGAGAGACTCTCTCTCCCCCATCAGCCAAAAAAAAAAAAATTGTCGCGTGGCCCCTTTTTGTCCGTTTTAATGCGTCCACCCCAATGTCCGATGCACCATTCTTCTTAATATTCATATGCGATTCTATTGTGCATTCACAACATACGCACGTTCGAGCGGGGAATTAATTTCCACCGACGATCGATTCTCATTTATTGTCCCTATCTGCACACCCCTAAAACGATCGTCGCTCGACAAAAATTATAACCGTCCGAAACCAAATAAACCGATTCCTCGCATTAAACAAACATTACAACAAACATACAACAAAAAAAAAAGGAATTTATAATAAAAATAAACAAATTCGATTGAAACGCCATCTCGTGAATAGTAAAAAATATCATAAATGTATATTTTTACTATTGGAAGCGATAAATAATTTAAATTAACCATTTACAATGTAAATAATTGAATTTGATTGTAGCGCCATCTAGCGAAATATTATATTTAAAAGTAAAAAATAACAATAATAATCTATTTTTAAGGTGAAAATGGAGGTGAAGTAAAGGAATAAAATTAAGGTTAGTTGAATTAGGATTTAGTCATTTAGAGGCGGTTAGCGCAGCGTCGTGTAAACGATTTATCGTCGAGAATTATCTGGAACACGTTTATTAAAAACTGTTACGTGCGTGAAGTTGATGTTCATGTGCCTTCTGGTGCTCTCTCTCTCGTAGGATTTTTGCGCTCTCTGCACGCGAGTGAGATGAATCCCAAATTAATACCTCGACTTGTAACTCTATCATCACCATCATCTTCTGCCTATCCTATTCGCATCATCATCAATCTCTTCGAAACAACAGTACAAGACAATTTACATTGTACCGTTTAGTGCTATTAATGAAGATTTTTTTTTAAATTATTGTTTATTACTTAATTCGTTAGATGGCGTGTCAGTTTTATTAGTTTAATTCAATTGTAATTTGTAGTATTTTTAGAATAAAATAGTAAAAATATTAAGAAGTTTAAATGAAATGTTTTTTTTTGTGTGTGCGCGGAGGTGGAGGATGTAATAATAATAATATAAAAAATCTTGTATGATATGCGGACATGAGATATTATGGTCAGACGTGATCGTACATACGGATTAAGGCTCACTCGGGGGATAGTTTTGTAAGGGCGAATTCTTCGGCTCGGGCGTATATAAAGAAGAAAGAAAGAAAGAAAGGATGAAGGAGAAAAATAAAGTCCGGAGATCTCCATTTATTAGATTGGACTCAATGGTGACCACCACACAAAGAAAACGGTTTACTCGCGTTTTTGTTGTTGTTCGTTGAATGAAATCAACAAAAATCATTTTAAAAATCAACAAAAACGTATACGCTTTTATTGATTTCCTGCATGCGTGTCGTTCGGGGATTTCGCAGTGACGATGATGAAAATGTCCTCCTGCGCCCGTCGCGCTTTCATTAAAAGTATTAATGTGGGATTAATTAGGTGTAGTGCGGATGGAGCCCAAAGCGTGTAAATGCATGCATAAGTGATTGGAGCATCGGAGTTGACCCCTGGCCATGTGGGGACAACGGGAGAATCCAGTCCGACTGATCACAGCATCCGTTCACTCTCCGTTAATTAAACGAAACCAAACCAACAAAAAAAAATAACTACATCCCATCCTCTCTGCATCAAAAAAAATAAACTAAACTCATAAACTTACATTTAGAAAATGGAATTTATAATAAAAAAATAACAAATATTTGCTTGATTGATATGATATAAGGTTAGCACAAAATCAGGTTAGGTTAGAGTAGTGTAAAATTAGGTTAGAGCAAAGTTAGGTTACTGTAAACTCGGATATGTATAAAGGTACAAAATATTGTATGCCAGACATATTATATTAAAAAGTTAGGTATTTGTTTAGATTAGAATAGTGTAAAGTTTGGTTAGGTTAGAAATATATTTTTGAAATTTCATTGTTTAGAACTCAAATGATTCCCACACTAATACTATCACTATATTTGCTGCGGTTGTCTAAAAATATCAAGATGTGCATACTAATTAATTAAATTAGGAAAGCTTTTAAAGAACGATCGAATCTGATTAACTGTTGCCTGCCTCACTCCTTCGACGGAGAGCCTCGTGCTTTACTCGACCATCATTCGTGTCTCAACAATTTTTCTTTTCCATTTGCTCCTCACTTCTTCATGGAATCTTACGTTTAATTCTCCTCTTTCCACGTGCGCATTCTACATGCAGAGCTTTCTATATGTTCGTTCGAGTGCAGGTTGTTGGAATCATTGAAAGGAGAAGAAAGAGCGAAATAGAAGGAAGAGTGTGCAGTATGTTTGATGTCAACCGCGCAGATATCGAAGGAGAAGTCCCGAGTTCACGTCGTGAGTTGTCACCGCGTGATGGGGACGGTAACTCACGCGTGAACCACGAATATGTCGATCCTCATCCCGAAGCTGCAGCAATTCCAATCCACTAATAGAAGAAATACTCAATATTCTCAATGGACACTTTTAGTGTCGAATTTATTTTAAAACCTCGCACACATTTTTAGCTTATTATACTCGAGTTCAAAACAAAAACGTATTTTTGCTTAAGTTTTATAAGATTTATAAAGAATATTTTATGCATTTTAAAATTTAAATAAACAATTTTATATATTTTTTCTCTATTATACGAGTGAGCAATATTTTATGCTTGTTGTAATTGAATGTATTTGATAATAGAAATTTAGAAGTGTTATGGGTGCGTATTATATTCGAATTTTAAAACTTTGAAATAAATTTGGACACTTTTTTCTTTACTACGCGGGTAAGCATTACATTAAATGTAGTATGCAATTTGATAATAAAATTGAGAAAAGTTTTGGGTGCGTATTAAACATGTTTTTTTTAAACTTTTGAAAATATCTCAAGTTTTGTGTATCTGTAATATTTTTTTTTGTTACAGTTGGTATGAGGAACGAAAGCGAGTCGTCTTTTGCCACATATAGAGACGAATATGTAGATTGTGTCCCACGGAGAAAAAAAAATAAGAAAATAAACTAATAATTACCGAACAGAGAGGTCTCAGACAATTATGAGACCGGAAGTGAGCGAGCGAGCGAGCGAGGAAGCTTCCTTCCTTCATTCGCGCACGACACTGGTCACACATAAGAAACAATGGACCAAGTTAATTAGCGTGCGGAGGAGAAAGAAGAAGGCTACTCCTGAGCGCGCCGTGTGTGAATTCCGCAATTCAGACCATCAGCGTGTTTGGACAGTTGCGGGTGGTACGTGTCTTTCCAATTCCAAATTCTATTCCCTATCCTCCTAATCTCCCTTTAATGGAGGTATTGCGGTTTTAATTTTTCTTCTCTCTTTCCACCTTGCCGAACAGAATTTCTGGGTGGTCCGACGCTCCACTTCACATCCACATCCCTCCATTCATCGGACGTGTCCTAAGTACTGCTAATGCTTGCGATCTTATGCGTAAAAGTGTATTACGCATTTGTAGCTCTTTTTGTGCTCTGAACGCAAGCTGAGCAGTCCTTCAGCATCATTTGCAAAAAGATCAGACTGTTTTTACGGTTCGAAAAACTTTACTTCTCTTCAGAAACCCAAACATGAAAAACATTTTTTTAACAAAGTTCGGATTATTTTTCATAAATTTTATCCTGTGATTCTTAACTTTTCTATTGGTGCCAAAAAAGATTTTTCAGCAATTTTATTACTAAATTTTGTAAAACCTACATCAATTCTTCATTATTAGTTTTGCTATTCTTAAATAAGCTATAAAAAGGTAAAGGGCAAACTATGGCCCGCGGGCCAGATGCGGTTTTACATTAATGTGTAAATTATCAATTTCAAAAAAATTCTAAAAAACGCAATTACTACATTTTAAGTAAAAATGTGTTTATTATTTGTTTCTAGTACGCAACATAAAACTTATAAATATATTGAATATTGGTTTTTATTTAATCTTTGTACATTTTTTTAAATTAATATAATAAATATGTAATCTTTCATCGCTGGAACCGTTAAGTTTCCGTGATTCTGGATGTGAGCGAAAACGATTAATTAATTTCGCGGTTTGCACTAATTAAGCTTAAGGGGTAATAAATCGTTTGGGTTAACGAGTGAAGACACCCGAAAAGGATTCGAGTAGAAAAAAAGAACGAAACAAAAGTATTAAACCGAAACACGAACGGTGCAATAAATTCGGTTGGTAATTAATTGCCGCGAGTTTTGTTATTCAAATACGGATTGCATAATGCCAACGCAATAATAATAGACAGCGGCTGAATGGACTATTAGAGGAGGAAGCCTTGAATAATGGTCGGTCCAATGAAAGAAAGACGAGGACAACAAAATGAGAGGAGAAAAAAAAACGTCTATTTGCTCAAGCAAAAAAAAGTGTCCCCCACGGCCCTTTTTTTTCCAGTCGTGTCCTGCACACACATATAGCACCCTTTGTGCCCGCATATACTTGGCCCTTAATATATATATATAAAAAAAGGTGGAGAGTTGGAGCCCAAGTAGCCAGGTGCATAAAAAAACCCTTTCTCTATGCGGGACATTTTTTAAAATGATTTACTTTTTTTTATTATTTTCGAACCTTTCAGAGTATATGCGTGTATCCTCTCATCCTTCCACAGCCCTCTTTGGCATGTGCTACCATGACACGCATTAAACAAAAAAATGAGCACGTATTCAATTAAGGTTATGCAACTGAACAAAAAAAAAATGGGTTTCGCAGTCAAGTTTTATTATTTTTTTTTATAATTCCTTCAATGCATTATTCAAATACTTAACGAATAATTAATGCAAATAATAATAGAAATTTACAATTAATTATTAAAACGCAACCCTAAACTTGCAGATTAAAATGTTATAAATTAAATTACTTTTATTAATTTTTAAAATAAATATTTCCTAAATTTGTTTTTAAAAAATTTCAAGTTTATGTTATAACTTTGAGGATTATATATTAGAGTATTTATTAATTAATATTTTGAAATTATCAACAATTAAATTTACGCAACCCAAAACATTCAATTAATCCAATAAGAACGAATTGCCAATGTTGCCAGATTATTAATATTTCCGTTACGGAATTGATTAATTCAATAACAATCCATCATAAGAATTCAAGCAACGGATTTTTTTTAGCTCTCACCAAGATTTACTTCCTTCCTGCAACATTCGCCCTATCTCCTCTCCCTTCGGCAGTCCAGTAATTATCATCGATAATTGTCCGTTGATAAAAAGCGGCGTTCGCAACAAAAGAAGAAAAAACATATGAATTACATGGCTACCGTGAGAAGGAAGGTGAAAAAACAGTTCCTATTATTTTCTTCTCTTTTTTCTCTCTCACACACACACATTCATGCACTAGGGGTGAAGAGAAAAAGAAAAAAATCCTGGGGGGTGAACTTTTTTTTTGGGTCCCGGCGAAGGTATAAAAAAGTACCTTCGCCAAAATCTTCGGCGCGGTGCCCACTTGTGGGAAAAAGTTACCCCAGATAAGTTTTTTTTCCTTCCGTTCATCCTCCGAGGGATCAACGAAGAGAGGATAAAAAATAACGTCCATATGCAAATACCTAATAAATTGTAGGTAATTTTTACCGGTGGTTTTTTTTCTTCCTTCCTTTCCATTCTCACCCGTGATGGATTTTTTTTTTTCGGTTACCCATAACGGATTCTGTGCGGACCGTTTCGAAAAAAAAAATATACACACAGACAAAGTTTTTAAAATCGTGGGTAACAGCTTTTTAATTGGAATTTAATTCATCTAGTTTGCACCCCTTTTTTTTCGTAGAGATCATAATCGTATTTGTTCCATTAGTTAGTCACCCACAAAGTGAAAAATACTAATTTAGTTTCATTATAATCTTATATTTATCCGGATTATTTTTTAATCCCATAAATTATTTTATTAAATTATTAGACAAATTTCCCAAAACGTTTGCATTTTTTTGTTGTTTCCTGCCATAACCTAACTCCAATATACTAAAATTTAATCTAACTTGATTTGTCAAAATTTGGTATTACCTGATCTGTCAAAACCTAAGTTTGATAGGCTAATCACTGACGTAACCAGATCTGTCAACTAATTTCCAAAGCGAACCCAATTTCATTATTATTTTTTGGATTGAATTAAAAATCTAGGATATTACATTTTCAAAAGCCACATAATTACACCCTCAAACCAAACATTTATTGCCCTTCCTCCACTATATAGTGGACAACATAAAAAAGCCCCAAAAACATGCAATTTTTATCGTGGGGGAGGCTGACCTATCCACGTATCAACAGTTACATAAGTGATTTCGCCTGTACTTTTTTTTCACTCTCCCTCGAAATACACTTTTTTCGCCCCTGCTTTTTTTTTGCAACAGGTCTTTTCTCTAACCATGCAACTTTTTTTTCCCTAATCCGATTAAAACGCTTTTATTTTCCTTCTCCTTTATTATTATAATTATCCTTTGCGTTCCTCTTTTCTGTACAATACTGTTAACGCCGATCGATTTGAATATGCAATTTGCGCAATGAAAAGCGCCTCTTAACGGTCAACTAAAACTGCAATTTTATTAACGATCGTCTCTCGTAACGAACGCAATTATCCTCCGTTCGGAAACTAATCGCAACAACAAAAAAAGCATGAAAGAGACGAAAACCCGTATTTTAAGTGTCCGTAATTGGAAATTATTTGTCCATTTCAGTGTGAAGCTCATCTTTCAATTGCAAGAAGCACGGTTATATCTTTGTATTGTATATTAAAGTGCTTAAATAAGTTATTTATTTTTAAACTTAAATTGAAAAAAAAAATGTTCACTATATAGTTGATATTTATATTTACAAAATAAAAATTATATTTTTTAATCAATTTTGGTATGAAGTCTTTTAATATTATAAATATAGTAATATTTTCTATACATTTTTATACATTTTTGTTGTATAAAACTATATTGTTTGCATGTGGTTTATTTGTATGTGGGTTTGGTTCGTATTTAGGTGACCGTATCTTATCAATATTTGCTTTTTAGCGCGTTATCGCACGTTCAGTCTGGCTTGGACAGTCATACCATTCGTGTTATCTTATCGGACGAGGCCCGCGCGCGGGGGTAGATTTACCGGTCTTTTATGGTTTTCAAATGAACCGACCATATACATATATGTATGCATGCAAGTATGTACATATTACGTATGCAAACCTGAACGAAAGGCAAACACTGCGTAATTGCCGCACAAACATGGCAATAACAAGCGAAGAAAAAATAAACTGCAATTAATGTACTAACTAGTTGTTAATATAGAACATCCCTATATTTGTTAAATAAATCTATTGTTAGTCTAACTTAATTTGAACAAAAATATTGTATCAATTTAAAACTTGCTATTTCATTCATACACTTCTTTGTAGAATGAAAGGAGGTAGTAGTCTTCAAAATCCACTTTTTTTTCCTTCTATCTCTTAAATAGGAAACGCACAAATTAAAACTGAAGAACCTGTGCAGTGCGTATTTTGTTGTAGATAAATGATGCATGTCCGGTGTTAGCTGTGATGGTGCAACCCACCTGTCTTTGCGTGAAGTTCGCATTTTCGGCAGGCATCCCTTTCGGTCAAGTCACAGCCGCCCACCGCGCGCCCTTCCCAAACCTGACGGACATTAATTTTCGGAACCCTCATCAAAAAAAAAAAAAAGGAAAGCGAAAAAAAAAACGGCGTGTAGAATAAAAATGTCCCGTATAGAATATTTTCGTTTCGGGCCGCTTGCAACCTGTCCGTTCCATCGGACCCATCAAATTATTTAATTTAATTCCCGGACCGCGTGAAACCCGAGAATGGAAAGAGTAAAGGAGAATGAATGGAATTACACGAAATTTTCTATTGCTAAGATTTTCGTTTTTGTTAAATAAAAGTGATTCAATATTTATTATAGTTTTAAAGTTTTCCATTAGTAAATTCAATCTAAGGATTAGAAAAAATATAATAAAGTATTCTTTGATGTTTTTAGAGAGCGAACGTCAATTATTCGGACGCGTTTCCGCGTTTTTGTCCGTTAATATTAAGTGCACTTAACTATGTATTGCTTGTATGTAGAGGAGGAGTATGATATAACGAGTGGAGCAAAAGGATGGTCGGAATGATGAGGAGAGGCCCCATCATTACTGCGAAATGGAAGTCTAGTTATGGGTACAACTAAGAATAATTGATCCGGATCGAAGTACTATGATGATGATGATGCTGGCTGACCATTTCATGGATTCCCGCACATCAGAGACGACCTTTTCAATTGTCAATCATTCGCGGGTTTGAAGTCGTCCGCTGCTCTACCTTCATCATGAAACAAAAAAGAAATAAAAACAAAACAAAAACTAAAATAAAAGCAAAAAATTAAAGAAAATGTAATTTAATGAGAAATAGGATATTTGGATCATGATGGAGGTAAAAACGGCAGCAAGTTTGACCCATGATCTTCGGTGGATAAAAATAAAATGTTTGAAAATATTCCCTCACCCACGAGGAGAGGATCCGCTCTAAACGTCACCAAAGTTTTCATCTCTTTCCTTCAGGATCCTCTCTCCTTCTCCGCCTACTATTAAACTAACGCTACTATAACTACAATAATCTCCAAAAGAAAAGGACGAATGCGTTGATAGGAGAGAAAAGGGCTATTTTTACACGAAAACCAACCCCCGTCGTTCTAATTTTAATTCACACCCGATTGTTCTTCACCGGTCGGGAGAGGAGAGGAGAGAGAGAGAGTGTGAATCCTGCATCCTCCCTCTGCTCTACTACGTGCATTTAGAACGTAGAAGCACATCACGAGCAGCAGCAGCAACAAAAAAAAAACCGACGAAGACTGCGACGAGTATGGTGAAGAGAAAAGGTCGTGTTTGTAATCCAAGAAGGACTCGATATTTTCCTCTTCTCTCATTCAATGCGGGACGCCTTTGTGCGCTTGCAGCATCCAAAATCTGATGGGCAATTCAGGTCACCATTGTCCACCCACCCTTTATCCACCTCCTCCACCCTCTTCCCCCAGCTCAGCCTTTGCCCTTTCACAAAATAAAAATATATAAAAACACCGGCCTCGGCCCGGCATAAATCATAAAAGAAATTAAACTCAAACGCGCGAACAGAGATTTGATCCTTTCCCTCTCTCGCTCATTCACAGTCTTAATACACTCGGTCCATGGAATAAAGGCATTACGACCTTTCGAACGTCTCACAGTCTATATAATTTTTTTATTCGGTTTGTTATATTTTGAGCAAAAAAAAAAAAACGCTTGTACAGGAGTGAAAATGGAAGAGCAGAAGATTAGATCGAAAACATCATTCTTTCATTCACAATTTTTTTTTGTAAAATTTTATTTTTGCACGGATTTTCACACGGCACGAATAGGGATTACGATGGATCTGTTACCGATAGAAAGAATCTTCAGCTTCAAGTCAGATGTTAAATTGAAACGTCTATTATTCGTTGTAAATACATGAATGAGTAACAAAGAAATGAAAAGATTTTGGGTCGTAACATTGGTCAAAACATAAAAGTTCAATTGAAAACACTTATATTAAATTATTATCATTAATATAATAAAAATTAGAAAAAAAAATTTTTGTACAGAATCAATACGTTTCAAAATTAATTTTGCTCAATTTCAGAAAACATTTGAATTAAAATAGTTCTGTAATCCAACAATGAAATAATAACCTTAGAAACCGTTTGACGTAAAATTACACAAATTCAATGACAATTGAAAAATGCCAGAAAATAACAGATTGATAAAAGAATGAAAATTGTTTTTATTTTAAATTAAATCTTAATGTGTTTAGATTAAAATTTAATAAAACTTAGTTTCTTTGTATTTTGTTCAATTTGAATAGTTGAAAATAGTCCAATAAATGTATCCAAAAAATGTATCCAATAATGAAACAATAACCGTAGAAAACATTTGACTAAAGTGAAACAAATTGATGACAGATGAAAAATGTTAAATATTTCTAAACTCTAAATAAATTTAACTTAAATTTGAATTAACTTAACTTAAATGACAGTTGAGAAATGTCATAGTTAAAAATAAAGTATAGAGTAAATTTTCCAATTCGATTTTTTTTTTATGTTGCTGCAATGTTATTTTTTTTCTGTTCAAGTTGATGGTTGTGTTTGATCGATGGATGGTGAGTGTGACCCATGGCTATTCGCGTGCCCGCGATCGTTCGCTCCCCGGTACCAGCGCGTACCACCAGGTGGGCGATGATGGGTGAGTGTTCAGCCCCCTTTCCGACGTGCTTCTGGTAGTCTCATCCCCGACTGTCACGTGGCCTCTGGCTAGTCGCGTGTGCGTGGACTCTCCACGGTCACCGGATGGGACCTGGTGCCGGCTTGCACCGCTGACACGGATGTATGTTACCTACAAACTACAAGAGAAACGAAGACTAAACAAAAAAAAACACTATATATATATACACGTACACCACCCTGCATTACAGCTAACGTTTCTTTCTTCGGCACGATAACCGTCCGTAATTTATTAAATCGCCCCCAAACGAAACGCAAATCATCAACCCCCAACCCCCTGGCTAAATATAAAACGATTCTAGACACAATACACCAATCACCAGAAAAACACATAAAAAAGTCAACAACTTGGATATTTTTTTTTTCTACAATTACTATAAAATTCTGACTAATTTATACAAAAAATGTGCAGTTATTAACATTAATTCAACTGTTTTGAAATATTTTTCACAATTTTACATAATTGTTATTATTGCTTTAATAACTGAACACAATTAGCTAATATTATGTAATAAGGTTTAGGCAACCAAATATACATCAAATTTGAAAAAAGTTTTATACAATGTCTCAAAAGTTGAGATTAATATAAAAGTATATAAATAAAAACAATTAGCAACAAAAATATTTTTGAGGCAAAATAGGTGTTTTTTATTACTAAAATCTATCTTGTCTAGATAAATTTTTGTTTTGATTTAACAATATTTATAGAAGATTTTGTAAAAATATTTTCAACAATATAAAACTTATTATTATTTATTGCTTTCATAGGAAAATGCATTAATTGACGTTATATAAATTATTAACAAACAAAAATTTAAAATTATTTGGACAAACTGATTTTACGTAAAACTGAAGTCGTGTGCATCAGCAACTACCCCTCACCCTTCCGAACTTAACTGAACTACCCTCCACCAGGGGGCGCAAGCGACTGGACGTCTTTTCTTCGCGCGCGCCCCATTAAGTCGTGGATCGCCATCCAGCCACGAATTTTTAATTAAGATTTAACCGTCTAATTAGTTTAGTCCTTCGCGCGCGCCACCGTTTCCCCATTCTTCCCTTATTTTTTTTTTCGTTCCTTCTCGTTTCCTACTCCAAAACATCACCCTCACTCGCCGTTCTTAATTACTGGCACTTTATGGAAGAGTCCTTAAAACCTGTTTTACGATAATGCTGAAAAACATTTATATACAAACATAGAGAGAGAGCGGGAGATAGTACGGAAGGGTTGGTATTATTTCAAATATGTTAATTGACGCTAATTATACGAAAAGGCGTATGTTAAACGTCGTTTTTGATGCTGTTTGAAGACCTCTTTAGAAGCTGTTAATATTTACGAAAATTAATAAAAAGCAAACAACCTTTGCACACACTTAATTATTCATAAAAAAATAATTTTGTCTTATTCAGAAATATTAGTTAATATTTAGGAAATTTCATATAACGTTTTACGACAAATAGTATATTATTTAGTCATACTGAAAACCATTAGATAATATTTTGGAAAATTAACAATAATTGAACAACTCATGTTTTTTTTTGATAATTTACGAAATTTTATTCTTTGATGACTTTTTTTGTTTCTTATAATAAGAATCATTAGTTAAAATTTATTAAAATAAACAAAAAGCCAACAAGATTTGTGTTCTTATTTTTTTTTATAATTTTAATATGTAACGTAAATGGTGGATGCGCCGGGTTTTTAAATCTTTAATAATTAGTGTTATTTACAAAAATAACGTTTCTTTCAAAATTATCAACAAATATGTAAATTTTATATAAAATAATTTATATAAATTTTTTGAAAATTGTTATTTTACGAAATTTCAGAAATTCCATAGATTATTTTGCATTAATTGTAAAACAAAAATTAAAAAAGTTTTCTAAATTAATTTTCCATTTTTTTTTACAGAATTTTATCAAAAATGATTAAATGCAAACTATGATTTAAGTTATAATTGCATATACTCTTATTTATTTTTATCTTGTCTTAAGATTTAGTTCTATACTGATGTTTTTTTCTTGTTTTAAATATTGAATATTATATTTTTGCTTTGTCTGAGAGAGTTTTGGATCGATTTTGAGGTGGAATACACACTACGTGTACACGGGATATTCTAAATACGTAAAAGGACACTGCGTATGTGTATGTAAATGTACGTGTATTAGAGAGCGTCCTGAAAGCTGTTCCCCAAGTCTCCGGTTGCCGGGGCAACAAGGGGATATCTTTCGCAGAGGTAAGGAGATTAATTGGGGCCCGTTTCTCTTTACAATCGGATAAATGGGCTCGCGCATTTTGGAAATAGACACATTAAACATTTCGAACGTTACTCCCCCGTTGCAGCCCTCTCTCGCTTCAGCCCACCACACCATTTCAACCCTCGGTTAGAAGACCCACGGATGGCCCACCTTATCACAACACTATTACGTTTCATTCTTTCTTTCTTTCTTTCTTTGAAGAGAGGACAGAAAAAAGTATGTGTGTGTGTATATACATGCAAAAAGGAGAAAGAGAAATTACGTGGGCGGCCTGACAAAGAGGTCGTGCCATCATACATTCGGCGCAATTTGTTTCACAATTCTAGTAATATTAGTTCATAAAAAAATTATTCTCATATTTAGGGAATTTCATTTTAATCAAATTTAGAGATGTTATGAAAATGCTACAAACAATTCATACATTTGATTATTTGTTACTTATTTGCAAACATTTATTAATTTACTTTTATTGAGTTTTCAAACTGAAGAAATTATTTCATTTGATAGATTGCGTTCATTTTCATCAAGTTTCCAAAATGACTAAAAATGGTGGATGCGCCTGGTATTTACGTATTTAATAAATTCTAAAAATAAATTTAATATTGTTGTCTTATTTCAAAATAATTTGTATGTTAATTATAGTTTCTTAAAAAATTGGTTACATATATAAAAAAATATATTTTTTTAAGTTAAATAATAAATGAAGTTCAATTTTATCATATTAAAAATTAATAAAAATGTTACGAATTTAGATTTTAAATTAGTGAACTAAAAATTATTGGTGGAAGCGCCGGGTTTAAGAATTGAAATTGAAGCAGGAATATTCAAAATCTAACTGAATAATATTAAATCTGAGATATTTTAAATTTTAAAGACTGAGTTCTAGTTTAAACTTAGATTTAATACTATTCGATTATGTAGATAATACATAATTCTTAAGATAAGTAAAGATGTAATAAAACAAAAATATGAAGAGAAGAAGTGTGAGTGCAATTTTAATTATTTGTAAGGTGAAAAAGTATTAATGTCGTTGGCTGCGATGCCGAGAATTGCGCTTTAGTGCGATTGTAAAAGTGAAGAACGACCGGATTTTATGTCTTCCCAGTGATGCAAATTTCATATTTCACCCCCTTCAGTCTACTTAGTGCGGGAGAGCACATTTCAGCTAATGCGAAAGCCGTTAAAGTCGCCGACTTCAACGACACTACACGAAACCTGGCAAATAATCATCATTGTAAACCTACATCTCTACATTTCTTTTTTTTATCTTTTCTTTTTCGCTCACTTCGATATGAGTACGATTTACATATGTGAAATTAAATGAAATATGAGAAATATTCGTAATGACTGGAAAAGTACTTGTCAAAATTGAAGTCAAATTAAATATGAAATTACTTTTTATATCGACTATTGGGGCATTATTTGTTTTACAAAAAAAAAAAACAAAGTAAAGTAGGACATTTTGATCCTTGCGGAAAAGTTTCGTTAAACACATGGAAGATTCTAAGTTCAAACATGAATTATATTCTGAGCCCGATCTAATACTAATAACAAGGACTAAAACCGTTTTAACCTGCAGTTCCTTTCCTCTTTTTCCTCAGCAGGTAAAACTGATAGAAGAAAAATATAAAGAGAACAAAAATAAACAGGGATGGCAACCTTCAAACCTTTAAAAGTGGATATACAATAAATACGATATTGATTTTCCACCGCGTGTGTTATTTTTTTGCTGTATCCATTCCCTTTCGGCAAGCGCGCAAAAACCCACCCTCCACCTCCTTATACCCCCTGCATGGAAATTCATTTTCCATTACGGTAGCCGAAAAAAAAAGAAGAATTTTATATGGCAAATTCAATTTCCATTTAATACCTTTACCCTGTTTACTCTCGTATAAACCATCAGTGAGTCGCCTCCCCTTCCCTCACCCCAAACTTACATACACGTGTGTGTGTGTGTGTGTGTGTGTGTGTATGTGTGCGCCTTCAAAACACCCCCGCTACGGAAAGGACAGCGGTGTCCTCTAAGGACGTGCGACGTAAGTTCGATAATCCTGCGAAGGGGGATTTCGGAGTCGTCGGCGGCGGTAGCCTGCAGGACGAAGGGGAGTTTTGATCCTATTAGCGAAACGGACAGCAAATGGCAGTGACCGGAAGTGATACGCCCACACGTCGACGGAAACGGGCGAGAGTCGACGAACGCGCGGACACGCGATCCGAACAAAGGAAGGACGATGACGAAACATGAAGGAAAAAAGAAAATACGTGAAAGCAAAAAAACAAGAACGAGCAACCACTGCCGTCGCAGGAATATATATGGACACGTACAGTGGCGTACGGCATTCGTAAATCATAAATAAATTAAGAATTAATTCAAACTTATTCTAATTTCCAACTAAAACTATCTACATTCTTCACAAAACTGATATTAACTTAACATCAGCATTTTGTTAATTTTTTGAAACGTAACATAAATATTATTTGCATAATTTCAATATTCAATTTCAAATGAAAACAACGTTAACAGAACTATATTTTATTACCAATTTCAATATAAAATCTCGTCAAAAACAATAATTCATGCATATTCAGATTTTGAATAAAAATTTAAAAAAAAAATTATCTCCGCATGTAATTTAGAATTATTAAATAAATTTGGTTTAACATTACTAATATTTAAATTTCTATTATTCATAAAATTTGTGATTAAATATTATTATTCAATTTATAGTAATGAAAATTTATTCATTTTATAAAAATTCTTGATATTATTTAGGATTATAATTATGCCATTATTAATACTTATTTCTACAAAATTTTCTCTTGTTTCTTTGAATCAAGGACGCTTCTGATACCGGACTTGTTTTTTCTTCGCTTCTGTGTGTGTACACTTATCGTTTATTTTTTGTCTGTTTTTCGTGAAATGCCATAAGGGCTGTATGAGGGAGTTTAAAATTCAATGCGCCGTCAATATTTAATTTGGGAGAGTTCTGAAGCGGTTTCCGAACTACTATCAATCATTTATAAGCACATTTAAGGCTCTCTTCGTTCTCCACGTTTCCCTCCGTACGCTCGCTCACACATTCGCCGGCCGACCCCCCCGCGAAAATCAATGGGCCCTTTCCCCATATCTTCCACCCTTAACACAAAACCTAAGAGAGAGAGAGAGAGAGTAGAAACCCCCAATTCTAAAAAGAAAGGCGCGCGCGCTCGACCCCCACGAATTTATCAATCTATGATGTATTATATAACATATACGTTATATAATACATACACTTTTGTATATCTATAGATACATAGACGTACTATATATGTGAGCAAGCAGAAGCGACTCGGAGGGTTGGGACAAGCAAAAAATTGTAGCAGGCTATACCATTACCGGGATGATCGATCATCGAATATTCGCAAAGGACAACAACAACAATGAGAAAAAAGAGGAAAGTTGGCTTCGCATGAAATTAGTCATCATCTTCGATTTTTATACGTCGCGTATCTCAAATTCGGCCTTTGTGTGTGCACAGTATTGGAAATATGTTCGTAGACATTCCAATATACGAATGCGAATATTTTTGTGTCTTCAATATGTTTAATATTTATCAAAAACGATAGTAATATCGACGCTACATCTATTAACAGGCAATGGCACTAATCTGATATAAACAAGTGCACGCTTAGCGACGGATTCGATTGCATTCCATTGTTACCTGTCATCCATTTTTGAAATGTCAAATATGTTTTATATGTCAAATATGTAAACAATATAAATAAAAGCAGACTGAAATTAATGAACTAATTTATAAAAAAAAAAAAAGTATTTTTTATACTATTGAATTTGTTAACAATCAATGTTATTACAAAAGTTGGTAAATGAAAATAATTAATAATTTTTCTAATACTAAAATTTTTATTTGCGTCGTTATTCATCTTTCACTCATTATATATCACATTTTTTTTATGTCTGATATCCTAATTATTGCGGGTCTTTTAACTCGCGATAATAAAATTAAAATTAGCCCCTCTCTCAATAACACGCATTTAGCGTCGCGACGCCCAACGCGGAGATCCCTCTTTTCGCTTCTGTTTTCCTCCTCATTCGCCTCTTATATTTTCCCCATTTATAATTATTCTGTTTGATGTCCATTCACGAAATTATATAAACTGACTGAAGAAAAATGAATAGCAAGAGAGGAAAACACGAATAATCAAGTACGAGTAAAGACTCAAACATCAAATAAATATTAACTTGCAAACAGAAATGCAATAAAGATAGTTGTATTTTTAGTATAAATTTCAAATTATTCTTTTTTTAATTAAGGAATTAAAGAGATAATGAACAATAAATTATTTATTTTAATTAATGTAAATAAAAGTTGTTCATAAATTACCTTGCGCATCCACCTTTTTTTTCTATGTTTTAGTACTTAATAAATCTACTTTGAGTAAATTGTATAAATTTTAACAAAAATCGACAGCGGAAATTGGTTTCAATGCGTGAACCATTTTTTGGGATAACTAAGAGAAGATTTTTGGATGATAAATTGAGAACGTTAAGACAGGAAAACGTAAAGTGATTATTCCATGTCTTTAATGAATGTCCTTAATAATAAATCGATTCATTAGGCTCGTCGTCGCGGTATTAAGGAATTAATATTCAGGCAAAACCATTACGAGCCGACACTAAGACGTTGCAGCCTCTAATGAGCCTCTTTGATAAATATTTGAGAAAAAAAAAACGATATATCATAAATCAAAGCGAGTATAAATTATTTAATTTATTATAAAAAGAAAAACGAAACAAAAAATTGATTGATGTAATTGCATTTTCTTTGCGTTCTCTGAAAACTGTGTCAAGTTCAGGAATATAATTATGAAGACTGCGAAAGTTAGTCGAGCGGCCTCGAGGTTCCTTTATTATTAGCCCGGCGCGACGACCCTAAATCCAATTTTGTAACTGTCGAAAAAAAAAAACTAGTTGATAAAAAACTAATAATAATATTAACAAATAACAATTAAATATCAGATTTAAATAATTTTTGTTGAAGCCACTGAAAATACGCTAAAAAATAAAAAGTAATAAAATTTTAATTACATATTTAATAATTGAATTTATAGAAAACGTTAATTTGGAAAATTTATTTATTTATTTTTTAAATTGAATCATTGAAATAGAATTTGAATGCATATTTTAAAATTTCAAAAGTGTTGAATATGCCAGTTGAATCACCCGGTATATATTTGAATTAGGTAAAAATTAGTATAGGCAACTCGTTGTACACAAGGTGTAATTGCAGGTGATGAATAGTTTTTTTTTCTTTTTCTAATATCCCATAGAGGGCATTCTCGTTTTGATTACCTTTTATACCTTGAATGTTAGTTGCATCGCACCAGCGGTTCTTCAACATTCGCATAATAAAACTGAAACTTCAGTTTAGAAACAATGATGTAACCGTTTTTGCTTTGTCTCTTAAATCAAGTTACAAAATTAAATGAAACAAATGACTTATAATAAATGAATGCAAAGTTTTGTCTGTCAATTCTTGTGGATTTATGAAAACTGAATGTTTGGTACTGAAAAATGAAATTCTTAGTATTTTGCAAGAATCAATTACCAAATAAACTGAATAAATTGAAAAAAATATGATTGAATGAATGCAGAATGATAATTTTCGTTTTCTGTGATGCTGTGATGTGGATTTGCGTTTTGATTATTATGAGGAATTTGAATACGCGGAGGAGGGTAGATGGAAATAAGAACACGAATGCTACTAACTACACGAAGTTATGCTGGATTTGCAGCGCACGGTGCAACGGCAGGAGACAATAATTCAGTCAAAGCCGTGTAATAATGGTAACCAGCCCTTCCAATTTAGCCCAGGACTTTGGTAATTAAATACAGACACACACTCGCTTTTCTATGTGTATGGACGTACATACACATGCAGATGGTCCCCCCCTTCGGCGTTCACGTGGGAGAGTTCCCAAGATGGCGCCATGAAGTAGTTTGGACCTAAATTAATTTCAACTTCCCCGGGCGCTGCCGCCTCCGCTCAACCCCAGCATTCTCTTCTCTCTCCGTGTTCTATTTCACATACACACACACACACTTTCCAAAACCGCCTTCCTTACCCTTGCCACTCTCTCTCTCTCTCTCTTATCCCCGAATAACCGCCCACACGAGTCAGAGAGAGAGAGCAGCAGCAGCAGCTTCCAATCCCCCCGAAGAAAACCGCAACTCCTAGCAGCGCTAGTTGAGTTTAGTTGTTGCGGCTTTGCCACCACCCGCCGCCCACTCGCCCCAAACATAAAACCCGACCAACCCAAGACCATCCACCCTCCTCGTACTCTCACATCCATGCAGACAAAGCGCATCCTTTTAGATCAAAATTATTAAAACAAAAACATTCAAAATTTCCATCTCTTCGAAAATTCAGATTCTATTTTTCGTATTTAGAGAACGATACTAAGTGAGGGATGGAGTTGTGTAGTGGTGGTAATATGTACATATCATTAGTCACTGGAATATTCCGAGTGGGATAAGGGCATAGGATTTCGTTGTGGCGGTAAGGCTTTGCGAGAAAGGGGGCGGATGGGTGGTTTAAAGGGCGCCGAGGGTTTCTGGGGGGAGCGGTTGGGTGGTTTGCACTGTGGGAGGGAGGCGGTGGCGGCGGATGTGGGGTGGAGAACACACGTAGCGCGCACTCCGCTAGGTACAGCTAAGCCGCACTAGTTAGAAAGTTTAATTAGTTAAAGCGGAGCTTGTCATACTATTGTAAGTTCTATAGGTTAGTGTTCTCCGCCTTAAATTATCTATAGACGCCAACCTACCACCCTGCCCCAACCCACCATCTCTAATTTTACTTAGATAACACGAAACAATCGTGTTTCCATGGCGATAGAAACAAAAGATTTTGAAATTTTACTTTTGAACTACAAAGGACGTTCCGAAATTCCAGACCAACTATTTGGGATTGTAGAGAAAACAAAGTAATTCATATATGAAAATGAAAGCATTAATATCGAATTGTGTAACTACACCACATAGTTAAGTATTTAAGGAAAAGATCAATTGAAAATAAGATTTAATTTGGATTGTACAGAAAATAAAGTAGTTCGTATATGAAAATAATAAATTAACGCAATCTTATATATTGTGGTGCGTTAATTGGATGCAAAGCTGTTTTTTTGCGTTTAGTTTAGTTGGGAAAGTCTGTTGAAAGTGTGAGAAAAGTAGTTGTAAAGAAAATTAAAAGTAAAGGGGTTTGAAGGGCAAAAGTGTTTGCACAAGTAAAAACGAAAGGGATGCGAGCGCGTTTGCCGCTGCCACCTCCTCCTCCTCCTACTCCTTCACGAGCAGAAAGAGCGAGTTGATTATAAGCGCGAAAGTTTGCGAAAGAATTTAAGTTCATAATCTTATTGTGTCACGACCTATTTTTCTCGCTCTCTCTCTCTTTCGTCGAAGGCGACGGCGGAGGCGGCAGCGGAGTAAAAGGATGTTAATGAAAATCAGGAAAAGTGAGTCAAGGCGAAGGCTGCAATTAAAAATCGATCCATAAGAACGCTTCTTTCGCCGCCGCCGCCGTCTGCGATGCAGCCGCGTCGTTCAGAAAGACTTTAAACTTTTTTGCGCGCTTTCCTTCTTACTTGCTTCTCCGACACCACCGCCAGCCGCCCCCAACGCCTTTTCCTCCTCATCCTCCTCCTTCTTTCATATTCCACTTTCTCTTCTCCACTCCACTCCACTCGTAAATAATGGTCGCATTCAACAGATTGTTGCTCATCACGCTTTTATTATTTTAAAAACAACTTCCCTTCCACTCGTTACACTCCACCGTTGCCGCCGCCGCCGCCCCCCAATTAATTTCCGCTATCCTCACTCGAAACAGAATCACACACCGCCTAATCTGTATTCCTGCCAACATTGTAACATTGATGAAAAGAAAACAACAGATGAAAAGGAAAAGAACACTAATCTAAATCATGAATAAAATCGCTTATCTTGCATTAACTTACATATATAAGAACTACTTTTCTTTCCTACTTTACTCATTTATTAAATTATTATATTCACATTTCGAATGAAAATAAATTAATTTAGATAAAAAAATCTAATAAAATATTACATTGTACAAACGTTGTAAAATAATATTGTTGAAATGCTTAATTTTTTTAATAAATTTCTTAACTATAATGAATTTTTTTCTTTTTTTATATTTAAAGAAAATGAATTGAGAACTGTCAAAAAAAAATATAGTAACCATGGAAACAACGTCTCACTGAAAATTTGCTTGCATATAAACAGAATGTAGTTTGGGGCGTTTATAGGAAATAAATAATAAATGTTCGCCGCTTTGTGGATCGACTAAAATGTATTCAAAATAGAGTCCTCGGTACCCGAAAAAATATTCCACCCCTTTCTTTTTTCGTGCGCTCCCGATTTCCACCGCTCCCGACATCCCAAACAATGGGGACTAGATACAAAGATATAACTAGGTATTGTGGTGCAAAAACACATTCGACCTAAATATTGAATATACATAGTATAAGAGAGAGAGAACGTAATCATATAAAAAAAAAACTTGATTTATTATGCACGCAGCCCGAAATGCATTTCCAGGTAGAAATACGGTGAACCCAGGTGAACAACGAGCGATCCCGAGGGCCACCTAGGACTCCATCAAACGCCAGTTAACCACTTTTGCACTTGATGCACTCAACCCGTTCGCTTCCTGCTTATTCCAACTGGTTATTACCTTTTTTTAAAGCAATCAAAATGAACAGAAATTACAAAAAAAAACATGTTTTCCCAGTAAAACATTTATAGTGAATAGAGTTAATAAAATACTTGATTTTGTGTGAAATCCATTCAAATTTAAAAACTAGTTATACATATGCATATTTAATTGAAATAACGTTTTTTTCAAATTTGGCGTTCCCGGATTTCAAGATTTCAGTTTAGAATCCAGGTAATAAAAACAATTTAAATATTTCACATTTAGAATTTGTAAGAATGAAATTAATTCAATCTATCATAGTTTTTGTCAATTAAGTTTTGTTTGTACATTTATATAAAAATAAGTATATAATATAATATATAATGTTTTTAATTTCAAAATAATTCATAATTGAGATTTAGGTTTATTGTGTCAAAGTGATATTTTTCTAAAATTCAATTATTTATTATAAATGTAATTATAAAAAATAACGAAAACTTCTGTTAAATTTATAAATTTCGTTTTATGTAATCAAATTGTTTTGTTAAACCTACATTCTTTAAAGTGACTTCAAGAACATGGAGAAGATTCAATGTGTAAGCAATTATTTGTTTTCATTATTTGCAAAAAAAAAAACAAAAATTTTATATAAATTTATAATTTCTTTTTATTAAAATACAAATAATTTTCTGTTAAAATCTTATTTGTAAAGATTTTGTTTCTTTTTCTTCTTTTTAAACTACTCCTCTGATTTTACTGGAAATTTAAATTATAAAGTTTTTGTATTTAAAAAAAAACTGTTTTAAAATCCAGGTGAGCTTAGAATAACAAATTTAAATACTTGAAGTTTCTTCTGTCAAAGTAACGTTTCTTAAAAATTAAGTTTAGTTTTTATAATAGTTTAAACTTTATTGTAAATAATTGATGAGAGTGTTGGATTTTGAGAAATGGGACAGTTTATTTTTTTGGTTGCGTTATGAGGAGAGGAGAGAAGGGATTTGCAGGTAGATGGAATACACACATTGATATTGTAAGGTAAATAATTACTGTCTACAACTAATTAGCGTGTATGCTGCGAGGATAATAAAATGGGTCCTTTGTTGCTTGTCGCAAAGTACGTACGTACTGTGTCTTCAGATATGCAAGCCTATGCGTATAGATATATATGTCTTACCAACCAACAATGTCATTAGAACGCTACTAATATTAGTATAACGGCATCCGTTTGAAGTGCTAATATTTGTGAGCGCTGCGAGCGCTCGGCGCGATCTCTTTCAAAGTAAATATCTATTTGCAACATTACATATAAATTTTATGTGTATGTGCGCTGTATTACATCACTGCTGTAACGAGACAAAGGTAACATGCTAACACATGCACACAGACTCACCGAAACGATATCAAATAGACTCATCATTCCCTGTCGACTAAGGTCCTCCTTCCTTTGATGGAAGAAACAATGAAAAACAAACAGAGAAATACAAGAATTTAACAACGTTCTAGCGTGTCTCGTGGATCGAGTGAAAATTGCAGCATACTGCATAGAAAATGTTCGAAAAACGATGCAGAAACATCAGTTAATCAGTTTGTAATGTAAATTAAAACAAGGAAGTCGTTATAACTGTTGTTAGTAGTTTTTCCATTGTTCATAGATGGCAGTAAATTTATTTGAAAATTAAACATTAGATAAAGTACGTCATCATTTAAAAAGTAAAATTGATTCTGCCTCGTTTCCGCGTAAATTTTTAAATATTTCTACTTCCTGTCACTGTTCTAAAATTTGTGAAAAGTGTTTTTAGTAAAATTATCTTCATCGATTATAGATAGCACTTCATTCATAATTTATTCAATTTAGTTAAATACTAATATTGTCTTTATGCTTTTCTCCAATAGCTGTCGATGCTTTGGACTTGATGTATTTATGAATTGGAAAAATTGAAATAGTTCGTGTACGAATTTCGAGAGGTGGTTGAGTGTAAAATCAATTTTGAAAAAAAAAATCTCGCCCCGTGATGATTCGATTTCGATTCGACGTGCATTTGAATAGCGACCGAAACGCTGGGATGCAAATGCACTTCCCTCTGTACATTATTTTTTATTATTTTCTCTTTTCTCTCGTGGAGTTCGAGTGGGGTCCTCCAGCATGCGGGGTGGTGCGAATCTCGATGGATCGAGTGAAGTTGCCAAAGAGTGGCACTCGAGAGCCGCCGGACGTCCTCCGCATCGGCGTTTCCATCTTAATTGGAGGCCCCGCAGCATCCATCTCCCATCACACTTGATTTAACGATTCCTAAACTGGAAACGCGGAAATGCTACCATTCTACGACGACGACGACAACCCTTCCGGTACCTGGACCTCCCCTCCCGAAGAACGAAACAAAAGCGAAACACGGGGTAAAAAAAGAGAGAGGAAGGAAGAGGAACGGGTTGCGGAGCGAGGATGGATGCAGGTGTCGGGAGGGAGAGGGGTTTTGTCGTAGAAAAACGGTGAGTTTCATATGACGAGGAGAGAGAGAGAGAGAGGAAAAACCCATTTTTGCATAATGTATGCTAGTTTCTTTTTGTTGAGCTCGGGTAGCCCCAAATGCTGTTGTTGTAGTTGTAGTTGGAATAATCAAGGTGCGTTCAGGAGTTTAGTTACTGTTCGGTCCGGAAGCTGTTAGCAGCATCCAAAAATCGCGCGGCTTCTTCGTTTGATCGTCGAAGATGAATGCACGAAGTGAGAATATCTCCCACGCGTTCGGACTTTAATTGGAGAGTCGTAGAAGGAGATGACGAGGGATGAAGATAGAGGAGAGATGCAGAGAATGGGAGGAAGACAAAGCAGTCGGAGTTTTCCCTCAGGTTAGTCCTCGATTCCGGGCACGTTCCTACGGGATTGCTCGCCACTCTCCCGCTTTGAAATTCATTACGAATTATATCAACCGTAAAAATTGCGAAACACCCCCAATCTCTCTGCTTATATCTTTGACGATATTTCACCTGGACGAGATTCCCGTTATCTTCTAATCCCATACTTTATTTCATCTCGATTCCACATCCGTAGTTAGCTACATCAACTAATGCTCCAACAAATTCATTACACAACTCACATTTCTTACATACAAACTTTGTTTCAATATTAATGTTTAGTTCTAAAATTATTCAAAACATTTCTTTAATACAATCTATACTAAATATTAATCTTATTTTCAATGAATCCTCCAATAAATTCATTACGCAACTTACATATCTATACTTTATCTTCATCAATGGATTAAGCCAAATATCGTTGCTAACCATATCCTTAACAGAACAATACTGAAATCTTAGATTACTCAATTTAAATACGCGTTCAAAACTGTTTTTATATTAATTATATAAAAAATAGAAATATTAATGTAAAAACTCACAAAAAATATTTTAAATATACATCAAATTAACAAGAAAGTTGGAACTTTGTTATTGAAACATTAATAAAACGAAATATTTCAATTATATAACAATTTTAACTTATAGAAATACTTTACTTATGTAATTCATTTTAATTTCTAGTTAACTCTAATGAAAATATTTACAATTTTCTCAGTTAATATAGATATTTCACAAATATCACCAATCAGTTCTATTTGTTTGAAAATGTATACTTACTTCTTGACATTTAATAATTACTTAAGTAAAGAAAATAATGTTCACTTGCAAAAGAAGTAATTTTCATATATAATATATATATTTGTTTAATTAATTATTGAATGAAGTTGGCGTTAATTATTGTTTGTTTTGACGTGGTTCGTGTCATTTATTGTTTGTTTGTTAGTAAGTTTGGTGATGCCAACCGTAATTATGAAATGGAATGAAGGAAGTGAATCATTGACCCAACAATTTTGTTTCACATTTCGTGTGCAGTTATGAAACGAAGATGGTGTTAATCATTGTTTGTGTCATTTTGTAGTTTGTTATTAATTTTGATGATGTCAAATGTAATTGAGGAAGTGATTCATTGACCTAAGGTTTTTTGTTCCGTATTTCGTGTGCAGTGTGTAGTGGGAATTTGGTGTGTACTGCGGACACGCGTTGGGGTCGCCGTGCGCGCCATTTTGTCTGAACGCCCGCCGCATGGGTCGATTGACCAATGGCGTCCATCACACGCACTCCCTCGCTCCCCCATAAACCAAACCCAAACCCTCGAAACGCAACTCATTTCTGGGGTCCTCAAACCCTTGCACCCTGACCATCGGTCATCGGACAATATAACACAGACCAACCAACGAGTGCAAAAAAAAATTATAATTTGAAGGTAGAAATATTGGAGGGTCAGTCGGTCCCTCGACCAGCGCCCCTTTTTCCGCATGCAAACAACAACAAATCGTAAATCACTGCAGACAATTTCTCGACAATTAGCACCTAACAAGGGAATAATTGGATACGAATCGATTACTCAACGCACGCACACGTAAAACCAGCACACATTTCGGATTACGTCGTCCAAAATATTACTCTTTAAAAACTTATTACCATCTCACCAAATAATTAACTAATTTGAAGCTAACTAACTTTATTGCTGTCCAAATACAAATCTCATTGAGAGCAGTGACCGTACTCGGACTAAAATAATAATCTCATTCCCATAAGAAAAGATATTTGGTGATATTAATTATTTTTGAAAAAGACGGCGCCTTTTGTAGTGGCCTAAGATTTGTTATGCAGCTTCGATAGAAAATAACTGTATAAAGTTTGTTTTATTAATATTTTTGACGTTTTTCCTGACATTTCGTGATCAATTATTAAATTTTGGAATCAATGCATAGTTTGGACTAATCAAAATTGTTTACTAAATATATAAATAAACAAGATTTAAATAATTTTATTTAAAATTTTTGAAGAATTTAGTTTTGTACTTTATGATCAAAATGTTGATAATTTTTACGAAAATTAATTTACAAGTTTCTACAAAACTTTACGAATTTATTAATGAAATCAATAACTATTTTTAACAAAAAGTTCTTTTTAGCATATTATTAAAAAAATCTTGTTATTACTAATAAATTACTTACTTATATATTTAAATTAAAAATTAAAATTCGTAATAGGGATTCGATTAGAAAGACCGGAAATAATTAAAAGAAGATGTTTGACAATCATTTTTTTTTTTGATGGGGTGGAGGAAGAAGATTTGTGGAAGTAATTAATACCTAAAATTAATGAAAACGTCACGTGTAAAATAATAGATTCTTGTTTATTTTGTGGTTTGGTATTATGTATTTTTGACGCAAACGGTTGTAATATTGCTGTTAGAGGGGAAATGATTTTCTCTTCAGGAGCGCGACTTTTGCCAACCTTCGCATCGAATTGATTTATCTCATTTCTTCCTTACATTCAATAATCGCATTTCAGGAAGACGAAATTCTACACAGATATTGAATTGCATTTAATCCGCGTTGCGTCGCCTCTACCCAATAAATTATTAGTAAATTGCGCAATACAATTTTACCACGTAGCAAGAAAATCCGTTTCAGAAAGCTATGAAAAAAAAACGTCCAATTAATTTGTTAAATTGTCCTTTTTTCAATTGATTCAATTAACATTTTTATTGAAAAAATCTTAATAAACTTAAAATGTGTAAGCAATTAATATAAGTTGGTTGTTTAGAGTAATGTAGGTAAATTTCATATTAACTGGGTATTATATTTTTTTTTACGCCGCCGATAAAGCTGGGGTGTATGTTTATTATTGGGGGGATGTTTTCAGGTCGTAATAAAATGCTCGCCCTTTGTGCGCAAAAAAAAACACAGCGAGAAGACCGTTTTTCGCAGGGACAAGAAAATGGAACAAAGAAAATGCGAAAATAATTACAACGTGTGCAAGGTAGAAAAGACTTCTTCATTATGTATTACGTAATTATGCTTTTGAAATTGATACTTGTAGAAAAAAAGAAGCTTTATAGAGAAAAAAACAAGTTATTCTCGTTTTACAGAGTAATATTTTGAATAAATAAAGAACAGAAATTTTAAAAAATCTTGGTCCCGAACAGAATTTCTTAAATATCTTGAAATTTAGATTATTTTCTTCATGAAATATTAAGTTTTATAATTTTTCAATTATTATCCGTCATTAATATTGAAAATTGTGTTAAATTGGAAATAATTACATTAAACATAAAAATATAAACTTAAAATTTCATGTGACAAATATTTAGAAACGTAAATAAAATGTTATTTTTTTTCTTTTTGCCAATTAAGTTTAAGGATTTGTAGTAATTGATATTTTGTTGGGTTGAAGGAAATGAAATTGGTAATAGGCGATTTCCCATTGATGTTCAATGTTATTGCGTAAATCAGGAAATAAGTTGGTGGCTTTGGATGTATTGCCGTTGAGACGCTAATTGCGCGATTTCGTAATGAAGTTATCGTGGAGCGAAGGAGCGAAATGAAAATAAAAGTGCGGAAAAGAAGGGATGCGAAATGAGCATCTTCGTATTAAAAATCAAGGGATGCCGTGGAGTGATTTTGCGCGGCAAACGTGGCGTTTTGAAAACAATGAATATAAATGCGGGACGCCGTGCGTTGCATAATAATGTATAAAATCCACCCACCTAGTGAGCAAGTGTGTATGTGCATGCATTAAGGAAGAAAACGTAGCCACGGGCTGTGACTTTGACTGAGGCGTAGGAGGAGAAGGAGGAGGTGGAAGAGGCGGCGGTTGTAGCGGTGTTTCCGGTGCACAAACCCCCCGCCGCTTGCCGCACCCTCCGTTCCTTCGGCAAAACTAAATCTACGTAAGAGCATATATAAACTAAGTTCGAAATTGAAAACAAACAGCTCGTATGTAGCAGGTGGGTAAACATGGCCGCCGTGACGCCATCGCACAGCTACCCTCGAGGGCTGTTAGCGACCACACTGCCTAGCAACCCGCCCTCTCCCTAGCAACGGCTAGCCACTAGCCGCGGACACTTATTGATTACAGTGTTCCTTCCACGGCCGCCCCCGCGCGCCACCCTTCGCCCACCGTCGTTCCGTGTTGCCGCCGCCGCTGCCGTTTCGGGCCCTTTCCTCGCCGCGCGCGCCCGGCCCTGGCTTGGCCCTCCTCTGTCCTTTCCACAGGCGACGCGATCACCCGACCACCCACCCATCCGACATCCCCCTACCATTACACTACACCTATTACTCCCTTTATATTATATACATATATACACACACACACATGCACACGCACACACAATATATATATATAATATATATAACGCCCGGCCTCCCCCTCAGGACACGGCCGTAGCCATCCACGGCACGCTACGACCACCACCCTCCTCCTCCTCCTCCCTTTTCACGTATCTGGCTTCACCCTCACATACACATCCCACATAGCTCTCTCTTCACGTCCTCCACCCCTCTTCTTCCACCAGCAGCCGCCATCGCCCGGGCCGCTTCTACCTATTACATTAAATTATTCACGTTTTAACATCAATCACATCTATCCACATATACCGAATACTACTTGAGGCAAAGAAACGACGAGGTTCAGTTCGGTGTTCTTCTCAATTAATGGAAGCTGCAAAAACCCCTCTTCTAATACGTCGCAATTACTGAAATCCCTGGGATTTTCAAACTGGGCTTTTATTTATCGCGTAGACTTGATCTCGCACAAATTCACATCAATTACAAGCACTACAAGCGTTATTATTATTTCCTTTTCATACTAACACAAAGATTTCTATCAAATTGCCTGGAAAAACTACTACAATATTTAAAAAAATTATAAAACAAATGTGAAGACTGTCAATTAATGCAATGTTTGCGATTTATTATTTTACAGTGTCAAAGTCGAATTTCTATATTGTTACAATTTCAGCTGTCACTTGACTTTGATTGCTAAGTAGATATTAGAGAAGAGAGATTTTAAGGTACACCTGTCAAATAAATGTGAATTTTCAAATTTGGTTGGTTACTGTTTTAATGAAATTAAAATGAAATTATAATGAAAAGTTTTAAGAAATGCATTTGAGTAAACCGGTCAATGTTTTGTAGATTTATGGGGGGACGTGAGGAAGTGTCTGTTTGGATTGAACGAGTCTGGTGTATTAATTGGCAAGTCGCGGTATTCGACGTGCAATAAATTAGGTTATTTCAGTTCATCGTAGTTTGGGGTACTGGCACTTCGTGCCTTCCTTCATGTCTGCGACTTGGGGGGGTTGGAAGGAGGACGCGAAAGCTTGCGGTGACATTATTTAAGTCAGCCCGGTTGATTTGTGTCTAGTGCCGCCCCTGCCCTGTCCTGTCTGACTCCATATTGCTCCCAGTCAACTCAACTGACACTAAATTTTAACTTCTTGTTTGGTGCTTCTTGCCTTGTCTTGCCTCTCCATGCCTTCCAGCACACTTTGCCCTTTCCCCATCTCGACGTCTGCAAATCCAACGCCCCCAACGCGAAAACCACTTATCTCTTCGTTCTCCTCCAAAAGAAAACTAACAACCTTGAGATCCTACGAAGAACAAACCGCCAACCACCATAGAAAAAGCTCTCTCTCTCGCAATATTGGATTAATAATAACGATATAATACTACCTCTATATTAGTGCACTAATTCCACCTCTCTCTGTCTTCATGTCATCATCCTCGGCGGGTTAATATATATGTTAATACCAAAGGGCCCAAGACTCAAAACACTCTTATTGGCTGCTTTATTACCTTATCATTTAATATCTCGGCTGCATGATGAGCCATACATACACACACTACTCTCTAGTGGTAATAATCGTTCCAGCGACGAAGACTTTATTGTCTCACTTAAACACCCCCGAAAGCCTCGCACGCGGCAGTTCATCAATATTAAAACTGTTTTACCCTTATAACTCCTCCCTAATCCGCTCCACCTGCAATAATTAAATTAATAATTAATTAGTCCGAAATCATAAATTAAATTACCTAAAATTCAATTATTCAATCCGCACTATACGTAACATGTCTGTTAATATTATATAATTTGGTACATATACCGTAATTTTAGTATTGGAAACTATGTTATGTATTCAGTTTAAGATCGAATTGGCATAAATCCTTGCACTTACTTTTTTTTTGTTCAATGTCAATAACGACTTTTTATCGTCCAGGTAGAAGTAAGTCCTCGTCGTACTGCGAGAGAAGGGTTCTTCATTTGTATGAAAATATTCAGACTGATTTGAATTCCGCTCCGCACCTTTTCGCCGGGAACGAGGCCCTAAACGCAACGCGAAACAAAAATAATATAGATTTATATCTATTTACGAATGAAGCAACACGTTCCCAACACCCAAAACATTACAGTAAAACCTTTCAGGTATACGAATTTTGAAGCATCTTTTTATGGATACGTTTATTTTTATCTAAACTAAACATTTAAAATTATGTAAATGAATGTAGTGACAAAATTCAGATACAATTCGTTATAAATAAAATGTCTTGTTAGGTAACACATCTGTCAATTTCAATAAATTGAGATTAAATTCAATAATTTATTAGACTTCAATTAAAAAAATTATTCAGAATATTCTCACTGTTATCTGTTAAAATTTGTTAGGTTAATTGTGTTATCATTATTTATAAGAAATTGACATATATACAAATGTCATCTTGATTTTATTAACCTCAATTTATAGAACTCTTAAGGAATTGACAGATGAAGAATTCAATAAACTGACATATAGTTTGTTAGGTTAAGATTATTTATCAGAAATTGAAATAATATACTAATGTCATCTTAATTTTAACTATCAGAAATTGAGATAATATATAAAAGTGATCTTATTTTTAACCTCAATTTTAGATTTAAGAAATTTACAGATATTTTGTATTATAAATAAATTGACAAATTATTTATATAGAAATGTTGTAACCTCATTTTATACATTAGAAATTTGTTTTTGTTATGAAATGAGTAGAATATTAATAGTTTCTGAAACTTGATTTTTTTATTGAAGGCATTGTAAGATGAGAAGCTTATATTTTTTTCTTCTTATATTCCCTTCAGCTTCTTCGTCTATTGTTTCGGTATTTGCATGATGAAGTTAGGAAACTTGGTGCGGATCATTCTTGAATCTAGTGTTGGTGTGAGTGAGCGAGTAGGTGTATTTCGAAATGAGACAATGGTCGTATAATATATGTGTAGTCAGTTAACAGGAGCAGCGGCCCAAATTGCTGCTGGTCCCGGCTTGAATGGACAGCATCCGGAAGGCTGTGCAGACCGACTGCTTGGCAACCAAGACTAATTATCACATACACGAATGCTTCTTATCATACTTGACAGATATTATGCTCGTGTTCGCCTTCGCGAATACATGTGATGTATTGAGCGCAATATCCTCGCGCCCTCCGCACATTTCTAAACGGGAGAGAAACCCTTCCTCCTCTCCGCAACCACCTCATCCTCCTCTTCATCCTGGAGAGCATCCGAAGAGAAGAGAAACAGAGGCGACACCATCGGCTGGCACATCCTGCGAGACCGAGACAGACGGATCCGGGTTTGGAATGTATTATTTGTACGGCGAGAGGCCAACAGTCAAAACTGTCAAACCTCTCTCTCTCTCTTCCTCCTCCATCAAGAACCTCGCACATCCCCGAAGCGCAAGGCTTCCAACGGTTCCATTAGATGCGACCCCGCAAAAAGAATAACATACATAACACACACACACACACTTGCAGAGAAAGAGAGAAACGAAGGCGAAACGAAAAAATAAACAATGGAGTCGAACAGAAAGAGACGACAAAAAAACAAACGGAAAAAATGAAGCCCGTTGTTATTCGCAGCCACCGCCGAAGCCGAAGCAAATATGCAATATCCAACGGCGAAAATTCTCTCGCGTGTACGAACCTTAAAACAAAAGAAGGGTATTTAATTATTTTCAGCCCCCCCGCGGAAAATTACATCAAAGACTCACTCACCCGTCGTTTTGTTGTAGTTGCTTTATTTTTTGTACCTTTCCGAAAACCGCGTGACGTACGTGCATCCATTTAACGTGGACAAAAACAATGTTTCGGGAAACAAAGGGCAATCGGAACAATACGCTTCAATCGGACGGTATTCGATCCGCAGGGCTTCCTGCTGTTGATGCAGATGCATACATTTCATCTATTTAGGGACGTACGTATTGTTTAGACAAATCAAACAATCGTCATACTATAGAAAGTGCATTAATATATAAAATATATAAAAACTAAAGTTTATTATGTTAAATTAGAGCAAATTAATGAAATAATGAAGAAATTGTTAATGGATAGTTATTTGTTGGAAGACGTTAAATGGAAATGGAATAAATTGAGAGGAACGAGTGTAAAAAGTGGCGCGCGCGCTTAAAAAACGACAATGAATGCATAATGAAGAGTGTATAACTGCGGGAGAAGTAATAGCAATAAAAAAGAAGTAGGAAAGAGTTCTCTCAGTGTTGGCTCGTTTATTTAATAAAGGGGATGAAATAATGGAGAGGCTCGAGCATAAACCGTGAGGATGGAAGAGAAAGAGAGAGAGACGGTTGGGAGCGAGCGAAGAAAACTGAATAAAATTGAAAGCATATTACTTAGCGTTAAAGAGTGTAAGTTTCAACTAAGAGTGAAAATTAAAAATTATTCACGAGCTAAACGAGACGGCTGCAACCTGTTGCTACCCTCATCCTCCTGCTCCCAAATAACCACCTCCTCTTTCTCAGCGTAATTAGAAAAATAAGGCAACAGCGAAAGAGACTGAGATGATGTTCTAGTAGTAGTAGTAGTAGTAAAAGTGGAAAACTAGCTGCTGGGATGAGGTTTTCTCTGGGTTCTACATAGTTGGAGATGACGAGGAAAAAGGTTGGGAGGATGGAGGAGGAAAATAAATTGAGCTAACCGGCGAAGAGTTTATGTACACCCCGGCCGCGCGCATTTTAATGGAAAGGAAACTTGCCGGATAATCTACGACACCTACGCTGAATAAATTTGTATACTTATTACGAGCCCATCGATGCCACAATTTCCACATCGACTTTATATCACTTTTCTGCTCTTCCCCAAAAGTATCTTCAACATTTATGAATGCCCATAAACACGCAATTAAATAACTTGAACTTAAAAAGCGGATCTTAAAATATTTGTCTACTAAATCAAAATTGTTTCTATCAATATTTTTGGACTAACTTTTTCATTTCCCCGATTGTCCAATTAAGTGAAGTGGATTCTTTTATTTTGTTCTTGAAAATTAATGGAGTCGCCTTGGGAAAGTTGAATGAATATAAATTAACCCCTTTTTTCGGTAGACTACATCTGTTTTGAGGAAACGTTTCCAAATTCAATTATGTAAATGCACCCTTCTTCCTCGTTCCTCGAAGGAAGTAGTAAATAAGTGGTCGTGTGTGCAGTTTAAGGAAGTGGCAGAAAGGCCAAAGGTCTTCAAAGTCTTGGCGAAGATTTCCGTAGTCCACGGTGTGCGGCTTATTGAAATGTTAAAATTCAATTTGGGGTGCGAGGGTCAAAGGGGTCTACCGGTTGATGGGCACGCTCTGTATGTGGATGGGGATGGGGAGAGGGGGGTTTTCGATCAGGTCAGGTAGAAAGTGTACGAGTAAAGGAGTGGACACATGTCGGTTTCGTGCCGGCCAATTGACCCTTGGGTCGCGCCCCACCGCGCATTACGCTGACCAGCAACCCTCCCCCTGACCTTTGTCCCTTCGGCCACTCGCCATATAAACACGCCATCCATCAAATCCAACCCAGCGCCCATATTAGAAACGAATTTGGGCTCGAGCCCTACGCGCACACAAAAAGGATGGTCAAAAAAACGGAAATGAAAATAGGAGAGGACCTTTGAGCACGCACCCGTGACCCCTCCGGCCCACAATAAATAAAGTACCACTACCTGAATCTAAATCTTCATTCCGGAACGAATTTTATTTAATCCGTTACCCGGCAACCGAAATTGTTACTCGCTGGACGGGACCCGAATATTTAATTGCAGATACGCATTAAAAAAATATGTTACCATAGCAACTCGAACGTAACCGTAATCCAATTTGCCGCCATTTAAAACAAATGATTAATGGACGCTATGAAATAAAGAAATGAATGATTTTACATAAAACAAAAAACTCATTTAAATAGAATTCAGAAAATTATATCAATTATAAACAAGTTTATAATACTTTTCATTTTTCATGCACATGATTACAAGTTATAATGATTGAAACTTGACTTGTCACTCATTGATAGTTGATGACGGATGAATAATAGAGACTGGCAAGATGAGAGTGAAATAAATATTATTAAGTGGATTAGTCTGAATTGTTTAATACAGAATTGCCATTTCCATTAGTTGATGCTGAAACAATGTGATGTTTACTTTTGAAAGTCTGGTTTGAGATGGGAAGTTTTCCTAAGGATAATAACGAGATGTTTTAATTATGCGAGAGGCACAGGTAGAAGAGTTTGTCTTAAGATGAAAGGGGTATTACATGACACTGGCTGCAGCGTATTTTCTTCTAGGTTCTTGTATGTATCAGCAGCATCATGCATGTAGTTGGAGGTGGCATGGGCCCCACGTCGTGCTCTGAATAAGTGTGCAACGAAACATGTCTCTCCTACCTAATATACTAATATAAAGTTTGGTACGGAGTTTCAGACACCCACAGCCCGTAATTAATATTTCGAGCAGACACATGGCCCTAACAGGTATTGATGCATGCGTTCCTGTCACGCGCAAACCTCCATGTAATTTATATCCTCCACCACTTCATCCTCCTCCTCCACAGAGCAGCAGCTCCATCTACTTACCAACCTACTACTGCCAGTACTCATACTACACACACTCTGATTAACAGGGACGTAACCGGAAAGTTATTATTAACGCTCTTCGTTAAATTAAAAATTTGAATATTACAGCATTGCCAACTGTTATTTTCAATCATGGTTAGATATTACTCAGTGGCGAACAACTAAATGGTTTTTGTTACTTTATTTGTTTATAGCAACAGCAAAAGCTGATTACGTCTCTGCGCCTCCTACATCCTCTGTCTTGGATATATAATTTTAGGGCCCTTGTTGTATCCTCACTCACTCACTTACTCGCCCACAACCATCCAAAATCAGAAGAGTGAGAGAACTCTCATCATACAGAGAGAGAGAGAGAGAGCGTGAGTCATAAGCTGACTTGTTATGTTGTAGTTTAATATTGTTGATAAAGTAGAAGTGCTCATTGTGGGGATTCCGTATACGTTACAATCTATATTGCCTGCTAACTTTCGGAAAGCCACCCTTCACAACCCCCGCCCCCACCCCTCGGGGAGAATGAGGACAGACAAAGGCCACCTTTGTTTCATCCCTGCGCCGCCTCATTAATATTATTAATTGTTTATTCATTTGTTTCGAAGCCGCCTCTATATTGGTTTGCAAGCCCACCTCCTCCATCGAACTTCTCTAATTACATGATCCATAAATCATCGAAGAAACACACGTTCCTCGTTCCACGCATCTCAATGGAAAATTCGATGTTTATGTAATCACGTTGTTTATTCATTCATTCAGTCTCATCTTTGCTTCCTGTTGAATTGAAATTCCCATAATTACTTCTTTATCTCGGTTTTCAAAACCTTTTTTTTACGATTATTACGCTTTTTCTTCTTTGAAATTCAACGCCGGCTCTTTCACAAAAGCACTCGACATACGCACTTGCTTACTTATATAACTTTAACCTTTCGTTAACTTCACTCGTCGATCAACATCATTTTTCAGTATTATAATTAGAAATTGAAATAATCAAACATTATTTACAATCTTAATTTACTTATTACTTCAACTTCACCTCATAAAGATATAATTTTTTTATTTTTCATAATCATTTTAAAATATTAGAAAATAACTCCAGTTTCATAAAAATACATTTTGATTTCCACTTGGTTCAACATAATATGAAGTAAATAATAGAAATAATGAACTTCATAATGGATACATTTTGAAACAGGAAGTTTTGTTACAGTAATTGGAGCTTTAATGCGTACGTCGAAGGATTTAAAAGACGTTCGGAAGTGGGTTAAATCAATGAATTAATCTCAGAATGAAGGAAAGTTTGACTTTCGGATTAGTTCCAATTTGGGAGTTATTACGGCTACTTCCGTATTTCCGTAATTCGGGAATAAACAAAGTTTTTTTTTTTGGAAGAACGAATTCGATTTTTCATTTTCTTCTAATTGGAGGAGGAGGACAAAGAAAAAAAAATTGTCTCGTTCCACTTTGTGGAAATTCTTGTCTTGAAATGTTTTTCGTTTTCTGTGAATTCGGCAATGGCCGAGGACATAGCTACACGGGATGATGGAGGGAAATTCGAGGGTTGCGAATGAGGGAGTGCAAAGGGAGGGAGAGAGTGAGGAAAATACGCGGGAGAGATGGAGGAGTGAGAGAGAGAGAGTAGAACACGGCGGGCGTTAAAGATGACCGCTACGCATGGGCCACACCCAGTCAAGTCTTCGATCGGTTCTGGCGGTCGTTCTTCACGCGCTTGGGGTGGCCAAAAGCACCCACCCACCCCTATCTCTCCTCTCCAACACCCTGACAACCTCTCCTCCTCATCCTCCGCCACCACTATCCCTCTCGTCCTCCGCTCGCCCCCGCAACTACCCTGACAACCAACCTCCTACACCTCCCCCAAACCCCTCGCACCAGGCCGTTCTAACCCCATAGGGTGCTGCGACTAGAGGTAACCACGAGTCACGTTCACAACCAACCAACAATCACGACCGAATATGCTAAATTCGCTAGAAACTATTGCAATTCCCGAATAAACAACGTACATCAAGTTTGAGAACTGCAATTTACGATGTAATCATGAAAACTTACAAAATAATTAATCTCTTCCATCAAATCAAATAAAAATGTATTAATATTTTGGTATTTCCCAATTTAGGTTTATGTGGATAACATCCTAACTATAAACATAATAATATTTTCAATACGTAAATTATATTTTTAAAACTATTACTGGTATATTAAATATCAATAAAAGCAAACCTTTACATGAGTTGATCATCAACAAATGTCATATTGACAGCATCAAATCATAAAAGTTATGCCACGTCAAAAATGTGACATTTTCAATACGCAGATTTTATATATTTGGACGAAATGAAGCAAAAATTAAAAATGTTACAACTGCTATGACAGTAATTCCATTTTAGTTACAAAATATAATCATGTCGTTACTTTCTCTCTTCTATTAATGAACTTTTCTTAGCGACTGTAAATGGAGAATACTGAAACAATAAACTTTTGTGCAACATGGACCGTGCTTTACGGAAGTAAGTTCCAACGAAGACAATTACGAAAAACATGATAATCGAGTGAAGTTGGCGCGGACTCTCCTAATTAAACGCACAAAGGAAAAAAAAACAATGTGGTAATTCTTTTGTTTTTTTTTTGTTGTTGTTGGTGGTGGGGGCGGTTGGAGGTATCCTTTGTGTGCGGCTCTCCCGTAAATTTTGGTGTGTGTGAAAGCGTCTTTCCTTTGGTTCGGGGCGAGGAGGTAAGACGTCGCAACATGCGGGCAAGTTGCGTCCTTTCTTACACATCAAACCCACCCTCGGAAAAGCCGGTCCACATCCACCGAACGCCACCATAAACCCTCCTCCTCAGCTTCCTCATCCTTCTGCTTGTTCCCCGCAGGCAGAGGCAAAGCAGCACAAAACAGCCACCCCCCTAAGAATACACCATCGTCGACCCTCGCAAGCCTTTCTAATCCTCAGCCGCCGCCTTCGCCGCCGCTGAGCGCCACCCTCTCTCTTTCTCTCCCTGTGTGCAAGAATCTAAAATCCATAATCCTCCTCCTCCTCCTTCCTTCGTCGTTCCGAAAGGTACATAAATAAAAATATTGGGAAAATAAAGCCAAGGGACACAACATGCGCGCACCTTCAAAGGACAAGAATTCAACAGCACTCGCAAACTCATCTCAAAAAGAATTCGAATCAGAATTCTCCCAAGCTATATGAATAATGCGCATACTTTTTAATTCGAATAAACTTTATTATTTATGTTTTTTATTACAACTTTATTTGAACCAACGGAATGATATTTAGTTACAAGTTATTAAAAATGCAAATAACTAAATTACCTTTTTGCATTTAATTCAGAATTTTATTCTTTATTAAATTTATCTCCAAGTAACACCAAGTTACGACACGTAAGTAAAAGTGTAAAATTTTAGTTTCTATTTCATTGTAATACTCTTTTTTAGGTTAATATTTTAGTGTATATTTTTTGCATATATTATTGCATAAGTTATTAAAATGCAAATCTGATGGCATTATAGATATACGTTTTATTGTTAATTGTTATTTTAGAGTTTTTTTTTTAATTGAATATTATAAAAACATCATTTGTTTTATTCGAATTGGCGTTTTTTATTGAAAACAAAAGGTGTTTTATAAATAATAAGAAGTAAAAAAAAGTGAAGTTGTGGAAGTAATATAAAAATAAAAGGAGAGAGAGAGAGAACCACAGTAATAAGCATTTATGAGTACAATTGTATCCTTCGAGCGTATAATAAAGCAATGGAATTAAAACGAGTTTTACATCCCAATAAAGCATTTCTCGCGGGTGGAAGTAGTCTTGTTTTTGTTTTCCCCGCAGTTTTGGGAGATGTGTGTGTGTGGGTGTTGGAGGAGATGCGTGTGCGTTGGAGAGAGCCGCCCCAGCGTTTGGAAGACGAAGGTATTTATACTGCGCCGCCGCCTCTCCTCACTCTCTCTCTCTCTCTCTCTCACGACACGACACCCCCGGCGGTCGGAATAGTATCCAGGGTTTTGTGCTACATGTGGGGTGGGAGGATTGGCGAAGAAGAAGGAGGATGAGGTGGGGCGGCGTCACGTTCTATCTAACAAGCGACCCGAAATGTCAATGCTTATCCAGCACAAGGGGGGCGGCCGGGCCCAGGACCTTCTTCCACTGCTGCTTCTTCCCATCACCGCACCCTTCTACATCCCTCGCCACTGCCGCCCCCGTAAAATCCACATGCCCCAAAAACCCCTTAGATAACGACACGAAAACTCTCCCCCTGTCATCCGTTCCTGCGAAACCAAAACCGATCTTCGATCCGAAACCCTACTATTCCCTTCCTCCCTTCTTCACGCAAAGACGGTGTTAATTAATGCGATAATCAACATTCCGCGCGTTTTTTTTGCTGTCCCTGCGATTTCCAGATGGTCGTAGTACGCGCGAAAAACCACCTGTTAAAGATGTGGCGGAGAGGAACGAACGGGGATGAAGGAAAAAAAAAGTAGAAGGAAAAGTCTGCGAAACGGCGCGTCGGGCCTTGAAAACAAGAAAACGAAGTCGCGGCGCGGAAGTTTCGAAGGAGAGTTGGCAGGAGGTGGGAGCTTTGCGCGTGGCGTAAAATAAGCATTGGGGTAGGTTAATTAAAAGAAAGGGGATTCTCGGAGATGCAAAGAATGAACGAAAGTAGACGTCGAAGAAGAGAGAGAGAAAGAGTGAAAAAACGAAGAGTAAAAGAGAGAGAGAGAGAGGGTGGTAGTAGTAGTAGTAAGGAAAATGGGTTACTGAGCCAAACGACGTTCATTCATTCATATTCAACGAGTCTCCTCAGTCTCTTCCACCTTAACTTCAAGCAACTGAAATTAATTTCATATTTTTCCTCCCATCGTCAAGTTTATTGAACTACTTCGCGCTGAAACTCAATCTCGATGCGAGTCTTATGAAACCCTTTCCGTCGGCAATATTTACGACGAGTCATATTAAAAATTCCCTGATTTTTATGTACTGTTGCATCTCCACACATTATTAATACTCGCTTTTACACAAAGAAAATTTGAACCAAAAAAAAAATTCTTTACACGCATTGCATATTATTTCTCTTTTAAATGGAGTTAGAGGCTGCGAAACAAAATTTGAAAATAATTTAAGTACCAGGAGTACTTGACGGATTTCATTTATTGAAAATTATTAAGAAAAATTAAATTTAAATAACAATTTTCAAAATAGTGAATATTTTTCTTTATTGTCAGAAAAGAAATATTTATTATTTATTATGATAATAGTACCAGGAGTAATTTTGTATACAATAAAAACAGGTTTTGATTCATTCTAGAAAAGGTACCGAAAGCATATAATCTGCAGTTCTCGTCTTTAATTAGGATTCGATTGGGATCGTTTCCAACTTTCCGTTGCTACTTGTCGCTCTCTCTCTCTCATCCATTGTGATTGGAATGTTTGTCTCTGTTGCACTTGTAACGTCACCCTTGGATACGACATGCGACCCGGGAATGTAACAGCAACTCCCTCGCTCTGCCGCAGCATTTCCTCCATCCTCCTTCACTATATGCTTTCTGTTTGATCCGAAACATTTCCTAAGATGCGCCCGACCAGCGCGAATCGCTCGTGGCAACGTGCCGACGTCTGAAGGGACTCGAAGCGAAATATTTCCTTGGCTGCCTCTATTTGATACCTAGAGGCATGCACGGGGCTGCTCCGACTCAAAGACTTGCATATTATTTATTGCGTTTCCAACAGCAAACATTCCACCTCTTGATCTCCTCCTCCTCCACCACCCCCGCAAGACACTCAACAACAAACTCGACCCTCCCCCCCTCGGCCCATCATCGCCATCCTTAATATTAAACACCTCCAAATAAAATTGAGAATAGCACGTATCAAGCACATATAAATCTAATAACAACAAAAACTAGAAATATTAAAAACATCAAATCTCAAATCAAGCTTTGACGTTATTCTTGTAGAAAATGCAATAAAAATTTGTGTTCTTAGAATTTCATTCATTTCAATAATTGAAATATACTTTAAGATGAAATTATGACGATTAAATATTGTAATTTTATATATTGATTAAAGTATTATTAGTAAAATACATTTTTATTATCTGAAATTTGAATCATACCCGTTACCGTTACTTTTTTAAAGTTAAATTGTTTTCAAATGAATTGATTTATTAGTTTTTTTTTTATAAATCTTATGATTATGTGTAGAATGTTCATTATTTAAATCTACTATGTCAATTATTAATTTTTTTCTTTTCTTTTCAGGCTAAAAATAAAGGATGAACAAAAATCTGGAAGGATTCGATGAAGCGGATTTGTCTTACATATCGTATATGTTTCGTCCTTCATTCATTTTGAATAAGAAATAAAAGCGAGGATAAAATGAAATAAATAAATAAAATAAAAAAGAAAGAAAAATAAACAGTGTCGTTTTTAGAGTTACAATATCTCGGGGGTAAATATTTTACGATCCTCCTCCTCATCCTCCATCTACGCCGTAGAAACACACATATCCCCCGTTATTTTATCTCGTACATATCCGCGTCTTCTTTCGATTACGTCTCTCATCCCAACCGTTTCTTTGTTTCTCTTCATTTTTAGTATAAATCGCGAAAGGAAAATGCAAAATTAAACAAGCGATCAAAGAGAAACAAAAGTTGTTTGGTTAGCATGGTGACCATTCGCAAAATGTTAATGTTGTAAGCAGAAAATCGATTGATCCTTCCACTTATTTCTGAGAAAATCGTGCTTTTAAAATAAAGGGCGGCTTTGCAGGAGAAAAGGAGAGGAAACTCGCACACATACAACATCTACTTCGATCCCTTCGGATCTCGGCGAAACGTAATGAGACTAATCGGAAGACAATCGCATCTAGATGGAAATAACAAGGACTTTCAGGAATGATATTGCTGCCACTTCTGTTGAACGAAACAACTACTTTCAATTACAATCATCCCTTTATCATATGAGTTACTTATTCAGAGTGTCATAAAAGAAGCGTTCCTGTTTTGTTCCTTCGCCATTTTATTAGTGTTGAGGTTATGTCGGTTTTCATTTGCGATCTGCAGACTCTCCAATATTATTTTAATAATTTTATTTTTTTTTTTATTACTTTATGATAATTAGTTTAATATTGAGAAATCACAAAAACAATAATAACGTTTTCTGTTGTAAATTTCCAAAATAATTATTATTTTAATTTTGAAATTGGACAAACTTTATTTGCATGTTATTTGCGTGGAATTGATGGATTATCGAACGATTTTGGGGGTTGATGATAATTCGGTTTTCGCGGAAATTGCGTGGTGATTAGTTTTGAAGACGCAAATCTGATTCCTGGTCGAGAAATCCTTCTCACCCTCCAAAGAAAACAGGTAAAACGCTAATCTCCGGAAGGATTTCTCAAGGCAGGAAGAGCAATAAATATCGCATTTTAAAGAGAGTTTTTTTTACTCACTCTCTCTCTTTCTCTCCCTATTTCTCTTTGCTGAGATGAGATACGCGTAACGGAAGCAGCAACGGTAATTCAATATATTATAATTCGGCATCCGAAGAAGAATCTTGACACAGTTCATTTGTTCCATTTTTTTTTATTTGATATATTCCTCTCCTTTTTTTCTCATGTGTCTGTTTTGTGTGTTGGGTTCCAATAATAATGGGTCGGTGTCATATTCTGGGGTGAAAGGGTTAGCGTACACACACACACAACACGTACAAAAAAAACACCCTGAAGACAGTTGGGGTAGCGAAAACGCATTATTCGTGGGGTGAGAAAATAATAAAAAGGGTTACGGAAGCAACAGCAACACAAAAAAAAATGAGAGACCTATGCAAAAAAGGGTCGTGCATAATGTTTGATATATTGAGGTATGTATGCAAAATCGCTAGGCAACCCAAATAAGGGTCGTCGTTTCTTTTTTTCTTTTTTCAGATCCATTCATTCATTTATTATTTGCCTAGGGTTGCGTGATTTTTAATATATGGGATTCGCTCTTTGTTGCGTTTATATGAATGCTTAACTAGATGTATTCATAGACACGAATGTCGACTGTCATAACTGAATGATTATCAATGAAGAATTGATGGCCGATCGAAAACCATTCATTCCGGCTGTCTCCGTTTTACATTTCCAATCATACGTGATGCGATACGCTTCTTCCTTGTTTTTTTTCTGCACGCACCGAAACGGAAAATGCAATTTTCATTAAACACTTATCCCCATTTTCGATCTCTTATAATAAAAAAAACAAATTAAAAATAAACTAATATGTCATTTTGACACTTTTCCAAGATACATGTCAAATGTGAAACGATGGAAAATGGAAGTTTTAATGTACAAATTCATGTACTCATATGTCATATTTCCAAGATGCATATCAAATGTCAAACAATGGAAAATTAAATTTTCATTACAAAGTTATTATGCATGTATTAATATGTTACTTTGACCCGTTTCCAAGATACATATCAAATGTGAATCAATGAAAAATGGAATGTCGATTTTCCATTTTCAAAATAAAATAATTTGTATCAAAATATTGTTGTTGTTGAAAAATAATGTTATTCAAAACATCATTAGGCCGATTTGTCATTAATCAGAAAGTTGTGACAGAAAGCATGAAATCTGAAAATCGCATTAAACTAAATTGAAATGCAATAATGTTCAAAAATCAAGTGACGTTTGCCAATTCTCTATAAAACAAAATGATGTCAATATTATTTAGTTACCATGAGAATGAAGTAAACAAATGCTTTGACGTTTTAGAAATGGAATATATCAACGTGTGTGTCGGTAATGAATTAAATATGTTAATTGTTTAGAATCCATAATATTCGTAACTGTAAGTTATTTAATTATTAATTACATAGTAATACATTTTTTGAACGGATTACGTGCTTCAAATGTAGTTTGTTTTGTAACAGTAAAAGCAGGTAAAAAGGGGGAAATCATCCTTACAAAAGATGTGTTTTCCATGGGAGGTGTTTAAATCTAAGTTTATTAAGTGGATTTATTAACAATATTGACAAGAAAATCAAAATATTTGAGCGATTAAAAAAAAAAATTATAACGTGATTTCTTATTAAATTTATTATATTCATGAGCATACGTTTTGATTTTTTTTTTCAGTTCCGTACAAATTGCACACTTCATTGCGTTTCGTGCACAAAAGATCGAAATGTGACAGTTCTGGAACAACTGTCCGTCATCGATATATCGTTACGCCCAATCCCGTGCTATAATTTCCGATCTCGGTGACCTCGATTCGATAGTTTTCCGCCCACTATCCGATAGTAATGTCGAGCTTCCCGTTACGCCCACATCTCACCGACAATAATTCAACACTTTTACGCCCTCCTCCTAAACTACAGTTGCCTAGGTGACATACTCAACTATAACAAAAAAACATATGCCTAGTAACGTACATATTATATAATATATTCAAATAATAGTTCCACAAAATCATAAAGATTTGTATCAATTATTTCTATATGGTGGATGAAAAAAATGTTATAAATAAAATTATTGAATGTACTTATATAAATTTAATATTAATTTCTATTTGGTGGATAAAAAATGTGTGATTTTTTTTTAAATTTTACCCAAATTAAGGTAATTAGTTTTCAATTAATTATAAAAAAATAAACAATTAGTTATTATGATGTTAATTGATAAAAATTGTGAGATTTTTTGAGAATGTCTGCTGTTGTATCAAAATTTGCGATGATAAAAAAAAGATGAGAAAATAAGTGGTGTTCGATGTTTGTGTGTCGATTACTGTTACGGATGCGATATGCACTTGAGCCGATGCGGCAATATAGTTAGTTTCACATTATATTATATACGAAATTGGTTTTCGGTAAAAAGCAATTCCAGGTAGCTAGCTGCTGGCTCTGATGATGGGACGGGAGTCGACCAGTCGAAAAGTTCGGTATGATCGATGGTATGGATTGAAGGGAGTGATAGATCTGGTCGGATGGATTCCCTCCCCCCTTTAGATTCACAATGACAGGATTAAATACTCATCCCATGGAAACATACAAGATGGATTATTATGCTTTGACACCCGTGCAGAGCTCGTTGCCATCATTAGTGGTTTACTTTTTAATCACCTCTTTAATCCTTTCACCCCCTTCAGGTTTCTCAGTTTATACAGGCGAAAATACCATTCAATAAAAAAATACATATAAACTTAAAGAGAAAAAGAGAGTGAATGAGTAAGATTAGATATATATATTCTTGCGTTTGCAGGATGATGAGGGTGGTGTATGTATATTGATTTGGAAATGGGAGTAAGTAAACTAGCTCTCTTTCTCTCTCTAACTCGATGTCTCCGGGCTGTCCCCCCATCTGGCCCTCGCTTTCTTGGGGGTACGAGGAGGGATCGCCACCCTTCCTATGGCTTCACAACTCCCTCTGATACTTGTTCGGAATAATAAGGAGCTCGGAGCAAAGTAAAATATCACAAACCTAAAACGTTAGCTGCACGTGACCCGCCGATTGATTTTATTCCATCCCGTGTGTGCGAGTGTGTGTGTGTGTATCGCATGTAGCAAGGACCAGGACGAGGTGAAATTGAAAATCTTCTCGTCCTTTCTTCCTTCCTTCGCAATATCCATCCACCCTTCATACCAGAAAATAAAAAAAAAACCTTATCCCACGGCCTCTCTCATCCTCCATCCCTCAGCTCCTCTTCCGATACATCCGATATCTCAACCCCTTTTCTTCGTCTCGGATCAATCTCCCCTCAAAATTAAGGAACGAAAAAAAAAAACCCTTTCAGATTAAAACCTACCTGCATGCATATACTCAATGAACCGATACGACACACCGACCTATCTATTATTTCCTATCGAACCTTACTTAATATTTAGTTTCTTTATTACTACGTTTTCCTCCATCGGGGTGTCGCTCACAATAGGAAACGAAATAATAAATTTGCAAAAGGGGGTTACCTTATTTCAATATCGATAGGGAAATTCCCTTGCATAATAATACGCATTAAAATAGTTGCATACATTATATTTGCAACGGATTTCCGATCGGAAAGGATTACCAAATTTCTACCCCTTTCCCCTAATACTTTCTCACGCATCTCTCAACATCGCTAAAACTTATATTTAACCCTGCAGCATTCATCCATTATTAAATATTGTTAAAAATCTTTCATAAAATACGTTAAATTAATTAAAATAATTAAATAAATCAAAACAACTTTATATAAAAATAACATGTTTTTTTTACTTTACGTTTTTTACAGCAATCTTTTGCACTCATCGAATATAGTATTTTTTTTATTATATATCATTTAATTAACTTTAATTTAATTACATTTTTTTTGTATAATTATAAATTAAATATTTTCTAAATTTGACTAATTATTTTTTTTATGAAATATTAAAAATTTTCAAATTAAAAATGTATTATCAACAATAGAGCATTATTAGTAACTAAGAAACATGCTCCAGTATCCCTAGTAACCATAAAGTGTTATTAGCAACCATAAAATATCCTTAGCAACGCTCTTGGAAATTATTAAGCAAGGTAATTTTAACAATATCTATATAATTCAAGAATAGTAGTTATATTAGTGTAATTTTTCTATAAAGAATATAGTTCATAATTTTAATTAATTGCAGTACAAAAAGTAGATATATTTTATTTATTTTCAAATATTTTATTTTTCTAATTTAGAAAAAATTGAGAGTAACCAAAAATAAGAAAATTACTACACGATTAAAATGAAAAGTTTGTATTCAGTTTTAATTAAATATTTGATGGAAATTCGTGCGAGTGAAGTTCTTACGTTTCGTTTCTTTTTTCTTCTTCTGTTGTTCGTCGCTTCGATATTATTCATAATATTCCCGACTTGGCATCTTCGATCCTCGAAAGTCGTGATACACACAGGTATCGGAGTACTTTGTATTGAAGTGTATCTGATGTAGCGAATACGTTTTTGATGCGCTGCTCGATATGTAATTTGGGATATAAATGTAAATTGATGTGTATCGATGTATGGAAATATTGAGAGCTCGAATTTAATACCAGTCAGATATATATATATATATATATATATATATATATATATACTTTCATAGAAAACGTTACAAAGTTATCAGGACGAAAAGAGATGAGGAGAATATGTGTGCGCGAATATCTGTGATCGAGAAAATGAGAGAAGTATGCAGAAAATTTTATTTACGTCCAAAGTAATATGCGATATGGTTGTGAGTGAATGCGGATGAGCGCGGAGGATCCGTCGTCTCTATCCGGGCAAATCAAATCGCATCAATGGATGAGAATCAGATTATGAAACGCAACTACCGACTGACTCGCTCGCTACATGTATGCATGTATACACGCCACGTCTATTTTATGATCGGGGTGGATAAGAGCCGCACGGAAATTACGTATATTTATGCGGAATATTGCAAAAGCCAGACTGGCAGGTAGAAATAGGCAGCATAGATAGGTAGGTAGGTAGATGAGGAGAGAGAGAGCTCAGCGCATCTCTTCTGGTTGAAGAATCCCATTGAAAATCTGTAACAGAACAACAGCGCACTCGACTCGCAACGTGTCAGACAGAGATGCCTGATTTTATTCTGTATACCTTCGTTGCGGAAAAAAAAAATGAGGGGAATCCCATTGTCAACGAGAACGAGGAACGCGATGATCACCCCAATCGCATCTAATTCGATAAGGGCTTAATTAATTTCCATTTTCGGTATTCTTAACTTCTGACATTTCGAGACCTCTTCATCCGCATCGCACATCTGCACGATCTTTATTTACCAATTTTCTCGCCCGATCACATCCTCTCATATTATATACATTGTATTATTATATAAAATCTCTTCCTAACAAACATATTTTATTGACAAACAGAGATTATAGTAACGTCCATAGCAACGACCTTATAAATTAAAATTATATAGCAACGAAAAATAGAGCGTTGTTAGCTACATTATTGTTTTTTTTAAATCCAATATTTTGCAATACAATTTATATTATTCAAACTCATAAATATTTGAAAGAAAAAAATATTAAATTTTATTATAAATTATATAATTTTGGAACTTTCATTTTTTAACAAAATTATGGAATTTGAATATTAAAATTTTATTTTATTTTTTGGGATAATTTTATTTTCAAATATATTATAAAGAGTTCATGAATTTTAATTACTGTTTAATGAATTATATAAATTTTTCATAAATTGGTATAATTATTTCTTAATCGAAATAATGAATTGAGGGAACTATTAAAAATAAATAAATTATAGAGTGAATCTTCGGTGCGTTTAAATGTCGAACGTGGAGGAGGAAGGGAATTAAATCATTATCATTAATAAAACGTTAATCAGCGTTAACGATGCCCTAAATATGGTAATAAAAGCTGGCTGGAATTGCAGGTTTCCCAAGGTACGCAACTAAGTAGATGGAAAGGGAAAAATAAAGTGCGTGAGTATTTCGGTGGGTTCTCTTTCTTTTGCCTTTTTTTTTTCTTTAAGGACGAAATCAAAATGTCGCTGGTGGTCGGAGGAGTAGGAGGAGGAAGAGGGTTGAAATGGGAATGGGTGGTATTTGGGTTTGGGGGGTGGCTGTCGGAGAAGGAATCGAACGTTGTGTATTGTAAACTGGAAAACTCATTGCTCCATCACATTCTAAACGAGCTCGAGTTTATCTTGATGGCAGCAATAAAATACGTCACATGCAAATGTTCGCTCCGGCAACATCCAGGGTGTGGTCACAGATGCCTTCTCCAAGGCTTAATTTAGTTTCGAAGTAGTTTGCAAACCCTCCAAAATAAACTAGAGATTCACGGCGGAGGCAGCAGAGAAGGAGGATGAGGAGGCGGCTGTTCCGAGGGTCCCCCCAGAATCGGTTGGCGGCAGAGGTGGATGAGGGGGTGGCAGGGAGCAGAAGGACGACAACGTGTGGCGTTCGCGGAGGTGCGGGGGTGGCCCGGGCGGTGGTTCGCCGAGGAAGGGACGAAGGGCGACTTGAAATTGGAAAATTTATGTCGTGCGACAGGATAAAGAAGAAAAGGGTCTTTCACTCTACCTCCCTCGCACACCCACTCCTCATCGCTCTGTCTCTTTCCAACGCGCACACACGCATACGAACATACATAGAGAGTTTTGCTCTCGCCTCGCTCCTCCACTTTAATACATTTCGCACACGCACGCATCGCCGCCGTTTTCCGACCCAATCCAATAAATTATTGCCAAATTTCCCTCTCCGCTGCAAAAAGGAAGAAGGAGAAAGGACTTCGACGAGGTGGAGGACGGGGAATGCTCGAAAATCGGAGGAAAGAGGGAACAAAAATGAAAACGGAGGAACAAATTAAGTCCTCGCCGATGCTGCCACTTACTCGACAACAAAAAAGGAGACCTAATGGAGAAAATCCCTTTCTTCTCCTGAAAAAGAAACTTGATTCCCATATGTATATGAAATATTGCAAATCAAACATTTTTCATTTATTTCGGTGCACTTAAATATCTCCAAATTGTATAAATATTTCTTAACATAACGTTATTGATTTGATTAAGAATACCAAAATAAGTAACTTTTGCTATAAATGATTCCATTCCTTGTTTGTAGCAGTTTAAATCATAATTATTGTGAATGCAACAGTACAAAAGTAAATTATAAATAAACAGCTTAAAAATATTGTAAAGATTTCAAAAATAGTATAATTTGTTTGCAAATAATATTTTTGAATCTACTCAGAAATTTTAATTTATTTAATAATTTATATTTTTATCATCATTATTTGTATAAATAATTATTATATGTTAGTTATGTGAAATATCAAATTTAAATTTTCAAATTCAATATAATGTAAATTTTTATTATTTTCAAATCATAATTTGTAATTTATATAATTTTTATCATTTGTAAATAAAACTGCTGCAATTAATAAATTCTTTAATTTATTTTGTAATTTGTGTAAAATGTACGTTATGATATATTGTGTAATTCGTACATTATTGTTTGCGTTTTCTGGACGACGATAAGTCTCGTTTTGCGGCGTAAACAAACCGGCGCAATAAAACTGTCCCATTAGTGGAGAAATGTATGGGATGAGCGAAGGGGTTTCGCAGCGGTGAAGATAATAATGCTAACAAAGAAACGCAACGTTTCTTCGTTGGTAATGAGGTTTTCGGGGGCTCTGGGAGCAAGAGTGCCTTCGTTACCGTCCATTTTATATTCCTGCTCCTATGTGTCATCGTGGCACTTACGCGTATAGCTCGAGGGACAACGGGGGAGAGAAATAGAGATTTGGCCATTCCAATCTCCACCCTCCCTCCATCCACCAAATTTGTTGACCATATCATCGCACCGACGGAGGGTGCACAGCGATGATAAGGACGGAGAGATGTGAGTGCGAGAGAGATGTTTAGAGTTCGGTGGGTGGAGCCACGCGCTTTTATCTACCCCTACGCCAGCGGCGGCAACGAGGAAGAGACAAAACGGAGATCCATCCACGTCCATGGAGATGGATCCGGGATGAGGAAGGATCCCGGGAGATGATGATTCATCCGCGCCATCGCGGAAGATGCCCGCACCAGATTAACAGCAGCAGCAGCAGCAGCATCTCTCCGGACCATAAATAACTCGCAAACACAACCATCCCTTACCACCCCAAATAAACCCACATGCAGATATCGGAAATGCCTTCGACATCTGCGCGCAGCTAAATGTCACACGATTCACCACCCTTCGCCCTTTCCACGATTGCACTCGGCCGATGCGATTTATTATTCAACGATATAAAAAAAAAACAATCGAACGAAACTCGCTGCAAATAAAAAGAATGAAGAAACACATTATACTCCTTGTTTCCTTTTATTATCTCCAATTCAACGACATTAGACTCCACGCACTTAAATATATCACCAGGGAGATACATAAGCTTACGCAACCATGGCAACAGTTAGGTTATCGCAATGTTACATAAACAAATGTATTCGGCATACTCGATTTCTTGTAAATAAATAAAAGAACAGCACTGCGAATAAAATAATTATTTTTTTGTTATTAATAGATTTTATTATATAAGCCACATAATTAATTTATACAGTTTTCACCAAATAAATATTGGACATAAAAATATGCACTCGGCATATGCAAAATCAAACTAAAACATACTCTAAACACATAAATCACCACGAATATTACATAACCATGACAATATTACAGATTTCACCAAATCAAAATACCTATGCAATTTATTAAAGAAATAAATAAAGCAACCGAACGGAACTAAAAGGCAATGCAAACAAGAAAATATTGTTGTTGTTGTTTACACTTTATAACCAACATGAATATGACATAAGTTACGTAACCATGGCAATAATATAGTTTTCAACAAGTAAATATGCGATTATAAGAAAAAAAGATGCACTTGTTGTTATTATTACACTTCATAATCATCATCACATAAATACAGTTTTCATAAAATTAACTGTACTTACTTTAATTTCTCATCTGAAAATAATTTAAATAAATAAATAAGAAAAATATTATTTTCTGTTGTTTTTATTCTCATTAGACATGAGTGCTTTTACTCAAATATATCACCATGGAGATTATAAGACATTATATAACCATGGCAACAGTAAGCCAACTAGAACTATGCGGTTACATAAAAAAAACAACAGCAAACCGAATTGAAAGCCTCCCGATAATAATACCAATCAGTTATCACATGATTATAACCGCAAAGTAAGCTACAAATTGTAAAGACGAGATAAAATTGGTTCATTGAAATCAATCTAATAATTAAATGTTATCAATGCATTCGCAGCACAATAAATTAAATAAGTTAGTTATATAAATATATATATTTTTTTTTAATATTAATATATAAATCTTTAAAGTTAAATAACAGAAAAAATAAACATTTACAACCTCAAAAATAATAAGTTAGACGTAAAGCGATTAAATAATGTAATCGGTAATTCCATTAATTTCGTTTTTCTTTTATATTTTACCAAACAAATTATTCGTAAACATTTTATGATTTTGAGAAAAATTAAACTTAACAAAATGTAAAGAAACGTTAAAACAATTTGGCACAATTTTGTCATTTAATCAAGGTTATTCGATTTTATTATCTTTTCGCTGTTGATTTAAATTGTGTAACGCATTGGAAAGTATAGAAGAATCACCGAAAACTTATACAATATTTTTTTCTTAAAATTACTATTACGAGTGTAATTCTCATCCAATCATTCGGGTGGATTCCTGAAACAGAACAGAAAAAAATAATGTTTTAAATGTATAATATATATTTTGTGTTGTGCAGCAAACATTTAAAATCTGAGTTAGAGGAAGGGTTGAGATGATTGCAAAGGTGAAGAAAAAAAGGGGGTTGATGGAGGTATCCTTCTTCTCAAGGTGTTCTCATTCGTGTTAAACTCTTAATCGGGGATAGTTGCTTCTCTTCTCTTTTTTAATATAGTGGTTGAAGAAATGAGGTGACCGGTTCTAGCTGTTGTTGGTCAATGAAAAATGAATACATCAAACGACGGCGAATGTCGTGTCGTGTGCGGAGTTACTTTTTGGGTGCAAAAGGTCAATTAACACGAGTGAGTACACATGTAGATCCGCGTGTCAAACGAGTTTTTTTTTTTTCTTTTTGGGAGTGAGTGACCACAGTCCGGCCCAGCACGAGTCCATCGAGTAGGGCTAATTGCGATGGGGCGGCTTGTGCGACGATGATGATGGTCAGTCATAAATCACGTTTACGGACTGACCATCAAAGTTGACCCGACACGCCCCATGGACGCACCCTGTTTACCCACAATATTTGCCCATGCTTCATTTAAACACAAACTTCACTGAGCACACTTCATTATTATTTTCTTTTCAACCTCCAACGACGATTTAATACAAATCACTTGCTAATTTAACTTCACTGAAAATTACTCTAAAGAAAACTACAATTACACATTTAATTATATAACTATTATTATTTATTCAATAATTAAAATAGACTGAAATCATTAATTAGAAATTCAGGGATTGAATACATAGTGAATACATAATCATGATAATGTTTATGATTAATGATTAAAATGAAAACAATCAATCGATAAGGAAAACCTATTTCCGGCACGAAATTTGTGAAATAATAAATGATTCATGCAAAACAATAATAAATTACGTAAATATTATAAACTCTCGATATCGAAACTGAAATTGCAAAAATTAATTAAATTAATCAACACATTTTTTTTTGTGTCTTATTTATAAGTCTATGACTTATTAGGTTTGATACAACTTGAAATATTTGACTGATGACTCTACGATTGTAATCAGTGCACTTAATACAATACAATGACGATCGTCAAAGGAATGATATAACTTGAACACTCGTCACCCGATCTGATAAATTACGAGTCGCTTTTTCTGTTTTCCTCTTCAGATTTTCCAACAAAAGAATCAAAGTCAAGTAGAGGTTTAACGTGTACACTAAATGATCAACAGACTCATCAAATCTATATCTAAATCTCATAGAGTCAACATATTGCTGAAATAGAATACTTTAAAAGATAAGATCGATATCATTTCTTAGTAAAAACATTTGTTAATTCTTATAAATATTTGTTAAGTTTTAAAAAATATTTTTTTTTTAAACTTTTTAATAATAATTGCACGAAATTTAAAATTTTTATAAAAAATAATTATAAACTAACGTAAAAGCAATGAAATTTAGATTTTGTTAAATGTATAAATTATTTAATAAAATTTATTAATGATATTTTTTGTTATGTTGATGTTAAAGTAATCGAAAGGATAAAGTGTATACATTTTTGATGGACAGAAACACGGATGAAAATATTTGTACTCACTCCCCTACCGACGTGCCATTATCGTTTGGCGAGAGTTAAAGTCGTCGTGAAGGTAATAAAATTAATTAGAAAGTTAAAAGGGCCGGAAATGAAAATGTTGATGCGATAATAAGTAAATGAGTGGAGAAGGATGAGGACGAGGGAGATGCCGTTGAATTATTCAGCATTGGGATTTTTCGCGTGCCGCGACTGTGGAAGCTGAATGAGAGAAGTGAATGAGTGTAAAAAGGAAGCGCAAGCTTCAGAATTGAATGAGTGTAAAAGAGAGGGAGAGAGCGAGAGAAAGACTTGAGGTTTTACGAACAATAAAGTGACGTCGGCGGCGTCGGCGGGCGTCGTTTAAAAACTCGCGCTAATTATGAATGAGACGACGTCTGCGTGCAAAGAAGAGTGAAGTAGTAGGGCTAGGTCAGGGTTCTTTACGCTCTTTATTTTCTTCGCGGCGTATGCTTGGAAAGAAAGGGAAAAAAAGTTGCGAAAAAGAGAAGAGGAAGTTGGCTCGCGCAGCTTTTAAATTGCTGTTTAAAATTCCAACTTTGTTTTAGCGCTTTCTCACTCCGCGTGTCTTCCCTCATCCTTTCACTCTTTTCTTGCGTTCGTTCATTTACTGTTTGGAGAGAGAAAGAAAGTGAGGAAAAACGAAGAGAATTACCGCCTTCCCGCTGCTACAAGGAAATCCCTATTTTTTTTTTACATATAAAAGTACACTCACTTAGCGCCCGCTCAGCTGACTTCATTTACAATGGTAATTTCAAACTTTGCGGATCACTGTTGCTTTCCACACTTACCATATATATTTATTTTCCTGTTGCCTTTGCAGTTTAAATTTATACAACCTTTCATTTCTCTTTCTCAAATTTAGTTTTTATATAATTTTCTAAATACACTTTTGTCGACTAACATTTTTTCAGTTATTTTAGTTAACAAAAAAAGTAAATACAAATAAAGTAAACTGAAAGAAAATTTGAACTGCACAGAATTAAAAATAATCAAACAAAATTTTAAAAAAAATCAATTTCTGCATGAAATAAAATTCTTAAGAATACTACCATTTTGAATACTATTATTTACGAACAGAACAACATTATTAATAAATATAAAAAAAAAATTTAAATAGAAAAATTTTTTTAATGAAATCTAATTTAATTTTAATGAAATGAAAATATAAATCTCAAAATGAGTGAATACAAAATTTATTGAAGAACTAAAAATACGTCAATTTCTACATAAGCTAATTTTGCTAAATTTTTATATTGAAAACTCATGCTTTTGGATGAAATCTTATTGAAATGGAATAATGAAGATAACTGAAAATAAATTCTATTGAAAGAAACTTTTAAGAATAATTCAATATTCTTATTCAAGAATAGAACAATATTTATGTTCATCATTAGAGAAAAAGATATTTTTTGGTGACTTATACAGAAAACTCAAGTTTTGGAATGAAATTTAATTGAATTCGAATGAATGAAATTTTTAATTAATAATGGATTAATAGAGTTAACCAATGTAATAATATATTTCTTTATATTTTGCTGACTTTTATATTGAAATGGATTGTAAGTATTTTGTGTCTTGTATTTTTTTTTAATGTTTGCTATTGGGGAGTGTTGAGAATTCAATTTGGATATGAGGAGAACGTACTTGTTGTTTGGAGGTGTATTGCAGGTGATTAACGTGGGTGTGTTCATGCGTGTTCCAAACTACCCTCGGGCCATACTTGTGCGCGCGGAGGTGTAGTGGTAAGAGAGAGAGAGAGAGAGAAAGATGAGGCGGCGGTTGGGGGGTGGAGGGTTTTTGGGGGTGTAGGAGTAGGTTGAGGTATTGATCAATATGTGAAGTCATCCATCAGTGTATCCCGTGGGCCCCGAGGATGGGGAGAGGTGGAGGAGATGCAGCGGTCCAGCTATGGCGAAGAGGCTGCGATCCGCGTCTGTATGCTAGTACCGCGAAGGGCCGCTTTACAGACGACAAAGACGCGCCATTAGCCGCGTTTGAGAGCGCGTTCCCGTCAAACTTGACATCGCGTCATGGCTACGAGCAAATCCGCACCCCCTGGGCTATCTCTTCCGGTGGAGCCCAGAGATCCACTCACCCCATCAGCCTACCTACCATCGCTCTACCTACCAACCATCATCATCATCAGACCGCAGCAGCAGCATACGAATTCTGGGGGCCGCTGCAACCGCCGTATGCAAATGTGTAACCAAATTATGTACTCGCGCTGCGCATATATAATTCACCCACGGACCGTCGACCCTCAGACTGTGACTCCGACCTAAAGCCCTTAACTACAGCACGGTCACAGCCCGAACGCTATCTCCGGCCGACATCTGTGTCCCGGGCTTAGAGTAGAGCTCTAATCACAAAAAAAAACCCTTTCTCTCCATCCTCTTCTCATACTTTTTTTTTCTACATATTGTTGTTGTTGCATTCTTCCTTTTCATCTCTCTCTCACACACACGCACACATGCTTGTGTCTGATATTGGCCCAGGTACACAGCTGGATATAGTATGCAAATTCTCCGCAACTGTTCCAGATTGTGCATGCACCGAAACGGTTTTATTTCATTTACCTGCTAACCCTTCTTCCTTCCCTCTCCCAATCCATTTCTCTCTCTGCCCCAACATTCACCATCCCCCGACCAGAGAAAAAAAACTGAAAATCCTTCAGCACAAACGATGATGAGCGAGCTTCGCGGAACACATGCATGCATGCATTCCGCTCCGCTGGTTAATTAGCAACCGCCAAGAGACTAATTAGACACGAGCACATGCATGATGTTTGTGTTCGTATATATATGCAGCAGCAGCATTCAACCCTCAATATCAGAACTTTTTCTATTCATCCACTCAGATACTCTCATTTATTGCAGAAGTTCCTACATTTGCATTCACAACAAATCGAAACAATTATTTATTATAGCAAACTTTCAATGAAATATAATTATAATTCAATATAAACTTCAAAAAATTTAAAATAAATGTAGAAAACAGTTAGTATTTTGTAAAGATAAATTTAAAGAAAACTACAAAAATAGTGAATTAAATTGAATCTGCAAATTCCAATCAAAAAAAGCTTAGAAAAAATTAATTACAAAAAAAAACTAAAGCATGATTGTTTCAGAAATTAATCAAGTTTATAATCAATCAATATTTTATTGAAACAATATGGATTATGAAGGTTTATTAAACGTACGTTAATTATGTTTTCGTACTATTTTGTTTACTAATAATAATCGAAATTATTATCAAAACAATAAACATAAAGTAATAATTACAATAATAATCCGGATGTAATAAATGATTAGATAATGCGCATTTAGATGATAGAGGAAAATAGAATATATTATGTAATTCGAATAATTGATCGATAATTTAATTATTTTTGAGTAAATTATAAAAGTGAGTGTGATTTGTGTACGTTATTCAATAAATTTTATAATTAATGAGAACTACCGAAGTGTGGACAATGAATCATTAAAACGTATAAATGAAAATTTTTAAATCTATATATTTAGTCGTTAAATGTAACTAAATATTATATAATATCACATTAAACTAAATTGCTAACATGACCTTAAATTAAAAAATGTACGCTTGTAAATCATAGTTGGTAGAATAAAAAAAAAGGGTTTGGGAAAAAAAAGAAGGTAAAATTAATAAAAGGTCTTTTTAAAATCAAATTATACACGATTCATTAAAATGTTTTAGTAAGCGGAAAGTAAGGGATGGATGTTTTGTGCGATATTCAAATTCGCGCAGTGTTTGCAGAGCAGAGGGGTGTCGTAAACTAAAAGAAAGAGAGAGAGAGAGAGCAAAAAGTTTGGGGAAAAAGAGAGTTAAGAGTTCGTAGAAGAACGTCGCATTACGTTCATCATAATTGTCCTGAAGAAAAGGACCCTTGACCCCCGGCTGGCCATTGTCCGGTGGGCCGCATGCGCTAATCAATATGGGGGAGGTCCCAGTGCTCTCCCATTGGTCGGGCGGAGCCTCCCCCCATACACCAAGCATCCCGGTAATTACCCCCTGGACCCCAGCATACACATACACATATATATAACCACCCTCTCTTCCATTCTCACCCTCTGCCCCGCCGCACCCCGCATGTATACCACCCTTCACACATCGACCCACACCACATACACACGTTTAAGCAGAACCGTACTCAGCAAATTTTCATTTAAAAAAAAACACCAAAAGTATAAACATGTCTCAATTTTAGTTTTTTTTTTACTCAAATCTACATATAATTGGCAATAACATCAAAAGATCATATAAAAAAAATCTTAATTTTTGTATGAAATATATCGCTATATTCAGATACATTATTTTTTTCAGCAGTGATTTTCGATATTTTTTATTTATTGAATTTCTCGAGAAATTTTGGTCTAAAATTGACATAAACCCAATTGAAAAATAAAACGATTCGATCCAACAAAATAATTCTGTCATCAGTAAAAAAAAATGTATTAAGTAAAAATAATATTATTTTCATGTTTTCATAAATAGTAACTATTATTTTATGACAATTATTATAATAATGTGTGAACTAATTATGACAATTTTGAAAATTTATAATTCACCCTATAGGTTAATTAAATGAAAACTAACAGAAAAAATGTATCAATATTGTATTTTATAAAAATAGTTTCCTTCATTGAATTTAGAATATAGTTAATAGTATAGTAATGCTTTTTGATTTATTAGATGCAAGATTGATGCGGTTTTATGTAAGGAGAAGTGTGTAGTATTGGAAAGAAATAGTTAATTTACGGTGTTATGGCTAAAGCCCTAAACCTAAATACAACACTGTATATAACGTGGATTGAGAACGTGTAAGTGAGAGAGAGAGTGAGAGAAAATGGATTTTGTGTGTGAGAGAGAGGGAGGAGAGTTGCTCACCCACAATGCGCTCCGAGATGATAAATAACCCCGACAGGGAAACGCTCTCAATGCGGAGGAATGATTAATTAGCGTTATACAACTACGCTCGTCTCGTTCTTGCTCTCTCTCTCTCTCTGTTTTACACACTTGCCTTCTCTATCCTTTCTGTTTTCTGTCTCTCTCTCTCACTCCCGGAGCACGAGCTCCTTCATCCGATAGGATAGAACGCAACCTGCGATGGCTTCGAATAGGTCTTAGGAATTAATAAACATTTACCCACTAGACCGGAGTCGGAGCTGTGGCCGGGGCTGAGGAGAAGGGCTGCTCGTCCACAGTCCTACCGGCGGTATCCTCCGCTTCTTTCATCGGCATCCATCCACGTTTCTGTTCCTCGTACTCCTTCTTCTCCTTCTCGATCTTCTTGTACTCTTCAATTTCGTACTGGTATTTAGGTGTGGTGATTCCGAAGAACGAGGCCAAGGATTCGCCGAGGTAATCGCAAGCAGCCAGGGCCGTCGACCCCGCTGTCGTCACCCTGTTCACCATCCACGGACCCCAAGTCATAGTCTTCTGCAACCACAACAACAACAAAACACATATTCTTAAATTAATACATCACTAAAATTTCTACCAAAATTAACATCACACTTCTAAAGTGAAACTTTCAAACAAATCGAAACTCAAATTCTTGAAATTTATTTGTAAAATTTGAAAATTAATTTCACAACAATAAATAAAACGTTCACATCTTTATATTCGTGACGAGTTGAAGTGAAATTAATTTTCTCCAAACGTCAAATTTGTTCATTGGATTTCCTAAACTTTTCAGAAACCTGCACGTATACACGGTGTTCCCATTCAATAAGCTTTTACATCGAAATCAATACAAATATAATTTATTACAAACAATGTTATTTTTACGCGCTTTCTCTCACTTATTTTGCCTCAAATAATCTGTGAAGTTCTTTTAATTGTTCAACAAAAAATATATGAAAACTCCGAAAAAGTATTTAAAGCGAGAGAAGCGGTTGAAAAACCGTGAGATAATTTATGAATGCTAACAATTATAGTGTGACTGTGAACACAATTTATAAATATATTAAATCCATTCATAATAGTTTATGCTTTAACAACAAAAATAATGAAAGAAATAATTAATTTATGTATTTTTTTGTTTGCAATTTATATGCATTTAATAAGAAATAATTATTTTGTCTACTAATGTTTTACGCGTAAAAATTTTGAAAATAACTGAATTTAAAAATACACTGAAATCAAATTTTATGATGAGTATATTCATAATTTAAAAAAAACAAATTATCAAATTATATTAGATGTTTAATTTGAATGAACGTTGAAATTGTTAATTACGTTTTCTGAAAATAGATTCTGAAATTTATAAATGGAAAAAAATATGACAAATATGTAAATCATTTTTTTCAATTTTCTTTCATTGTCTGCATAATGTGTTTCTTTTTCTATTGCAGTCTAATTCGAGATGTTTCGCATGGGAAGAGAAAACGTGAGATAATTATGAATGCGCGCAATTACGACGCGAAAGTAATTGGGATCAAAGCCATCTATAAAGAATTAAGCGCAAGTCATCCATGGTCAATTACGGCGTGCATATTAATGTTTTACGTGTTTTTTTTTCTCTTACAAACAATTTGCGCAACTTCCATTTCCGCGAACGGTTTCATTCGATCCCGCCAAGTATGGCGATGATATCACGCCACCTTTGTGCCCAAATATGGACCAAATCGAAAGTAACCTTCGCTCGGAGACCTTAATCCATATTAACGGACACTTTTCAAATGCTCTTGCATAGGCAACCGATGCCACAAAATAGTAGCGCCATCTGTATTATGATTCTATGTGGTGATCTGTAAGCTAAGGTTGTGGCGATGACTCACCGGATCCTGCAGGGCGGATTCGCTGACGGCGGTGGTCGAGGGCGTGGTGGCAACTCCATCCTCTTCATCGCTGAACTCCTCCATGACGCCGTCGCCGCAATGCAGCACCCTCCTGGGAACCTTAACCTGGACGGCACTCTCAACTGCTGGGGTTGTCTCCATAGCGATGCACAAAACTTTGACGTTTCTGATGTTACGACGCACGACAGCTTTCGCTTTTTTCTGTTTGTTTGTTTGCGGTCAGAGCCATCTAGGGAATTATATATTTTTTTCTTGTTGTTGTTGAGTCGCCGCTCCATCTGTCGTTAGGTTTTCGCCAGATGTGCCTTACCTGAGCCGTAACTGTTCCAGATATTTAAGAGATAAGTTGGTCTGTGACCTCAGGTGAACGCAGATGGAATCCGGTGCCGCGCAAGCACATTTCAATTTTTTATCGGAGTGAGAAAAACGCGAAAATAAAAAAACGAATAAAGTTAAAAGAGAGAGAGTGATAATAAGTCAGTCAGAGTACACCTGTCGCTATCGGTTCGTGATAAGGGATATCAGTCGTAGGGCAGCAGTCGGCGCAGAAATACATGTAAGTAGTAGTAGTAGCAAGTAGACTTTGCTGAGTAAACAGTGCTGAGCTGAAGAGATGTTGAATCAGGTTAATATGCCGTCCACGGAGAACGCCACTTTGGACCGCATCCAGCGCGAGATCATGGATGTTATAGAGCGCGAGAAGGAGTTGAGGAATTTGTACAGCAATAGTAACAGCAGCAACAACAATTACAATGTAAACGGTGGTGATGGAGAGGAAGTGAAGAAGAACGGAAATGAGCAGGTGGGCAACGGTCACGCGCCTTCGACCACCTCGAATCCGGTGGAGCAGCAAAAACCAGTCTTGGGGGTGCGGCGATTCGCACAGAACGGCAACGCCAAGGGCGTCATGCAAAAGTTCCTCAAGTCCAGGGGAAAGTTGGGCATTATGAACGCGTTCAAGCAGCACGCTAGCAAATCGTTCCCAGCTCCATCCGCGCACTCCCTGACGATGACCTCCACGTCCTCCCACGACTTCTCCCCGCTCAAAGTCACCGCTGACTCCAGCAAAAGGATACGCAACGGGTACGTGCCCATCGAGGAGCGGATGCGAAAGGAAATCCAGGAAGCGCATACCAGGGAGCAGGAGTTGCGTACGATGCGTCGCAAGTCGAACCCCGACTTTGCCGCTTTGATCGACCTGGACATGATGGAGCAGCCGAGGATGGGAACACTCAGAGCTACCAAATCCATGGCCCAACTCAACGCATCCACAGAAACCCTGGACGAACCCTTCCAACCACCACCATCATCCAACAACAACACCACCACCCTTAAATCGGCAAAATCACTAGCGGAACTCTGCGACGCCGACGAGGAGGACATCATCAGGCCCCAGTCGCTGATCATGCAGTTCGAGCAGATGATCATCAAAAACCAGCAGGCCCGCACCTAAGTCCACCACGTGATACCACTTCAAAAACAACAAACTAATCACCAGCCAGCTTAGCTAGAAACACAGTGATTCCTATTTATTTTACTATTTATTTGAATATTAATTTTTAAGTACAAAAAAAAAACGCACCCCGCAATAACCGCAAAGGAATTTCCAAGCAATTCAACCGAGAAAGTAAGTTTCGATCATCATCACCTCCATCGAAACGTGCATTCAATCGAAATTCTTCAGTGCGAAATTATTTTGTTAATACCGACAATTGAAACGATCAAGCTAAATAAAATTTTAACATTTTCGGAACAATTAAAAATATTTAAAACTAGTCTTAGTTAGCATAATATTATTTGTGCTTAGTTTTAAGTAATACTGTTTACGGTTTAAGGTTTTTATTAAATAAAAATATATAAAATATTGAACAAAATTCACTTGGAAATGAAACGAATGGAGAACGTAATCATGTAATTACAGAATGTTTCGATAAGATTAGACTTAATTTATGATTTATTGTCGCATTTTTACGCGATTACGTAATTCTGTGTAATACCTGTTATCGATTTGCCAATAATTAATCTGTGGGCTCGTTATTTTTCTGAATTGCATTTAGAATTTTGCAAAATTTCTGTTAATTTATTTGTTAAACCGTGATCAAACAGATAACGCGCAACTTTGTTTTCTGCAAATAAACGAACGACGCTCATCACACCGTTCAAACATTGCGTTTAAGAAAAATAAAGCTGTAACGGAATTATTAAGTATATGTAACGTCGTGTGATGGCGGCAATATCAAATTAATTATTTTTTCAATAAATTTTATTTCAGGCACTAACTACGACATGAAAATTATATTTGCTAAAGTAAAAAAAATCATAGAATGTTAACAATTAATTTTCAAACTATTAAAACTAATGAGTGAATTTTACTCAAAAAGTCTTTCTTTTAATTTGAATTTTTTTAAAACAAATTTACGAAACTGTTTTTTTTTAGTCATAATTTATCGTTCTTTGCGTTTCGCTCCATATAAAGTGCAAGAAGTTGAAAAACGAGTTTACAACCAAACCAGAATTTCGTAATTTTAATTTAAACCGATTTTTAAATACTAGTTTAAGAACTTGAATTATTTGAACAAATTCAATTTAAGTCTAACAATTAGCTTAAGTTTGTATTATTAATTTCTTTTACAAAAGTTCTCAATGTTTTATTTTAATTTAATGCGCATTTGAAACTATTAAACTAACGTTTTGTTTAACGTAAAATATCCGTTAAACGAATAGTTGTTTGAATATTATTGTTTCTATTCGGAAAGAGATGGATCTGCAGTTGGTGTTGGTTGGGTTGCGGCGCTAAGGAAAGCGTGATTTTTTAAATTCATTTTTTTTATCCATTTTATAGGTAATTTAAAATTGTGTTAATTAATTTAATAAATAAGAAATTATATTTTATGTTATAGGAAAATATGTTTTTTATGAATCATTGTTTCGTAATGATGTCTAATAATTGGTAAAAGTTAAATAGTTTCAAACTTTTGTTTGGTAAAAATATATAATGGCGCATTACTTGAATTGAGTGCAGTTGAGCAAAACAAATTTGTAAGTAAAAAAGGTGATGTCGTCAGGTGTCAAAGTTTCGTAACGGTAGGCGCATCAAGATAATGAATTTACAAGTACGTTTCTCTTATCATTTATTACATATATGTATAAAAACAGATAGAATCAAGTGGTTCAATGCGATTAATAATGTCAGATTTTTTTTTGATGATGATCAGACGTTGTCCGTTTCGCAGACGTCCTGTTTGAAAACGAATTCGTTGCTGTACGATTTCTGACTTGAGCAACTCCGTTTGCAGGTGTAGACCAGCAGCACCCCGAAATCGAGTTCAGTCTCCTTGAGGACGGTCAGCAGCTGGGGCATAACTTGAAACTCGAACTGTCTCGGACCTCCGCACTGCTCGCAATCCGGTACAACTTCGGGTTTCGGTTCGGAAGCGATCCAAAGAGGTTCACCGCCTCTCTCGTATCTCAGAATTTGCTCCGGATTGCATGCGACTCGTTTCCGGAAGTTCGCGAAGACTTTGTCCTTCTCGCAGGAGGCGTGCTCCTCTAGATCAGCCTCCTCCGATTCCGGAAGAGTTCCGGTTCGGCCTTCGCCGACTAATCTGTTGTAGAGCTGCAACTGTTCCTCCTCATTGACGACGCTCTTCTTGTACTCCTCGCTCTCGATGACTATCTCGTACTCGGTGAAGAGGATGCTGGAGTGCTTCGACGGTTTCGTGGGGTTGCCGCATGCGTCTCTGTGATGATCCTTCCAGTGGATGATCTGGTGTTCCCTGGAGCAGTACCAGGCTTTCTTGCATTTGCTGCACGTCTTCTCCGCGAAGCATCCGCACAGTTCGCAGAGTTTCGAGAATCGCGCCGCGTCAAAGTGGACAGGTTCCTCTTCCGGCGGCGGTTCGTGGCTGTAGAAAGGGTTCTTCCTGGGTAACTGGTTGCGGAACACCCGCACGGTGTCGCTACGGTTCCTCTGACAACAAGTGGCACTACGACACAAGAAGATGAAGATGGTTCTGTGGAAGTTCGCCGGGTCGTTCTCGTGCGGCGCGTACACCTGGCACAAGAAGCACATCTGATTCTCGCATTTCGGACACTTCAGATCCTCGTAGCCGGGGATACGCTCGTACGAGAGCCAGGCTGGCTTCCCGCCCACCTTACTTGGGAATTGAGCGCTCTGCACTCTCCATTTCTCGTGCACCTCCTCGCAGAAACCGACGTCCACCTGCGACGACATCTCCTCGGACATTATTCTCTTCCTTCAAATACACTGACCACCCAAACGAACCTACTCTGCCCTAAACTTTTAGGTTATGTTTACACATGCTTCCAGAAGTCAACAACCACAAACGTCAAAATATCCATCAGCTAGCGCCATCTGCAACAACATAGTCCTTCCACGTACCACAAGATGACCAAGTTTCAAAACTATTTTCCGCATAATTAAACCAACAAATCTTTCTTAATTACATAAATACACACTATCGCACTCAAATTCTAACTACAGTCCATAAACGCAACTAAATTATACCTCATTTGCTAATTGCCGATACTTAGTAAACATAATATTTTCTATTTATCATTTTGAATTTATCATATATTTCACATCTTTATAACTGCTGCAAAATTATTAAAATCAAAAATTTTAATAATTTTAAAATAATAAATAACGTAGCAATAATAACACAATTATAATTTCAATAGCGTTTATAAATACGTTCGAAGAACATGACTTGACTCTGATGCTATTTATAATATAATAAACGTTCGGTTTTCCCACTACACTTAATTTAATTTTACAAAGAAAAACCGCATTTGGCTAGTTAACGGCATATATAAACATCGATTTAAGTGAGCAAACAGCAAATAAAAGTAAATATTAGCTGCATTAATTTGCAATTAAAAAAAAAAGCAACATACAATTATAGGCAACCCAATAAACAAAAAATAATATTTCTAAAACTTATTTGTCGGGTTTTCCTATTAATTTAAGAAACAAATATAAATAATAACATATATGTTTTCGATTTAAAATCCACAATATAATTTTCATTTTCACAATAAATTGATTTCCATTTTTTTTCTAATTTATACATATTTATGAAATCTGTAAAGCGTCAAGTTTCGTAAAACTTGTGTTAAAAATTTGCAACGTTAGTTTTAATTTCCAATCGAAAGTTATGAAGTAATTAAAAAGATTTGCTAATTTTAATTAATAAATTGAATAAATTACTTTGGTAGTTTTGTATATTGTATATATTTCGTATATTTATATTGTCTATTGATATGGTAGATGTCACTGGCGTGTGACAGGAAGTTCGAAACGATTGAAAAGGAAATAACAGAAAATTCCACGAACAAACTCATCGATTGCTTGCGTTCTCTTGTTTATAAACAAATGACCTATTATCAGAGAGCGCTACGTAATAATGAAGATGTAATCCGAGTGATTACCGCTCAGGTTTCCTGTGCGCCCATTTATTACGATCGCCATCATCATTGTTATTATTATTGTTTTGTTTTTTTTCGCGTTCGTTTTTTTTGCAATTGTTTTATAAACAACCGGCGATTTGTCCATCGCCGTTGTCTGTGCGCTCGGTACGTGTGTCCATTTTGTAGTTTAGTAGTTAGCCTTGAGTTCAATAAAGTAACGAAAATCCGGCGAAGATCGAAGCATTGTTCGAGCGCTTTTCGTAGGGACAACAGCAGCACCAGCAACAGCATGGGTTTTCAAATTTCGAATTCGATCCTGCTGATAACGTGCGGTTTAGCTGCTTATTCAGGTTACTATTGATATTTACATTTTTATTTAAAATTGGTAAGTTTTTTTTTTGGTGACCAGTGCAAACGCCGATTCAAACGGAAGTGATCGATTTCGATGATCCATGGGACTACAAAGTTGCGCCGCACAATCGGGCCCTTCTGGCTTCGGAAGGGAATCATCACAGCCTGGCATCTACCCTTCGTACGGTGAGTTAAAATTGATAATAATTTAAGTAATTTTGTTATCATTGGAAATAAGCAAACATAATATTGTAACCATTGGCAACTAGCAAGAAAATCTTATTGAAAACATAAATCTATGTTATTTTTTGGGTAATTTCAGAGCAAAAATCAGGATCTTTTCTTGGATGATGAGGAGACTCTTCAGGATCTTGGAGCGGACCATAGCTCATTGACCGGACGTTTAACTTGCGCAACTTGTCGACTAGGTAAACCAATCTAAAATTATCTACTTGAAGAACACTGAAAAAAAAAACAAATTATGAAAAGTCGAAAACACATATAAAATGAGAATAACGAGATTTTTATTGCATTAAATTAAGTAATCAATTTAATTGAATTCAATAATTTAGTATTGTTAAGAGTCCTAATGTAGACGACAAAAAAAACGATAAAAAAGTGAAAGTTCACGTAAGTCACGTAAAAACGACCTAATTGTGAAAGTTCTTTCAAAACTAAATTTTCTTTCATTAAAGGAATTTGTAACACAGCAGAAGAATGTTAATGTAACTTAAAGAAATTTGTATTTCAATAATTGAATTTAGTTGACAAAATTTTGAATTAATATTTTGCGAATTTCAATTTTTGTTTTTTTTTCTTTAATTTTGTTTTTTTTTTCATTAATGAATGAAGAGTGGATAACATTTTGAGACTTATTGATTAACATTTCTAACTAGTTTTTGATTAAATTAATTAAATTATTATTTTTTTTAATTTTCTTATAAAAAATGAAAACTACTAAAGTATTATTTGAGTCATGATTATTGAAGGTTTATTGAGTAGACGACGTTTTGCATAGTGCTAATTTCATTGATTTGCGAAACACTTTGTTGACGTTAATAATTGAAAAATTTGCTTAGCACTTGCAATTTCTTCATTACTTCTTGGTTCTTTTAATGAATAATGTCGAATATATTACTCAACCACTTCAGCTATTTAAAAAAATATAACTTTTTCGTAAGTTAAATTATTTTGTTTCATTTTTCCTTGAATCTTTATTTATTCTTGGATTTGTTAATATAGAAACTCTCGTCAATGTTAACTAGTGTTAATTAACAAGTAATGAGATACAATTTGAATGAAATTGCAGGGGTATCGCTGTTGAAATCGGAAGTGGACAAGGATGGTTCTTTGGAGGAGATCAAGGAGAAGTTCGTGTCGATCTGCGTCGGTCTTCGTATCGAAACGGAACCCGTTTGCAACGGAATCTACGACATATACGGACCCGTGGTGCTGCCGGCTCTGAAAATGACTAAACTGAGTGAGTTTGCAATTGCTTAGGTCAATATTCCAAAGGTTGGAATCCAACAATAATTATGTAATAAATATAATTTAGACTCGGAGCAAATCTGTAAGATGTTCATGGAGGAGAGATGCGGAGAAGTAGAGAATCCTTTGCACAATTGGAGCGTCGATTTGAGGAATGAAGGATCTGAAAATGGAATCTGGGATTCGCCGTTACCAAAGGTTAAAAAATAATAATTTTTGATTCGATTGGTAATTTTGAGTGATTATTTGCAGGAAGACGCGCCCACCTTTAAGGTGCTGCAATTATCCGACACCCACTTCGATCCTGATTACGCGGAAGGCAGTCCTGCCAACTGTCAGGAGCCGTTGTGCTGCAGGAATTACAGCACGCCAAGCGAAAAGGCGGATCTTCAAAGGGCCGGAAGGTTACCAACTTTAATTTTTAAAAGCCCTAAATTATTCAAATTGTTTGCAACTCAGGTGGGGATCTTTCGGGAAATGCGATACACCTCAAGTCTTATTCGAAGCGATGCTCTCTCACATAGCTCGGCAACATCCGGTTAGTTGAAACTCATTAGTTAGTCTATGAATGAAAATTAACGTTATCAATTTTAAGGACATCGATTACGTAATTTGGACCGGAGACATCCCTCCGCACGATGTTTGGAATCAGACGAAGCAGCAAAACGTCGATAACATTCGATTCACCATCGGAAAACTGTTCGAAACTTTCCCGAACATCCCGATTTTTCCAGCTCTCGGAAATCACGAAGGAATCCCGGCCGGAAAGTGAGTTTCTTCGATCGTTGCAAAGATTTATTCTTTTGGTGAAACGCGGAAACGATCATTTCTCATGAGGTTATCGACAATTCGCAAGGTCGAGTCGATTTCATCGAAACACCAACCGTGAAATTCAATGACATTAATTATTACGCATCTAATAACAGACTGCACATTTTTAGAAATAATAGATGGTAACCAAGGTGACCTTGAAGCATCTGCGGCATTTGAATACAATATTTGATATTCCCAATTGTTCAAACAAAACACCAAACAAATACAACGTGTTTCCATGGTAAAAACTGTTCAAACAAGTTTAGTTTCCATGGTAACAAATTTAAAATCAACGTGCAATTAAAATTAGAAAGAAATGGACGAAAAAAATAATACGGGTTAATAAGTTTGTTGTGGAAATTTCCAAATACGAATATTGATTGAGAAGCGGACCGGTTTCGTTTCAATCATGTTTGCCTTGATTTTTTTTTAAATTTGTTTTCTCGTATTCAGTCATTAATGATCGTTATGTTAACTTTAATTTGTCATTGACGAGAGCGGAGCAATTAATGTTTGTTTTCCCAATTTTTTAGATAGATGAATGTTTTGTTGTTGTTAATTTAAGAAAAATATTATTTTCAATAATTTAAGGTAAGAATTATTGAACCAAAAAATAATTAAAACTAATATTAGTATAACCTTTTTCATCATAACCTAAGTTAAAATAAGCTAACATTACTGTATTTAATATGTGACGTAATTTTAGTAGTAATTAATTTTATCTATATGAAAATTTTTGATTAATTAGTGTTTTGAGTGTAGTTTTCCGCCTCCTTGGATAAAGAGCAAGGATCAATCAATTGATTGGCTTTATGAGGAAGTTTCGAAGGAATGGAGCAAATGGTTGCCAACTGAGGTGAACGAAACGTTGTCCCACGGGGGTTTCTACTCGGTCCTCATCCGTCCGAAATTCCGTTTGATCTCTCTCAATATGAACTACTGCTATTCACTGAGTTGGTGGTTGTTCTTGAATAGTACGGATCCCGCGAAAGAGCTGAAGTGGCTCGTGCACGAGTTGGATTTGGCCGAGGAGAAAAGTGAAAAGGTTCACATAATCGGTGAGTCGTGTTTGTCACATTTAGATGATTCGTGTAATAATTTCTGTAGAGAATGAGAGAAGCTAATTTATTTTTTACTGATTTAGGTCACGTGCCACCTGGCGCTTCTGATTGTTTAAGAATGTGGTCCAAGAACTACTACGACATCATCAACAGATACCGCGACACGGTGGTCGCACAATTTTTTGGTCATACACACAATGATGAGTTCGAGGTGTTCTACATGGACAACGAGACTGGTGTGTAATTTCTCTTTTCCTTTCTCCATTTATGCATTTTTTCATCTATTTCTAATCCAATTTCGCATCCATTCCTCATACATTTTTCCTACATTATTTCATCCATTTATTACTCATTTCTAATAAATTTCTCATCCATTATTTAATCTTTCAGTATTTACCCAAACATATCGTTCGGTTTATTTAATTTCGCATAGTCGAACCACAATAGCCGGCAATAAATATTTGAATCGTCCACATTTTTTTTCCTCTCTTAATTCTTCTCTCTATCTGTATAACATGCACACTGAATAATGGCGAGTGAACTATTTCAGTATGCTATATTTATTATTGGTGTACGTCGAAACGGGATGTTACTACAGTTGATACAATACATCTCGCTCGAAGCGAACACCAAAATATACCGAAAGAACGCGTTTACTTTTATTTCTTTACTCGTTTTATTCACTTTTTGTTCAGCCCAAATCGCGAAATTCATCCGTTCCACTTTCGTTTTAATACCGCACACATCGTGATACATCAATTTACGTCAATCTCACTGAAAACAGAAATTCACATTTAAAAAGTTCATTTTTAATATTAGAAAATTAACATTTTGCTATCCGTTTTTTTAAATTCTTTCAAAATTCACGTGCAAATAATATTTGACAAATCCAAGCTTTTAATATAATAAAATCGATAAATTAATTGCGTATTTAATTTATTGACAATTAATGTCACAAGTGACGTTTATTAAATGTCAATTGTCACCAAAATTTACAATGAACTTTAGGTTGAATTTATTTGTATAGTTTCACAATTGGAAACATATTTATTTTGTAATTTGCTGTCAAATATGTTTGACATTGATGTATGTCATATTTTTTCTTTTGTTTTCAGAGAGAGCCTCGGCGATTGCTTACATAGGCCCCGTCGTGACAACGTACGAGTACTTGAATCCCGCTTACAGAATTTACTACGTAGATGCAGACACGGATAATCCGACAAGGGTAAATATACTTTTAGAAGCAAATCAAGGATAGGGGAAAACTAAGAAAAGAAGACAAAAAAAACAAACACTTTTTTAACGCTTTTTATTAATGGCAATCAAAGCGATGTTTCCAAACATAAATAATAAATAAATGGTGGTTTCCGTTGATAAAACCTCGGTGGGAGATGATGCTAAACATCTGGGGCACGCGACTTCCAACGAGAACAAACAAATCGCGTGTTTCAACTGCGGCAACACGAATGCTAACTAACTGTAACTGTGTTATTGTGCTATTATTTGCAAGGAAGTGATCGATCACGAGACGTGGATCATGGATCTGCTCAGATCCAATTCGAATCCGGATTCCGAACCGATTTGGAGGAAGCTGTACTCGGCGAGATCAGCTTACGGGATGACATCTCTGAGACCGGCGGAATGGTCAAAGTTGATCGAGAGGATTCTGCAAGATTCGAAGTTGTTTGATCGATTTTATAGGTAAATTGATCAATTGCCAAGATAATAGATCCACTTTGTATCAATTGTGCTTTTCAGGTATTTCTACGCTGGAAGTCCGGCAAGACCTAAATGTGATACGGTGAAATGCAAGTTGGATATAATCTGCGGACTGAAGTCGGGGAAATCCCACGAAGTTGAGTCTCTGTGCCGGAGGGAAAAGGCGTTTTTGAGCGATGAATAAAGTTAGATGTTAATGATACAGTAAGGATGTTTGATTTCGCATTCGTCCCCGTGTTCGGCCACTTGTTCCAAGCTTGGGATGTAATCGGTTAAAGCGCTGAAACCTCGTTTAACCTCCTTTCCTTTGGCGTTGATCGCCCTTTGCATTCCCCAAACGAAGGGCGCCCCTTTGCAGATCAACAGTTGAAGACATCCGGTGGAATCGCGCGCCGGTCCTTCCCGAAGGAATTCCACGATGTGATGAGGAAGATTACCGTTGCTCGCGTGCGGTAACATCTTCTCTACTTCCGGATTACTCAACATCCAATCTAAAGGAGATTCATTCAAATCTCGCCTCTGATTGGTTATGTAAGCCGGAGGCGCTTTCGATAACGAAGTGCTAATCTAAAAGATATACATTTTTGTTGAAAAAAAAATTAATGATTTTGGTTGTTTCGACTTACCAATTGCGCCATGAAGATTATGGCGTTCACTGCTATAGCCCCGATCCTCTTGTTATCTAATCCTAAGATTCGCAAAAATCCTGAGAATATTGTATCTTTCTGATTAGTTTCTCCCTTCCTGGAATTCTTGCTGAAAGCGTTTGAAACTAACTGCGCTACGCCGCTGGCCCTATCCAATCCCAGCATTTTTCCGGCTTTCTCCAAACCCGATTTGATCGTTCCGAAAACTGAATTCTGCCCAAAATTGAAACCGAAAGCAGTCGCGCAGAGGAGCGTGAGAATGAGTATTCTTAAAGTGTGCATGGTTCGAGATGCGGATGGTGACTGTCGTTGGTTCGCGTTTGTCGGAAGCCGCTTGGGCAACCAACTGTGAACCACTTCTCGAAGATGGGTTACGCCAATTTTCTTTTGAGGAGAGTCGACGTGCACTTTTCTGAAGATCAGTCCACCACGAACATCGCAGAAACGATGTTGCTGCTGCTCTTTCTTTTATTGTCTCCGGTGCAACCGCAGCATCTCTCGAGCTCGTTCGATGTGAGAACTCTGAGCGAACTTCCCATGAGCAAGTTGCTGAAAGTCAAGAACACTTTCGATTTAAGCACCGACGAAGAAGTTGTTCCGAAGGAGGAGCTGATACTCGGAGCTCCGATGGCTTTGAAGCGCATCCTGAAGAACCCTTTAAAACGCGGCGATTGGGCCGGAGTGGAGAGTGCGGACGGGAAAAAAGGGATGCAGTCCGTGTTCCAAATGTCCGTCACGACTTTGGCGTTCCTCGCGTTCGGTGGATATTTGCTCTGCTTGATTGTGCAGAGTTTGAAGGGTAAAGGTAAGAAGGTGGTGATGATGATGGTGCCCGTCTCTTCGACGATGGCCTCGGTGACGATGGCCAATTTGAGAAGGAGGAGACGACGACGAAGAAGACCTTTGAAAATAAGGAGACCGAGACCGAAAAGAGAAACCCATTCCGACCCAGAAACCGGAGACGAAGACGATATTGTTGAAGATGAAGGACGGGATGACTTCGCGCCCGACGTCGATCCGCATCACATGTTTGACGCTCTGGTTCACCTCTCCGAAGCGTACACACAATACCACACGACCAATTACCGACATCTCAATCAGACCTTTCTTCGTTTTAAAAGGTGAATTTCTCCAGATCTTCACACATTTTCCACTTCGTTTATTCCTTCAAACTCTCCTAGTATTTATAATAGAATCATTTTTAAAGTTTAATTCATTAAACTATTTAATTGTAAATGTTTAATTTATTAAAGGAAATAAAGTATTTATTGAAGAAATTTTGTTTCGTTTATATTTTTAGAAGAAAAAAAACGAGTAAATTATTTCTAAATAATATTATCACCATATTATTTTATGCTAATTTATAAAACTTAATTATTTATTCATGAAAATAAAGTATTTATTTAAAAAAAAAATGTCATAAAAGAAGCGTTACTATTTTATTTAATTTTAATTCTGCTTGGTTTTTGAGATTAAATCTAATTTTCTTTTCAAACTACAATTGGAATAATTAAATAAACCTGTGATTAGTAAATAATTTTATTTAGAAGTAATTTAATGACAAAAACACTTACTTTATTATTATTATTATAATTTATAAAACTAAGCTAATTATTGAAGAAAATTGAATATTCTCTTCCCTTCATAATTCTATAAGTTGTTAAATTATTTTATTTTAAACTAATTTAAAATCGAAATAGTAACGCTTCTTTTATGACAAACTTCAAAAAAATTAACATAGATTATTTATTTCGCAATATTGCTGATCTGCATATTATGTTCGAGATTTCGAATGCGGGAAAGCGCAAACATGAAATGCGACAGCAATAATCTGTAAACGACTTCTAGTTTAAGAAAATGTTATTAAGCATTCGGTTATGTTTGTTGTTGTTGTTGTTAATAACTTATGGTTGCATGTTGTGCAGATTATTTGTATTTTCTTTTAATGGTATGAAGCACTGGTAAAGTGTGCTTACAAGACCAGAAGTCGTGGAAATGGAAACAAACAGATAAAGCAAATCCGAAACGAAATAATACAAAAAAAAAATGAGAGAAGGATTCAAGAAAAAAAAACGAAGGAAAAGAAGGTCGGCGGTGCGTCGGGATGGGCATAAATAGTGGCAGCCGTTTTAATAAAGTGTAATCATAATATTAATAATGATTATGGGTGCGATAATAAAGTGTAAAGTGATATTTCTCGGCCTGTTTACGATCCTTACACGATTACGGCTCGCGCGGCGGCCATCTTAAATTCATTAATGGTCATTTGGATTCACGCAGGGACAACCGAAGAACGACGCTCGTATTTCCATGGAAACGCATGCCTATCCTCTCCTAACAACGAATCATCCCTTCTTCATTAATAAATTTCAATTGTTCGCAATAAATATTGTTTATTTTTTTTCTATTTATTTCTTTCAATACAGATGGCGTCAATGCTTTTCTTTAAAACTCTATTTTAGAAATAAATAATTAAGATAATTTCAATTAAAAAAATTATCAAAATCATCAGTTAATTAAAAAAAATAATATTTTTAGCAAAGAAATATTTGCATTTTTTTTTATAATAAACAATACGTTTTTTAAAACGCAAAACTATACTTTTTACATTACAATTATTAACAATTTCAAAATCATGAAATAAGCAAAAAAATACAAATATAATTATTTTTATCACTACTTCATATGTAAAAGATAAAGTCTAACATTTTTATTCTCGTATCCATAGTAATAATTATTTTTTATAATAAAATAAAGAAAAATAACAAAAATATAATTTTTTTAATACCTAATATTTTGTACAAATTGAAAAGAAAGGAATTATTTTACTCTAATTAAAGTTTAAGTAAAAATATTTGATTTCAATAGTTTGTATGTTCAACATAGATGTCGTTGTTGTATATTTAATGAAAATTGTTTATGATTTTCACTAAATTAATTATTAGTAATTGAAACTTGCTGATGCCGAAGACATTTTTATGGTTCGAGATGGATTTATCGAGAGTGGAAAAAAATGGATGCAAGACAGTAAACAGATTCGTTCGGATAAGCAAAGCACTTTCCGTCGCTAATAATAATTGATAAACTCATGGAATTTCTAAATTTATCAAGATTTCAGCTTCTTTAATCCAAAGAAATGAAAATTTTAACAACAAAATGCTCGATTTATAAGTATAAAATTTATTTAGTTTTTTCTTTCTCTGCGTCGCGATGGACCACACGCACACATCCAGTAAGAAAGATTAAGTCTTAAGCATCCTCGTTTAATATTGATTTATAGTGTTTACCTTACGGAGTAACTGAAGGAAACAAAATATATGAGTGAGAAATAATGATAATATTTATTGCAATAAATAATTTCAGATAAAAAAATTATAATCAAATAAATAAATATTTTTTTTATTTTAACATAATAATTTTAACAAAAAAAAAATGTATTTGAATTTGGTGAGTGCATAAATATTGTAGATCTTTGCTATAAATTAGTTGTGTGTTGTGTGTGTGTGGGGATGGTTGGTTGGTTGGCACCAGTTTTCGCGTGCACGTATAAATATGTATAAAAATACCGGGCGAGCCTCGTAAAGTGCGAATGCCGCGAATATTTGCGTTTTAATAGTGACCCCGATCATAAAGCAATGGTCCAGGAAAGCTGGCTCATTAAAGCCATGTTTAGTGATTGGTAATTTACACATGCATGCATACGCGCTGCTGCTGCGCTCATACTCTCCTCTCCTTCATCTCTGGTCCTTCACTAACAAGCAGAGATGAAGCGAAATGGTGCGTTAGGAATTGAAGAGAGGGAAAGAGCGACGAGATGCGAGGAATAAAGATGAGAAAAGATTCTTCCATCTGAGAGGAAAAGAGGACGGACGGTTTTCCTCTTCCAGGCTGATTAATAACCGAGCATTTGAGTCGCAGGCTAATGTGAACATGTTATTAGTATGTAATAAAGTATATAGTTATTCACTTGGGCAGTAATTCTCGCGGCGGGGGTCGCCAGATCACCTGCTGCTAAACCTCACCTTTAATAGTATTATTTATGTCGGGTTCGAACCCCCCACCGTCGTGACGGCTCGACGCGCACTCCGATGAAAACATATTTGCCTGCTAATCATTTCCAATGATATCACCTATCTCCCTTTCTCACTCACATAAACACGCATATTATTTACTTTTTTTTATTGATGAACTCAATAAACTTAACGATCTTCTCAACAAATTTCTTTAAAAAAAAAATTAGAAGAAAAAATTATTAATTTTCAATGTTGTTTGCTTTTTTCGAAACCTCACATTGTTTAACAAATTGAAAATACTCAAATTATAATATAGATGGCGTTTTTACAATTATATTTTATTGATTTCTTTTAAATAATTTAGTATTTGTCCATAGTTGTTCATTAAAAATTTATTAAAAAAAAATACTTTTTACCAAAAAAATTGTCAAATAGAAACCAATATTTTTCTTTTATTTTTATAATATGCAAATAGTAAATACCAATAATAATAATTAGACTAGAAATATTTTTGATTTTATTTTGGAAATTATTATTTATTGATTTTAATTAAATTATTACTTTCTCTCATTATTACCCAATAATTTTTAAGGCTAATCCTCATTTTTCAACTCGAAACTTAATATATTTAACAATTGCTGAAATCTATATTTTTTTTCAAATTTAGACAAGACAGAAAAAAAAATTAAAGAAGATTTTAACAAATTATTATATGTTTTATTTTTATTTCTCTTCACGACTTATTTCTAATTTTTGGAAAATAATCTTTGTCAACCAAAAAACAATATTTAATTTTTAATGTTATAATATAGATGGCGTTTGTAAAAAATATGAATAATTAATTTTAATATAAAAATAAATAAATATGAATTAATGCATAAATTCTAAAATAATTATTAAAATTGTAATTAAATTAATTAATTCAAGAAATCACTAATTGAATATTTAAATGTGAGCGGTATTGCGTGTGAGTGTTTAGTACATAGTAAATAACCAAAGTTAATAATTCGTAGGAATTAGTATTTGTAATTAAATAAATAAAATCCGATGTTTGTTAATTGGATGCGGTGATACAGCAGGTATTCCAATTCTTTTCTTGCCTCTCCCATCGTCATCATCTTCATCATCATAATAACTATCTCTATACTAGCGCAAGTATAGAGGAACACAGTGGGACGGGAGGGAATTTTATAAATATTTACTCGTTTATAATTAGTGTTTGTAAATATTATAAAATATGGAAACGCTCTTGGTGGTCCCTAAGGACGATATTTATAATCGCTCCATCCTTCTCTTCTCGCACTCTCACACACACACAAAACCCATTCAACCATTCTTCAATTCATCTCTTTCTCTCTTTCATCTTTTTTTAATTTCCCATCTTCTTCTCATCTTCATTCAATAACTTTTTATTGCATCAAATTAACGCGCATTAATAGAAATTGAAGATGATTTACCGCGCGGATAAAAATAAAATGAGCGTACGCCCATAATTTACATTATTATATATATATACACACACACTCATTCGTAGTAAGTTACATAACTCACGGACAGCGAGGATAGAGGAGTCGAAGGAACGGATACAAAAAAAAAGGACACCGCCCGTCGTTTAACACATACGGTTTATTGATTTTTAATCGTTTGCAAAATCGTTGATTTCTATTTAGAATTCCAAAAAAAAATCTAATATCTTAGGTTAGAACAAATTTAATTTAGATTTAATCGCATGGTTCCTTTTAAAGGTTTCCACTCATATAGAGAGAGAAAATAAAACATTAGGTTAGGTTATATTAACTCATACTTTATACGATTATTAGGTTAGATTGAAATATCGTTAACCAAATATTTTAGGTTACAATAAATTAGGTTAAAAAAACAGTTTAATCGCATAGTACGAAGGTTTCTTTCAAAAGTTTCCACTCCTATAGAAAAGAAAAAAACCTAGAGTTTTAGGGTAGATTCGATTAAATTAGGTTACGTCATACTTTGCACGATTATTTCTGCTTAATTAATTCTGCAATATGAATTCAGTGAATTTGTTATTATTGATGAATAACTGAAGTAGACCTTTAAATTCTATTAAATTTTCGGTACGTTTAGAACTTGATTTATTTATATTTTATAAAACAAAAAAAATATAAATTTTCCTGAAAAATTCAGTATACATATTTTACGCTGTTTTCACTTCTCGCACAATTCTCGCGTATCCTCGAATCATCGAATTTATTTATTTTCCGAGCAATTTATTAACGGCCAATAAATCGCGAACTCGTTTATCCGCGAATCAATTTCGGCGCTCTCCGCATAAACAATAATCGCGGTTGCATCACAAAACGGATAAATAATTACGTGTAAATTAATTAAATGCGTATATAATACAATAGTTAGAACTAAATCGTTGTTGTTGTTATTGTATTTGTTGCTACGGGTGTCCGAAATGCGATGATTCAATCATTCAATTGTTCGAACGATCGATTCAGAATTAATTACCATAGCAATAATATTGATGCAGACCTCATTTATCGTTGATTAACGCTGCTGTTTTTTTTTTATTATTTGTTGTTTTTGTTGCAGTAGTACTTGTTGCGTTGCAAGTTTGGAATCGTGAACTGCACTTTCATTGTGTTAATCGACGACTGCGCCATTTATCGTATGCTTCGCAATATTTATTGTTTTCCGAATGCAATTGTATAATTGTATTCTTTGCGCTATGAATAATTAAAAAAAAAAACGATTATTCATAAAAGTTATCTGATACGATTAACCCAGTCCGCAAAGGTCACACGAAAGAGTTCAGGTAAATACATTAAAAAACTGAAAACAAAACTAGCAGTTTTCTATTGTTGTTAGAATGTTAGAAATTAGAAATAAAAATATTAACTTATAAAGAATTGAAGTATAAGAAAAAAATTAATTCATTGAAAATTTGAAATAGCGGATATTTTTAGGTAACTTTCAAATTATATACCATAATTAGTTAAATAATTAACTATTTTCTATGATAATTACCTTAAAACATCGGTAATTTACAAAAAAAACTAAAAATTTCTAACATTAAAATTGATTTAAAAATTTTGATGATTTTCAAATTAAAGCAGAACTTATAAAATAGTGAAATATAAGTTTAAATCAATAGAACAACTTTTTCGCTAATAATAATGTTACAATAACTAAAATTATTATAATTCGAAGATTCTAAATTACCATTACATAATTTTGAGTATTATAGTAAAGTACAGTAAAATGAAATGCAAAATAATATTTTTTTAAATTTTAATGTATTTCTTTTTTTATTTTGGAAACAATTATTCAAATAATATATAAGTATTTTTTGAGTTAACTATAATGGTTGTGATAAATGTTTTAATTTCGATGAAAATTGGCTCGGATGAGATTGTTTGTAAGAGAATGAGAGAGAGAGAGAGAAGAGTGTGTTGAGAATGTGGAGGAGGCGGAGGGCGGAATGATTATTTATCAGAAAGGATATAAGCGTTTGAAAGATACTCTGCACATGGTGATTCAGACACCGCCTTGAATACAAGAAGCAAAACCCAATGAAATAAATACGAGGTTCCACGCTCCTCCCCAGACTCTCGGCTCTCCCGAGTCGCGTGTTGCTCATTACACTTCATTAGTACTAGATTAGTGGCGATTAACTCGACAGAGAGAGAGGATCGATGCACCTCTTCTTCGAGGACGACGATCGAACGCGCGCCGCGCCGCTCACACGCATTTACCACACGCACCATCCGAAGACCATCTTCTTCAGGAGGTAGACTGTTTTCAATTTAAACTTAATAAATAAATTGAGCAATTCGCGATGAATTCATCGAGCGTCGACGCGAATTCGCGTTCCGCGAAATTAAAGTTCGGCATCGATAGGTTGCTGAGCTCCGATAAACCGAGTGGTAAACAACAACATCATCATCATCATCATCAACAACAACAACATAAACACCTGGAGCAGTACGGATTTGCGAAGAACTCTTCATCATCATCGTCGAACAACAGTTCTGTGATAGTGCCGTGCTCGGATTGCGTTACGTCGATGTTCAGGTGCTGCAGCTTGAGTCCTAGCAACCATCATCACCATCACCACCACCATCACCAGGACAACGGCAGCGCGTATCCCGGAATGCAGCCAGGAAGTGTTTACACGATGCAGCCGATCCGACCGTTCGCCACAAGACCAACAGGTAGACGAAACACACACAATACTCACCTCCTCTTTCCGCTGCTCTCCTCAACCGCTCTCTTTGTCTTTCCCGATGTTTAAGAGCGACAACAATCCGACGCATCCAGTGCAATTAATTAAGCACAATTAGGAAAGCATCCATCGCGAATTATCGATCGATTTTGTGTAATGATATCCCCGGCATCGATAACCGCAAGACAATTATATAAAGATAAGAAAACAACAACAACAACAAGAACGAGCCGCAAGAGTTTCGCGGAACTGCGACAATTTCGCATTTTTAAACTTTAATTCCCAGCGACGCGATTCAATGCGAAATGTTAAGTAAACAAACGTACGCAATTAAAAAACGATAACTTTAAAAAAATATAATATAGAAATTTAAATGGAAATACATTTTTTAAATTATTAGTTTAAATATTAAGGGAAAGTTTACAAACTTTATGAAATTGTTATAAAAAATTAAATATTATTTGAATTATTTACAACTATGTGCAAGAAAAATGTGTATTAAACCTATATTATGGTCAAAATTGAAAATAAATATTTTATATAAATAGAGAATTGAAATAAGTAATTAAAAAAAAATTAACTAAAACTATAAATATTGTTACATTTAAATAAACTTAATTTGAATAAAGTTTTTTTTTTTGTATATTTAAAACATTTAAATAAATTTACAAATGAACCTAATGTACATTAGTTGGTATTTTTTCGTTTGCACTTTTAACAGTTCCATTTTTAAATCACTATTGGAGATATACCAGGATGCGTTGGTAATTGTACGTATTGTATAACTGTATACCATATAACCACAAACAGCCAGTTGCTGAATTTCAGACATAATATTTTCCTCTTTATCCATATATGTTTCTTGCAGGTAAGTCGACTTTCCAAATGCATGCTAAGAAATTTTACATAATCCTCCTGTGGTAGTATTTTTGGATATGTTTTCTTTCTCATCGCGAAGGTGACATGAGCCGAATTCGTTGCGTTTGCTTTGATACGCCATTATTAGTGTTCAATCTGATTTAGTGCAGTTTTGCAATGTAACTTTTAGATTCTGTCAGAAAACATATGCGAATGTAGCAATAGTTATTTTATTAGGTGTTGGATGTAAAAATAAAAAATAGGTTACAGTATACTTCCTTGCGGTACCCCAGATCGATTGGAACACTATCCAAAAATGCAGCAGAGCAATATTATTTTAACGCTTCTTCTTGGGAATTATTTCAGTACTTTTCTAGTATACTTTAGTAATTTTATATTTTTCTCAATCATAAATTTGATATTGCTGCAGTTAAATGGTCTGATTGGACGATCCATCTGAAATAGCGTCTCCAGGATCTCAAGGATAGAAATTTCTTGTTCGGAGGTATGGAATGACTGGTGTCGAATACCAGGCAAAATTTGGAAATTAACAATTTAGATGCTCTGTAGCAGTTATTAGTTCCTCTTCAGTTTTTATGAGGACATCCAGAAATTTATCTATTAGAGTTCTGAAGTAATCCCAATCGGTATGTTTATTGTGTAGTAATTTACCTGGAGCACTCAGAGTAACGATTACTGGAAAATGATCTGATTGTTAGTCTAGGCGGGATTCTGCGGTGATATAATTTTTGGAGATTCCTTTAATTATGTGATAATCTATAATACCTGAAATCTTTCTTCTATACTTTGGTTGACAGATAATCAAAGTTAAATTTGCTCACAGTTTTCATGAGTCAAGATTTATCGTCCTTGAGTATTGAAGAAGTGAAGAACTTTTAATATTGTGTTTTAGATTACTATAACCACAAAGGTTGCAGCTTTAGCACTTATTATTTTATATAATCAATAATTGTGTTGACTTTATCTTCTAGTTCTTCCATTCTTTGCAATATGGCTCGATTTATCTTTGGTTGTGACATTTCGCTGGACGTTGTGCAACACATGGTTTTCTGTGATTCTTCGTTCTGTGATTTGGGTACTTTCTTGTGATTCTTTGTTTGTCCCCCTCGTCTTTTCTGCAGTCTTTGGAAATGTGGCTTTTTAAAAATTGGCTTTAATAAAATTGGAATAGAAATTTTACACAAAAATGTGCTGAAATTAATTAATATTTCGTAAAACTTTTCCTCTGAAAAAATTGATGCTCATAATGTCTTTAAAAGAATAAAATTGCTAAAATATTTGTTATAAAATTATACAAAAAAAAAACATAAATCTATGCTCTAAAAATTGAAATATTCCACTTCTTAAATATTATTTTAAGTGCTCGAAATATAATTTATGTTAATCTTAACATTGAAGTAATAAAAAAAAATAAACGAAACGAATTCAGATATTTAAATTACCTTTTATTATGTTAAAGTAATTTTAATGAAAAAAAAAATATTTGTAATTTTTCATCTTATTCAATATTATTTTAAGAGCGAGAACTGTACGAAAAATTTATCAATTATCTTAATTATTAAATTATAAATATTTGTTCCTTTGATTTTGTGAAAAGTCGTAAAATAAATTTTAAAATTTAAAAAATAGATTCTTTATGAATAAGTATTGTTGCTTAACTATGGTCAAAATATGTTTGTGTATAAATAGAAAAATCGATGGTTTTTAATTATGTAATTCTGAAACAAATGAATTTTCAAAGAAAATTAAATAAATATTTGAAAATTAAATTGATTTATATTGTAATATAAATAATTTATGTCTTTAAAATTGAAGATTAAACTGAAGACGATGGAGGAGGAGGAGGAAGTGAAAACAAGATGAATAATGATTCTTCTATACGAAATTGTTATTGTATATACATATATTTGATATTGGAAGATTAATGGCCTCCGATTACCATAAATCCTTTAGCGAAAAAAATTGTTTTTTTTTTGTGATAGAAATTATGTTACGAAACGCGCGTCCTCCAAACCGCATTCGCCATTTCGCATCCATCAATAAATATTCACATCGAAAATAAATTATATACACATTTTTTTTAGTCTTAATCTTCGTCTTGTTCCATTAATTTCGCATCGCATATGTTACAAGCTGGAATCAATAAATTCGAAGTCCGTTTTTAATATCAATTATATAATACGCAAGATTTCCAAATTGTAATAATTAAAGTTTTGAATGTTAATTGCTTAAACAAATGATGTTTGCGATTCCACGTAAACAACATTTGACAGCTGTTCGTTAATTAGCTGTCATCGTTGATGGCCATTAGGTGGCGTTTGCTTGACAGTTTGCTTTGAATTTAACGGGTGCAATAATTAGAAAATGCTCAAATTGAAACGTTTCCAATTACTCAATACGTCAAGTAAACGAGTGCATGTTTAATTCCATTTGGGAAAATTTTACATTTTTATTTTCGGAAACGTTCACTCGGTGAATTACGATTGTCAAATCATTAACTAATTATCATTGGCAAGTTTACCAGCTTAAATTAATTATGTCACTGAAACAGTATCTCATTAGTCATTTTTTTTATAACAATTAAACGCAGCTGTTGTGCACCAACTTTAAAATAAATAACTAGATTTGATAATTGCATCAATTTAATTTGACAACCTACAGTTGCTAATTTTATCTAAACATCTAATGACATATTATAAATATTTGACATCTGTCAACAACTGTCAAATTAATTCTGATAATTGCCACAGCTGACTATATTTGGTAAATGTTCGATTTTATGACATCCGGTAATAACTGTCAGATTTATTTTGACAACCGAAACATTTGAATTAATAGAACTCTGATTGCTTATTAATTGAAATTACTTTTTAATTGAAATTAAATCTTTAATTAATTAATTATTGAAATTTAGGTATAAAAGAACTTAAATTTGTTAGATTTATTAATAGTAGCGGACATCGATCTTTGCCAGAAGAAAAAGACTGCGAATAATCACATATATCGAATGGAAGTAAACAAACGGACAAGTTGTATAAATCGATGGGATGTAAGGAGAATACACGAGTACCGTCATTAGCAACGGAAGGTAATCTAATTGCGTTGTTAACATCGATGTTTATAAATAAAGATGTCCAATTGAAAAGGTTCTTATTTTTTTCTCTTTCTCTCTCTTGAAGCTGTTTCAATGTGTTTTCTTTTTTTTGTTCTTATTTAGTTTTAAATTCGATTCCGTTCCGAAAACCAATTAAATTGTAAATACCCGTTGAATGGTCTTCTCTTCACGTGGATGTGGATGAAAAGGAGAAGCGGATTCTTGGCGGCGCGCGGATGTGTTAAAAGTATAAATCGGATGGTTGAGTAAACAGAGAGGAAATCCCGAGATTTTCGGCCCGGATTTTCGTTGCGAAGGATGAGATTATTATGGATGGAGGGAAGAGGATGAAAATGTGGTATACGAGGAGCAAATAAAAACCAAATGTTCTCGATATAGATACACGTCTATTAACAATTTCCAAACACTTAACGCTCCTACATAAACAAACTGAAATACTTAAACCCACTACTGTAAACCAAGAATACGTCCGTGCATCTCTCTTCATCTTCTTCTCTCCTCATTTCTCCATCTTCCTCGCTCCCAAATGTGTACAATATATTTGTACGAGCAGTAAAAACGTCTCGGCTCTCTCATCTCGCACTCCCTTTTCGACTCCTGCATTTATTTGGGTGGAAAACACGAAAAATATGGAGAGACGTCGTCTCGTCCATCAGCGGACGCCAATTACGTTTCATAAATAATCTCCGATTTTATTTAATACAGGATATTGACTAATGACTTCTGGCCAAATAAATAAACGCATTTTTACGCAGAAAACAAAAATACTGTGAGAAACATTCGTGTTTACGACATCCGACGAAAAACGTTTCATTTTAATTTTTTTAATTTTTCCAACAAAAAAGAAACAATTTAACAAAATTAATTTCAGAAACTCAACATTCTTGAATATCGAATTAGTAAACATTTTTCTCTTAATTTCAATAGTAATTTTAATAATTTGTAACAATTTTCATCGAATTTTTAAGAAGTAAAAAATAATTGATAGATGAATTAAATTTTGTAAATATTCAAAATTCAATAAATCTAAATATAATTATTATATTTTTATTGTTGTATGACGTGTTCGTAACGTAACTCGATTTTATTGCAACCAATTCTCGCGCCTTTGACATTTTCCAATAGACATAAACAATATTTATGAACAAACGCACATACATTTCGTTCATTATTTAACATTTCATTAAAAAAAAATCTTCTCTCTCGCTCTTTCTTAAACCAAATCGCGTAACTTACGGACATTTAAACGTCGAAGGAATACAAAAAAAAACTATATGTAAATAAATAAATGTAAAAAAAAGTAACAAGCACAACGATAGTAGTAATAAAATGCACGTTAATTTCACGCTTATTTATTCATAGCCTAAAGGATTCGAAGAACAAATAGTTAAAGTTAAAATACATCGATTCACAATTAAAACGTCACCGGTTTAGAGATTGCGTCGCTTTATTACGTTTTTTTTTTGTGTGAGGTGTCTTTCCCTCGACTTTAATCATTTATTTTTATTACCTGTCGCAGGTCATAAATAAAAGTGTGATTCGATTGAGTAATCCGTTTGTGCAATTCCATAAACGATTAATAAGAAAATCAGATTGAAATCTTTACTTTCATCGCAAGAAGTTTATGCACACAATTTGTCCTTTCTTCATTCTCGTTCTTTCCATTTAACGACTCATCGCTTTATGGACGAAGCCGTAAAACTCGTACCCTTTTCTTATTACAAATATCCATACATTCGTGAATACCTTATTGTTATCCACGCTTTGCTTTCGTTTCTCTTCTCGAGATACAATAATAAACTGCGTGTGTCACTTGGGCCGCGTTGCGTAACGACATTCGGTTTTAATCTTAAATCTGGAATGCACCGATTCCTTCCTTCAAATACTTATTTCAAAAAAAAACTTAGCACTATTAAGATTTAATGTCAATTTTGACAGATGTCAAATGAAAAACAATTTTGACAGATGTCAAATGAAAAACAATTTTGACAGATGTCAAATGAAAAACAATTTTGACAGATGTCAAATGAAAAACAATTTTGACAGATGTCAAATGAAAATTTTAATGATCAACTGTCAAATTTGACAGATGTCAAGTGTAAGCTTAAAATAAAAACTGATTGTATATATATATATATATATATGTATATAAATAACTTAATTTTGAGTATTTAAAAATGTAGATAGTTGTTAGAAACCGTCATTTTCGTACATTAATTTGTATTTTATTTTTCAGTTTTAAAATACATATCATTTTAAAAATTTATAATTTTAGAATCGTTAAAGTTTACATTGTTCATTATAAAATTTTAAAATAAATTTCGTTTCGAAAATTTTATAATTTTGTAGAAAGTATCATTTTTCAAATCCGTTTTGCAAATTTATAACTAACTCGAAATTGGAGATACTGTCATTTTTTAAATAAATTCCCTGTTGTAAATTTATTTCCCTATTGAAATGATAGAGAATGTGACATAAAATTTAAAGTTTTATTGATAGAATTTAATTAAAAAATGATTTGATGCACTTTTTGAAGTAAATTTAAAAACAAATAAATATAATCAGTGTTTTTAAGCAGTGATTATTTTTTTGATATTATCTAATTAATTATACGCAACTATTGTAACATATGTAAAGTATTCAGTTATCGTAGATCTACATGAAGAGGAAGGCAATAATCATGTGCAAAACGGCGTTGAAAAGTGCTATAACGGATTCAAAGAAGAAAAAAAAATAGAATTAAAGAGCAGAGAGACAGAGATAAACTTGTTGGTATTCCGTGAAAAGTAACGATAATTGGTTAACCGAACTAATAACTAATCCAATTTGTTTTGCAATCATGAGCTTCTTTAACTGAATTTCGGTTCCGGGCGCAATACCGCCTTAATAACATCTACAGAAAAGAAAAGAACTATCAAAAAACCTCACCTATTTTGTTGCTCTTAAAAAATACAGTTATTTTCAAGTAGAATTGAAATTAATAACAATTTTTGTAAATGTGGAATTTAAATGAAAAATGCACGTTTGGGTTAAATTTAGAGTATTTAAACGTTCTTTGAATACTCAATACTGAAGTAACTTGAGCCTTGTTTATTAAGTGAGACTTGTTTACGGTGGTAAAACGAATTTTAACGACGCACTTTCCAATTGCTATAAACCAAATAAACTGTAAAACTTTAAGAATTATTTGGGGGCGAGACGCCGGCTGCTGCAGTCAACATTTACAATTGAAATCGTAAAATAAATAATCGAGATAGAATTGCTTAATCTAAACTTAATTTAACCTTAACTAACCGACTATTTTAACATGTTTGATATTCTGTCAAATTTGACAGATTGTACTTTAAAGTGTCAAATTTGTAATTTAATGTAGAAAACTTAAAAACAACATTTTGTTATAAATATAACTCATGTCAAATAAAACTGTCAAATTTGATAGATATCATTTACAAAATTTAACATAACCATAATATTGTGATCAACTGTCAAATTTGATATGTGTAAAATGCCAATAATAATTAATTTGACAAGACGAAATGTCAATTGTTTACATTTTTTTACATATTGTTTTATAATAATTTTCAATGAATTTATTAATTGTTTATTGAACGATTCGATAGATGTTTCAGAATTTCAGAACTGCGGCGGATGAAGGCGAGGCCCCCAAACGAAAACACGTAAATGCGATCATTAAAATCGGATCGCTTATTTGAACAGCCCACTTATTTTTAGTACTCTATACACTCATAATATTTGCTGCACTTACTTAACTAATTCTCGCACGTAAATGCCCAGATTTTAACTGCTTCCCGATAATCGATCCAATTAAGTCAGTTTTCTTTTCGGCATTTTCGTTTCAAATCTCGTCGCAGCTTTAAAGCTGAGTTTAAATACAATTCGTTACTTTAAACCGGTCCGTGTTATGCAACCATCCGTACCGCAATCGTAAAGTTCAATTAAGCACGACGAAACTCGTATTTTGTATGATTCGCTAATTCATTTAACTTTTTTTTAGTTCTGTTTCCACATCTTTTTACTTCTTCGACTGCGGCTGCGAAAGAGCATAAAATGTACACGCCGCACGCAAATAATGCAACATTGTCGTGCAATTTATGCGTTACAGTTCAACGATTATAGGAATTTTATACAGTTTACGACGAAATTATCGTACAGAATTAATACATTCGATATGCAAACTAACGTAATTACGTATACAAAATAACCTAGGCATATACTAAAATGAATATAGCACATAACGAATTTTGACAGTTTGTTTATGTTTAATTTGACATTTAAATATCAAACAATTTTCATTTTTAACTATAGATAATTGAGTAATCAATATATGAAGATTAAAGTTCACGTATACTAAATATAAAGTGAACCTCACTTAATTATTTTGACAGTTCTGACAACTTTAACATACCGAGTAATTCTTCATTTTTTGAACAAGAATTGTTGGATATGTTAATTTTGTAGTCATTATTTGAGTTTTTAGCAAATACAATATAAATTAAAGTAAAAACTATAAGTTATTCAATACGATTTGTTGTTGATACTGATTTTGAGAATTTTAAAATAAACGGAGAATCGAATTCACGTAGAATTCAATAAATACGCAAAGTGCGTGAGAAGTTGTAGGCGGTGGCGGCTGTTTGGGGGCCATCCGTTTTATTTTTAAATCATATATTGAATATAATATTGGCCGCGGTAAATAAACAATAAAATCCAGTTAAAACCGAATGAACGTTTCAGCGTGTTTGTATATTATGCATATGGCCTGAGAGGGATCCTGCACAGACACCCGTTTTATGGTGTTTATTGGTGTTGAGGACATCCTGTTTGCGCCACTATTTAGAATATCTCCCGGCCAGAAGATATACACAAACAGAGAGGAGACTGCGGAGGAGGATGAAAAGAGAGAAATACTTGATGAGAGTTTCTTGTTTAAGGAATCCCATTTTAGCGAAAAACCATTTACTTTATCGCATCGTCTGCATCCGAAGAAGCATTAAACTTAATTAATTGCTCGTTATTGCCTTCAGTGCATCATATTTTTTTTGTTCATACGAAAATATTTTTTTTATTGTTATTTATTTATTTGTTTATTTTCTTGATCTCTGCTGCTGCAGTTCGAGTGACTTTGCCGCCGTCTTCACCGCCTACTGTGACGCAACCAAACGGGAAACGGAAACGCTCCTGGTCCAGGGCAGTCTTCAGCAATCTTCAGAGGAAGGGACTGGAGAGGCGCTTCCAGCTGCAGAAGTACATCACGAAACCGGATAGGCGTCAGCTGGCTGCAACCCTGGGACTCACCGATGCTCAGGTGAAGGTATGGTTTCAGAACAGAAGGATGAAGTGGCGGCACACCAAGGAGGCCGGTAAAGGCTCCAGCGATAGTCCCGCCGATTCGACACAAGACGAGCTGCTCATAGATGTCGACACCGTCTCCGAAAACGACTGACAGATCACCCGTCTCGCACAGAACTGTACAAACGCCAATCTTCCGCCAAGTCTTCTTCTCGATTAAGTCTTACAACTAAGTTATACTTAATTTATACATTTTATATATTACGAATAAAACACAAATTAAGCTACTCTTTCAAACTTCGTTTCTTAATATGCAACTCTACATACATCAATTTACAATTTAAAAAATCATTCATATGCAACTGTACATACACCAATAGTAATAAATTAAAAACTACAAAAATCACATAATTTAATATCATTCTTAAAATGTTCCACATTTCTTGCCTTTTACAATCATAAATAATGAAACATTTAATTTTCCAAACAATTTTCAAATTAATAAATTTTCTAAATTATTATTAAATTTTGTGTACTTTATAAATATTATAAACGAGAATCTACTATTTCATTCTATATATAATAATATTACAATATGTTTCGTTTCATTATAAATAATTTATCATGTAAAGTCGAAATCGTATAAATCGGGGAATAAATGTAAATTTATTTATTAGTTTATTAGAAAATTTCAATATTAATAATTTTAAATTAAAATTATATTTAAAACAAATTATTATGTTTTTTTTTTCAATAGTTCGAAATCGTTTCTTATAGTTTTCTTTGTAAACTTTAAATTATTCAATTGTAACAAAAATAAAATAGGTACAGAATATAATTACGCAAAAAAATGTGAAATATTTAATTAAACATGAAGAAACAATTAGTTTGTGATATTGCGTTTGAAAATTATAATTAATAAGCAATTATATTGTAATTACGTTTTTAATAATTAAATCTTTATTGCTAAGGCTAAGAACCTCGAATGGTTAATAGAATCGGTTTATGCACGGAAGAATCCGTGTTTACTGCTACTTCAATTTGAACAATTTGATTGAAACCGGATTCTCTTCTCGTATATAAAATAAAACAGTTAATGTATTTTTTTTTCTTCTTTTCAAATGAACGCGTTTTCGAGGCGTTAAAAATCCATGCAAACTCGCATGCAATGCTTCCAAATGCAAAGTCGAACTTATTGTAATTAGTTCAAATGTTTGTGTTACGGTTAATCGCGGATAGCGTAACTGTAACTGAACATCACATATTGTCACCTAATACAAAAAAAAAATATATAATAAGTCAAACAAGAAAAATCTGTAATTAATAAATATTGATTTTTTTTCTTCTAAATTTTAAATAATAATCACTTTTCCTGATATTGTGTACATAAGTAAATAAAAATCGTAATCTTATTAATTTTTCATATTTATTAATCATCGTTCAAAATAAACGGAATTTGATGATATGAATTTACAAAAAATTTTCGATTGAAATCCAGTTAGTAATTTTTTATATTTGTTTTGGTAATTGTATTTGCGAGATTTAATTTAGTGAATGTATCATTTGATTTAAGACTGTTTTCCTTGGGTTTTCTATTATTTCCAATTTTCTGAATTACGTTGATAACGTTTTATCTAATCGCTGATAAGTGAAGGTGATATGTACATGAGGACACTCACAAATACTAATAATTGTATTTGAACCACATCGATTGATTGATGCGGTGAGTAACGATTTCGAGGTTATTTCTTTATCAATTTTGTAAATGGGTAATTTTCGTTAGGCAATGAACGTGGATAAACCGATAAACCCGAGGGACCCGATGTCCGATTCAGATTTCGGCCTGAAAATCCTGAAAGAGCTCTTCGGACATCCTATATTGCTGCTGTACGTTTTGATAGTGACTTTGGTGCTGGTGCTGAGTTTGACCATAGCGTTGATAGTGAAGTGCGTTCGAAGATCGAGGAGAAACTCTTTCGACGAAGACCTAGAGATGAGCGGCGCCGACTTCGATAGTCAATCCCTGCTGGATTTCCTGCACGCGAACGACATTCACCTCAGTCGGAACTACCTGGACACTCATTAAGTGGCACCTGTCAAATATGACATTTGCAAGATACGTCAAACGCAGTTGTCAACTTTGGCGTTTCCCGGGAATCTCGATTAAGAAACGGGACGACCCGTACTCGTTTCGCCTTTAAACGTTGTGTAATGTATGTTAATTAATTGAAATAGAAACAAGTGTGGAAGACGCATATGCAGAGAGTGCCACTTCCATCGACGGTGCGCGTGTTTATTTTGGTCCGGCGATGATAAATATTATGTGTACTAATAACTTTAGCAAGTCCAGTAATTTCAGGACAAAACTATTCGTTTACTGTTAGATTGGTGTCCGTTATGTCACAGAAATTGTTAAATCGCACATCGTCGGAGCGTGCGCGTGCCGCCGTCAAAGCAAAAACCGAAAAACCATCGAAGCCTAGGCTCGCTTTATTAAATGGAACGAACGCCCCGTTGCAGCGCAAACCAACAACAACAACAACAGCGTCATAATGAGAATTGGAATGGAGAAATGCCAAGGAATTATATGATACCACAAAACCGGAACACATGCACACGCTCGAGCATTCTTCCTCATCCATCCTGCATTGTTCGCCCGATCTCTTTCGCAACGACAATCATCAAACGAACGACTGTGACAGCAAACAAGAACAATCGAAATCGGTCTCTTCTTATTACGATTCTTACCACTTTTCCTCTTTTGTCTGCGTCACACGTAAATCTCAATTACACAACACACGTCAATTTGACAGTTACAGTCATGATAGTTAGTAAAATATATAATTGCCAACTGCCGGATGAAAAATTACTGCGATCCAACATATAAGTCTAAACAATTAAAATATGGTAATTTACGACAGTGGTCCAACCTACCTTCACGTATCTAACCTATCTATAAAACACCAAATGACAGCAACCTATAAACAGATACACACCAAATGACAGCAGCCTAACAACCTAACCTATAGACGAACACGAAGAACTCGTATAAAGTAAACCAAAGTAAGAACTACAGGTTATTCAACAGGAATTATGTCGCAGCGGAAAATATCTATAAATAAACGGCATTTGCTTCTTCGTTATTCAAATTTGGAGCAATGCGGATGTACAGTTACAATAATTATACGAAATGTTTAGCGCGCGTGTGATGAAGAAGTCTTATTATATTTATTTATTTTGTTTTATAAATCTCCGGAATTCTCGAAGTTTTCAAATGATTATAAACGAAAAATTAATTGCGATGACTTTCATTCGCCGTACGCAAAGTATCCGGGGAGAAAAGCGCGCACCTTTTTGATACACTTTCCATCGACATTTTTATTACTCATTTTATTTGGGTGCGATTAGTCATTTGGAATCTCGCTTTTTCTATGAAAAATATTATACTTTCATTACTAAATATTGTATTCATCTAATGTAAACTTTCATTTAAATATTTGTAATTACAAGTCGAAATAATTAATAAATAAAAAATAATAATTACTCTAGTTTTATCTTCAAATCGTTATATGCGTATAATCTTAAGCAGTTAGTATTGTTCTAGATAATCCAGATATTTGCGTATCATTAATTCTTACTACAAACATAACTGCTTCACTGTGTCACCACAAATATTTACACTTTTTATTAGATAAAACACAGACTCAGATTTGATTCAAGTTCCATTTTGAAAATACAAAAAAAACAACGCAAATATATCCCTTTATTTTATTTACACGATTTCGCTTTTACACAGTTTTCTGACTAACCTTTTTTTTGTGTAAATCGATGATGCATCTTTTGAAAATTGTTGACATTTTAGATTGTTTTCGATTTACACAATTTTACTTTTTAAAATTCACAAATTCGATTTTCTAATAAACTTTTTTCTGTATGGATTTTTAATCCTAATTCCAATAATACTACAAAAAGTAGCTTAAGTAACAAAAATTAAGAAAAAATCTCAGCTTTTATTATTTTAAAATATAAGCAAAAACGTATTCGATAATTAAAAAAACAAGTAATTTGTTTGTCAAAATATTTTCAGTAAATTTGTTCTCAAAATTGATTTATGATTGAAATAAACGTAATTGTTTCATCATTACTTTTCACTTATTTAAAAAGTGTGAATAAATCTAAAGTAAATAATCATTTTGAATATCATTAATTAATTCTTAACTAATTTGAAGAAACAAGACAAAAATATTGTACAATTTAATTAAATTCTTGAAGAGACGAGTACTGTTTTTATAATACTTTTCTCATTCTTAGCATAATTATTACTTTCTTGAAATATAAAGATTGTATCTAAATTAATTATAAATGTTAGCTACTCCAGATGTAGAGGACATTGCCCTTTTTAGTTTTTTTTTTCATAAATAGAATTAATAATTTTTTGAACTTTAATGAGTATTTTTTTATTGATTAATAAAATGATTTAAATGTATTATTTGCGAGTCGAAGCAGCACTTTTACATTGTAGAAATGTAATAAGTTTCGGACGGGATAGGTTTAGAAGAGTCAGGTACGCTCGTCGTTGATTCGTTCGTTCGTGCATCTTCCTCAGGTAAGTGGGTCATAGTATATAAATACAAGTTCAAGGTATTACCGAGCCATTTCGAATCTTACTTCTGGTCGCGGTGTTAGCCTCCAACCAAACAACAAGCACGTCCGAAGAACTGCAAGAATCACGCACGAACAGCACAGACGAATAGGAGTGCGAATAGTTGAATTCCAAGAGATATTTCATTCATTGAGAAGAAAAGCAAAGCAAAAACTACAGGTGAGTTGATGCGGTTAACACCCTAAAAAAAAATAAAGTTGTTGTCCACTCTTCGTTATCGCGAAGGGAGTCAGTGTTTTTGGAATGCTACAGTTTTCTTTAAAATTTAATTTTTCTTCGCGATTTTTCTTCTTTTTGTTAAGAGAGATGAAGTGAAAGAAAGAGAAGAGGATGAGGAGGTTAACGCTCCGCGCACTCCATCTGTCCTACTATGCATTTCGTGACCTCTTTTAGCTTTCTTCAATGTTGCGAACGAATGAAAATAATAACAAACTCTAAGTGAAAACTAGTATAGAATTTGCCAAAATAGAAACAACAACAATAATTTGCATTCAAATCAATAATTTTTTTATAGAATTTACATTAATTTCAATGCTCCAATTTCTTAAATGTACATAAAAAATAAAACTTAAAATTGACTTTAAACCTGTTTTTTTAAATTTTTTTACTCAACTAAATCTCCGAATGTTCAATTAAAATTTTACTTAAACTTTAATTTTGTGAAAAAAAAAACCTAATATATTAATTACAAATATTCAATAACGAAAAATTCTTCTTCTAACAATGTTAATTTTGTAAATAAAATACATAATAAATAATTTTATTGCTGAAATCAAATTTTGTATAAAATTGTCTTGTATGAAATGTATAGAAAGTATGATAAAACGGTTCGAAAATCTAATGAACTGTAAAATCGTTTTTGGATATAAATATGAATCGTTCTGTAAAAAAAAGCATTAGCATTTCCGTTCCATAAATTGTGAAGAGAGAGAGAGAAAAAAAAAGAAGGAATTGGTGTCATACATTTGAAGAGGAGGAAAAGGTGCGCAGAGTACATAAAAAAAAGGAGAATAAACAGCTATTATTTGTAGCTGTAACTCGAATTGGAGCGACCGATGAGCGACGACGACACGAAAACCGAAAGAAAGAAGCACACGAAAACATAACGGACCTAATTATTGTCGGTATGCAAAACGGTCTTCGTTTGTGTCCGATTCATCATGTGAGCTGGAGCGGAGAACGAATCCGAAAACGATTTATTTATTAAAAATATAAAATAGACTTAGTTGGAAACCGGTTAATTGAGAGAGCTCTCTCGCTAACTGTTGATTTGACTCGACTTATTTCTCTCGCATTTCTTCGGTATTTTCCTTTCCAAAGATGATGATGATTAGCAAGCGCGATTTCGTTTCGTTTCGTCCGCACAAAAGAAACAGTTTTTAACGGATTCATTCCGCAATACTTATAATAAATAAATACCGTACGACTTTGAGGAATTGAATAAAAAATAAAAGTTTATTGTTCGAACAATGCGGTTTTATTTCCGGTGATGAAAGATGATCATCGAAACAATGGTTCCAAAATTAATAAGTTTTGCAATTGTTTTTATTTTGTTTGTACACAATAGTAAATTGTTGCATTGTTGCTAACCGACATGGCGAATCGCGCGCTTCGTTTACTATTTGTCACCTCGGGCAGAAGAAACGGAGGATGGTGTGAAAGTTCTGCAAATTTCCCCTTTCGCAGCGACGCTGAAGAAAAAACCCTCATGAAACTTTCGATATCTTCTAAATAACATTAATTTATGTTTAATCGAAGATAAAACTTTATTTACACTCATTTTTTTAATTTCGCTATAACACAAAATCCAATTAAATCGTTATAGATTTTCGCATAATCGAATTTTTCTGATGTAATAATGGAAGAAAAAAGCATATAATTGAGAGTGAAATACAATTTAATTTGTATAGATAATCTCATTATTGATAAAGTCGATTATACAGATTTTGTAAAGTTTATTATTTTTTTGTATTATTAAATGTTTTGTTCTAAACCAGCGTTTCTTAAACAGTGGGTCACCTTAAATGACAGTTGTCACCATTATTTTTATAATGGGCTTCGAAATGACTGCTGTCAAAATTGTTGAAAAAATGCGTTGCAATTAGATCGCGCTGCAAAAAAAAAGGTTGAGAATGATGAATGGAACTAATTATTGAAGATGGACGTTAGCATTTATTAAAAAAATCGTTAATTGCACCGTGTAATTACGTTCTCCTTTCTGCACTGAAGGAAAAGAAGCAATGTTCTGTGGAAGTAATTAAAGTATGAAATTAAATTAATATTGAAAACTGTAATGCGAAGATAAAGATCGTGTCTCTAAACAAATTAAATTATAATATATAAAACGGAATGAATCCGGAAGAAAACTCGTTTCGGAGAAAAGTAAACTTCTCGATCCGCATTCTTAGTTTAGATCGGGAAGGTCGGTCGGTCGAGTCTGTGCACAGCAACAGGTTACAGCAGGGCACTAGGTCTCGTTCGTCTCTTCGGTGTATAACCTTGTAACAGTTTCGATCCACGATCCGTCAGTTCATTACACCCGAACGTCTTTACCGTTAAAAAAAAAAGCCGATGAATGCAATCCCCGCAGCCGAGAAGAATACTAACTAATCATTGTTTACACTGTTAAAACATAGATTTGCAATCGGAATCCGGGTCAACAGGAAACGAAATAGAACTTCTCCAATTTAAAATAAAAAATATGATAAAAACAGTCAAACAAAAATTATTATTATTTTAATGTTGCGGATTAAACTTTCTAATTTTTGGAATCTGAATCTTCTGGATTCTATAATGATTCATTCACGTGATGACTGCTGGAAATGGAGACAATAATAATAATAATAATAATAACTACAGCAAAAAATAATAATGATTGTAGTATGTAAGAGCGAGCAATTTGAGAGGAATCAGAGCAAAAAGATGATCGTTTTACGCTTTCAACCGTATCAAAATGTAAATCAGAATTAATTAACTTTGATGCGATTTATTTAAACTTTAATTTTATTATAAATTAAAAAATCAATTTTCTAACATTCAGAGATTTAATTATTTATGATAAATAAAATTGTTATGTTATATAATCAATTTTTTATAATTGTATAAAATGTGCCCAATTTTTAAATATGGATAAAATATAATAAAAACAGAATTTTCGTATAATTGAATAATTTTTGAAATACAAGAAACAAATTTGAATATATTTTTTTTTATATTTTTTAAATCGATTATCAATGATTTTAGTATACATGCAAATTACGGATAGACAAAATGGAGTTAAAATTATCCGCAGTATTAAATATTGTTATAATTGAACTGTTTTTTTTTAATGTTATTTTTTTGTTGTTGCAGAAATGCAGAAGATAATTTTCGGTTGGGCGTACGTAGCCTTGATCTGCTCCAGTTGCATCGTGAGCACCTTCTCTTACCCGAACGTAAAGTACGAGAGCGGAAGTTTTGTGCCGGCGAGAACGCCTCAGCTTCCGTCGGTGAGGATCGAGCGGAAGTTCGCGGAAAAACCTAATGCAATCAAGAAAGTCGCTTTGGACGATCTCGACGACGTGAATACAAATTCCATTCAAGAGTCGTCCGGAGGATTTTCCTGGTCGAACTTATTAGGTAAGGAAGTTGTTGGTAAGGATCTAAGGTGCTTGGTTTCCAATCGGACGGCCATATGCGTACACTACCATCTACCGGGATATTCATTAATCGACTCGAATTGTTCGAAAAGGTATGGTCATGCAGATGATCTTCAACCCGGGCGGTAATCAGGTGGGACCGAACAAATCCGAAGGATTGGACGACGGCGGAATCGCTCCATCCCCTTGGGCGAATCTTCTTTCCGTCGGTCTGAAGATCATCACCGCTATTCTTGGAGGCGGTGGCGGCGGCGGAGATGGCATCGATAAAGTGGACAACGGATCACCGATGCAGGTAGTTTGAACAAAAATTCTAAGAACATCCCCAACAAGAAAACCAAAGTACAAAACTACAATAACCAAATACAGACACATACACAACAAAAAAAAATAAGATTAGAAGGGAAAACGTAAAGTTTTATAACCCAGGTTGTAAATACAACACTAATTACATTTTTCCGGGTACCCACTCACCCTCGACATATTTTAAGAATTTTAGAGAAAAAAAAAACAAACTAAATTAGCTTAAAGGCTTATTAGATTAATCCGAGAGAGGTGATAATGGATTAAAAATGTGTAAATATTTTAACTGAACTCCCCCAAAAGAAAACATATAAATAGTTAGACTATGCACTAGTAGTAGCTTCGCTTGCACAGGGAATACTGGCGGCAGTTTTATCGGCGGTGGTCGGATCCCAGAACCCGGATCAGGTCAACATGATGGCTAAACAAGCTGGAGAGGTGTGTATCCTTGAGAATTTAACCCTAGTACAAACAACCAAGTGAAACAGCAATTCTTCTGCTCGTAACGGTTTCAAGTATAATCGCTGAAAAAATAACTTCGTTCATCAACAGTTCATCAACATCGTGGTCAACCTGCTGGACGCCCTCAAAACCTCGTTCTCTCATCGATCGCTCTTGGCGAGGAACATCGGAAGAAAAGATGCGGTAAGCGATGCCACGGTCGCAGGAATCTCAATGATGAAAGGATACGTGAGATCGCTTTCAACAGCCAGCAGCAAATGCATGCAGAAGTACCTGTGCGATGCCAACAGGGAATGCACGAACGACATCGGACAGACGAGCATCTTCTGCCAATTGGGAACGTAAGTCAAAATTTATTGAAATGTCATAAAATAAGTGTTACTATTTTATTTTTCTGTCATATTTTTATTGTTGAGGAGGTTAAGTCAGTTTCCGTTTGACAGTTATTTTTAAATCTGATTTAATTAGTTATTTCCTTTGTTGGTTTATTTACAGTTACGCGACGAGTTTCGTTTTGGAGAAGTCGACAACCGGAAACAGTTTCGAATTGCTGTACGAGGCCGGAAGGAGAGGCAGATCCGGCGACAACTGTCACCAGGCGTACTTGGAATGCAACGAAGTCTAAGGACGAAGTCGACGAACCGCTAACTTAATAATTTATTTTGCTATCATTATTATCCAGTTTTTAAATGTGTTTTTATTTTTTTTTTTTGCAACGAAACGACAACATTTTTTCAATCAAAATTCGCCAAAAATAAGTAAAGAAAACAGTAAGAAAAAAAACAAGAACGCTTTAAATGTAAATAATTTGTTTCGTGCAATTCAAACTTTGTTTTAAGTAATTCAAAACCGAAATAGAGATGTCGCTTAATTTTGAAGATAATTGTCAATTTAGAAAACAAAAATAATTTAAATTTAAAATAACAAACGATTAAAAAAAAAACAAAAACACACTGTTAATGAATGTCGAGGTTAATGGAGCTCTTTAGTAAATTTAGTTTGAAAGACTGTGCAGTGAACAAGAGATTTAACAAACAAAAACAAACAAAAAAAATATCTACGAGAAACAGAAAAAAATCAATATTTCGCGTGCTTTGATGGTTGATGTTGAATGAATGAGATTGCGTGAATGTTCGGAGAGTTTATAAATCTATCTATTTCACTTATTTATATATATAAAAAAAAATATATGATTATTATTTGCATCTCGTTTCCGATCCTTGTATAAAAAAAGAGTGAAGAGAGAAAACAATGGAAATTTGTATTTTGTTCTTATATATTATATATAAAAGAGAAAGCAAATCGAATGTTTTATATTATTGCGTTATTTATATAAAAAAAATACAAATAAAATAAAAATAAATTATACAAAAAAAAAACTAATTTTACTTTTAATCCCAAAAAATTATTAGAATTATAATGTTATTGATTGGATAAAATTATAAAAATACACGACGACCAAATTAGTTAAATGCAACAAAAAATGTTAATATTTAGTTATATAGATAATATAAGAGAATTAATAAACTCTAATATGTCGATATGGTTGCATATGGTACATATTTATTTAAAAAAGTCATAAAATAATAAGTTTAATGATTGCACTTTAAATATTGTTAAAATAAATATAATTATTTTAATTTGCAACTTAAATAAGTAAAATATTACATAATTACCATCAATTTGGTTGCCTATGCTTTAACACTTTATTATTAATTTGTTTCCTGTATACAAATCTACACTATTAATTTAATATAGATGTTGCTATTATTTTTATTAATTTATATACTCAAATTTCCAAGCTAAATATTTATTTGAAATTTGTGTAACATTGGTGGCCTGATGTTCAAAGTATCAGCGGTGCACAAACTTTTTTTTTCTCTGAAATTTCCTATTACGTTTAGCAAATTGAGTGAATAAAAGAAAATACGCTTATATAAGCAATTATAGATTGTAAAACTAGTTTATTTCGTTTAAGTAATTAACACAATTTTGGTTCGCTTCGATATTTCGAAAATTCAATCAATCGAAATTGCATCTTGGAAATGTGACTAACGCAGTGGAAATAGAAACGATGCATCATGTACTGAAAATAATGTTTCCAACATGCATTTTCACATAATATGATTTATTAAATTACAATTTTTATTAACATTTTTTTTTATTAAATTTCTCATTAAACATCATCATTTATACTTCCAAAGAAATTAATTTTAACATTTTGAAAGTTTTTCTTTCGAAAATTAATTTCGAGGATTAATATGAAGCAATTGTTTAGTCAATGGTTTTGACATTTTGAAAAAATCTATATAGTTTTGTTTCCAACGTGTACTTGTTTTTTTTTTGTTGGTGGAGTTCTTGTGATTTCGTTCCGACCGTTGGGTTTAATAGCATGTAGAGGAAAAAGATCAATCGAAATGCATAATGAGTGCAGGAAACGCGAGAAATGCGACGAAATGGCAATAATTATACATGTTGCCGTTTCGTCGCAGTGCGGATCGAAACGAATCCAGAAAAGAGACTTTCAACAAACAAACATTTTCTTCCTGTACGTTAGGTTCTAATTTATTTGCGTAATTGAGTGAAAAATAAAACGCTGGTTGCCGATAATTGGAAACCCTCCAACCCCCTTTTTTTTCTTCAACATAGCACAAAATAAAATACACATACAGACTATAAATACTTCCGCATCGGCGCAGCCGTCGCGACGCTCCATTCGAAATATGTATAAGCATTATAAACGGCGTCAGCGTCGGCCGTTCCCATCCTGCAGAGACGTTTCCGAATTCCGTCCAGAAACGGATCAAAGCCGGCCGGCTAACAATCGATTCAACCAATTCGAGCACAAAAAAAAAGAAGGACAAAAAACAACGGACGACGCATTAAGGGCAGGATATATAATAAGAACAAAAAAAAAGAGTACTATGTTTATATATAGACGAATGGATAATTGATGTTCGGATTGGAAAAGCGATGATTGGAAAAGCGTAACTTATTTATTTCGCGTGATTCGAAATGAGCGGCGCTGGTGCGACGGATGGGCAGGATTCTTGCATCCTGGATGATCAGAGGGTACCGACGTCGCGACGCCGACGCTACGTCTCCTGCTTCAAGATCAGACTGAAGGCCATCCTCATGTTCCTGCTGCCAAAGAAGATTGCAGCTTTCTTTGAGCCAAAACGGGACGTCTCCAAAATCGAATCAGGTATTTTTATTTGATGCTTATTTTGCTATAATTTTTGGCAAAACTTAAATGCAAATATTTGAAGTATACTTTTTCTTTATTTTCTATTTATTTATTTTTTGTTCTTGTTATCTAATTATAGTGCAAATACTCAAATACTTCAAAAAATATCATTACTTAAAAAGGATTTTAGATTTAACGAATTAACAAACAATATAGTAAAAATTGCATTTTTTTAAATGATTCAATTATTTTCAAATTTGTTATTTTTTAAAATTGTAAATTGGTGAAAGTTGCGTCCATTTGAACTGCGGTGGATGCGCCGGGTAATTGATAAAATGATATAGACGTAACAAGTTTAAGGTCATCTCTGCCGCATGAATAATTACAAGAAAAACATTGAATCAAATTCGTGATTTTCTTCCAACAATTAAAATAAATATCGACGTTTCAATTAAACGAAAACAACACATTGTAATTTAGTTTAATTAAAATAATTAGAGTTCGTTTTTTCATTGCTTCCCTCAATCACCGAGGCGAGTCTTGATTAGGATTCTCTTTACGACGCTCGCTTTTGTTTCATTAGTTGTCTGTTGTTTTTAGCATCAAGTTAATTGAGTAAAGGCTAATTCTGTACGTTTCAGCCATAAAATCGGCAATTCTCATCCAGAGATGGTACAGATTGCATCGGGCCTCGTTGGAGCTGAGGAAACGGTACACGTGGACGATTTTCCAGAGGATCGAATATTCCAACGAACATCATCAGATCCAGGTGAATTGCAAATGTAAATGGGGTAAAATCAACGATGGAAAAATAATCGAGCGGAAAATGAAAGCATTACGATGGGTTTCACGGAAAATTACTCGTTTCATTTTTCCATTACGGAATTGAATTTGGAAGGCTTTTGTTATACTTTTTTTTTGTTTGTGTATGTAATATTGTTTCGTTGTTGCTAGGTAGCGCGTTTCCCGGTGCGCTTTGTTACTTTTTAATATAATCAATGATCTCGTTCTGCCAGGACGCGACGAGCTGAAAGGTTAAGCAGACCGCCGTCCGTGAACCCCCGAACCGATCACGACCCCTTTAATTCATTCATTGTTTCAGGCGAAAATACGATTTTTCATGCGTCCACTTTCTTTTGACATTACCGATGACAGATGACACGGAAATAAATTACATTCGTAATTGCTTACTCGATTATTCAAACATCAATAAATTTCAATTTTCGTATAAATTATTTGAATTTTTCTATTTACTAAATAAACTATTTACTGAAATTACCTCTATTATATATCAATTATAATTATTGATTATATCAGAACAGTTCAAGATATGAAGTTGAGAAATTTTTATTTATTTGTTTGAAAAGTAAAATCTGCTGTTTTAGGTTTACAACTTTTACCGATGTCTTCTGAACAACATTCCGATCGTCAAGCAACTAGCCGAGACGAGAGTGGAGAACGCTTCGATAGGTGAGATGAATCCACTTCTGATATTAGTAATTAGTTTCGATTTATTTGTACTTAGATCTGCTCAACATGAAGACGTGGAACGATGCGGAGGCGCAAATCCGCGCCGATAAGAAGTACAAGGGAATCCACGTGAACTTCCCGATGCGGAAGACGGACCTGCACAACCTGATTCAACACTTCAACGATCGCAAAGTGAGTTTGTCCTTGTTGGAGGAATAGAGTGGAAATCGATAGGCCACAAAGCGCGTGGGTCTTCGTTAAATCGCATTAACAAATTGTGCTTCTCAGTAGAAGTATTTAAATTGAAACGTAAATTACATTTGCAGAAGCCGAAATTGCACGCTTGTTACGTCGCCAAGATCCTGATCGAAGCTATTTTCCATCTGAGGAAACTGCCCAATATTAATGTACTTCACATGAACGTCTCGCAGGAATTTACAGTGTGCGGTGATATTCACGGACAACTCGATGATTTACTCCTTATCCTGCAAAAGGTTTTTTGTTTCTTTGTCTTTTGTTTATAAAACATTTGAAAATAATGGATTTTTTTTTGTTTGCAGAACGGTTTACCGTCGCAGGAGAATCCTTACGTTTTCAACGGAGATTTCGTGGACCGCGGCAAATGCGGTCTGGAAGTCCTTCTGATCCTTCTCTCCTGTTTGCTGGTATTCCCCGAAGGGATGTTCTTGAATCGTGGAAATCACGAAGATTTAGCCGTCAACGAGCGGTGAGTTGCATAAACTTAATTCATTTGCATTTCATTTACGTAAATTGCGCAGCTACGGATTCTACACGGAAGTCGAACTAAAATATCGGGTAAGAGATCGCGTTTATATTTTTCTACATTTTTCAATTACCGAAAACCAAAAGTAATCGGAAACAAATTGATCGTCGTTACCATTAGCGACACAACAGCAATCTGTTCAAATTAATCGAGGAATTATACAGATGGTTGCCCTTAGCAACTGTCATTGATGATCGAATATTCGTGGCGCACGGTGGAATTTCCGATCGCACCGAGCTTAGCGTCATCAGGAACGCCAACAGGTCCAGGGTAAATTAATTTGACAGTTCGCTGTTAACCTAACTTAATTCTCAATTTCACTTAGTTCGAGTCCATTTTGAGGCCATCGGAAATGAGTCAAGAGGATATGTCCGAAGAGGATAAAAATATTTTCAACGATGAATGGACGCAGGTTGATTCAATAATTTAAAAAAATATATTAATTATCATAATTATCGTTTTTTTTGTAGGTTAGGGATTTACTGTGGAGCGATCCAGCTTCCACAGACGGTTGCGCTGCCAACAAGATCAGAGGTGCGGGAACGTTCTTCGGTGCGGATGTTACCGAAGAGTTTCTTCTGGAGAACAATTTCGATCTGCTGATCAGATCGCACGAATGCAAAGCGGATGGGTTCGAGATCACTCATCGGAACAAAGTACGCTATACTTAACGAAAATATCTGATTCCAACCCTGTAACATTTTCACCTGCAGATTACACAAATTACAGGTAGTCCCCAATTTTGGGTTCGCTACAAAGGGTGGCGCTGCACTGAATATTTCATATAAGCACGTGCAGATGGCGCGAATACTTTTAAATTAAATATTTGCCGAGTGAAACGTCCATGATGTTTCCCAACTAAAATGAAAGATGCATTTCAATTGAATCGGATTACGATTTTATTATAATAAATATTTCGAAATAGAAATTTATTTCATGTCACTTCTCGGTATGTCATTTGGGTTGCCTAAAAATATTTTCTCGAGTATTTTTTTTTCATTTAAGCTTTAGTAATATTTCTTGAGATGTCGCTTCAAGTACGGAATTTAATTCTAATTGAAAATTTGTCTAATGTAATTATTTCTTCTTTATTAGTTGATAACGATATTCTCGGCTTCGAATTACTACTCGGTGGGTTCGAACAGAGGAGCGTACTTGAAGATCTTCGGTTCGGACTTGAAGTACAAAGTGGTGCAATTCAACGCGAGTCGCGCGAAGAGTCTCACCTTCCGCGAGAGGATCGACATCGTAGAGGCTTCTGCCATCAGAGAATTGTACAGGCACATCGAGATCAACAAAACGAAGCTTCTGGTCGCCTTCAGCAAATTCGATCCCGACAACGACGGTATAAACTATCACTATCTTGCAAACTTGAATCGTTTTAAAAATTGTTAAAAAGCAAGATATGGTAGTCAAGATATGTTTACATGTTAGATTTATTGTTTAGGTGTTATTAGCTTGAAGGATTGGTGCTGCTGCATGGAAAAGACGACGGGATTATCGTTGCCATGGCGATTGTTACGAGAAAAACTTGTTACGCAAGACGGCCGAAGTGAGATGGTTCTCTACAACTCGACGTTTTCCAAGTACAAATACTCGTTGAGCGTAAGTCAAAATACTGAAGTTTTACATTATTATCTGCACTAGATAATCTTGTTATTTTTAGAGTGACGGTGAAGGTGTTATGGACATCTTGTACGATAACAAAGTAAGATTGCAGAAGATCTTTCGAATTATCGACAAAGACAATGCAGGTAACGCCAATTTAAACTGACATAAACGAAACCTAACCTAAATTAATATGACATTAACAAAACGTAACATATCTCAATTTGACATAACGTTAAACTGACATATAATATAAACTGAAATAAAGTAAATATTTTGTTTAGGTTACATTTGTTTGGAGAAGTTGCTGGAAGCCTGTAATGCTATCAACGAGAGGTTACCGAATGCTGTGAGCACCGACGATCTGGATGCGTTTTTCAATTTGATGGATACAAATAAGGACGGTGGCATCGATCTGAATGAATTTCTGGAGACTTTCAGGATAGCCAACGCGGGTTCATCGACGAAAGTGGAATTACCTGAAGCCGTCGTTGTAGATGATGTAGATCTGGACCAAGTGGACATTACGCAATCTCCGTATTCCGATGAAGTGGAAATTTGAATTCGGAATCAGAGAATGAAGTCTACTACTTCAGTATATAAAGTCAATGGGCCAATTATACCAAATATTATCTTTACCTTTCTTTATTCATATTTACATATTCTATATAGAGAATTATTCAATTATATTATACTAAATAAATGCTATGCTATTACTAAAGTAAATAAGTGTAAATTTTCTATAAATCCCAAAACCAAAAGCTAACTTTAAATTGAGGTTCTTCAAATATGTATTTGTGAAAGTGTATGTATTATGAGATGAATAAAGGATGCGAAGCGGTCGAAGAAGAAGAAAAAAAAAATAATAAGAAAAGAAAGCTCGGAGAAACAATGATGCCATCATTTGGTGCGATGTTCCACAACGTTGATAAATAATAATGGGGAGATTAGAGGATCATTAAGAAACCTTTAATTCCATTCCTGAATCCTCTTCCGTTATCTGAACGGGATTTCCCATGAATTCCGTATGCAAAAGAGCGAAATTGATGAGGAAACTCGGACAGTGGGAATCGGCTGGTTCCGATGGCGATGCTTTCTAAATCATTTACCTATCAAATGTGGAGATGGTAGGATGAAGCTTTGTGAATGGTTACATCGTTTCTTCCGCGAACCGAAGACATGAATATATTCATGTTCGCATTGTTCCGTTTATTTGGGTTGGAAACGTTGGACGCAGTTTTTATGGAAATTATTAATTGCCGAGAAAAGCGGTAGTGTTAATTTCAATCGGACCTGCGGCAATCCACATAACAATGCAATTCCGAATATGAAACGAAACGGTAACGAACTGCAGCTTTATTGAGCAAGCAGACTTCGGAATGGAATGGTTGTGGAGAAAAAATAATCGAGGAAGTCCTCGTTTATCCATTGTTGCACAAGGCGCAATCCGATTCGATTGTTCTTCGATGTGCACGCGTTTCTCTCTTTCTCCACCGCTCGTTGTTTGTTGAATTATTCAACGACGTTCCGATACCAAACTTGAAAAAGCATGAGGAATATTTTGCACCAAAAAAAAAAAAAGAGTTACATAATTAAGTCGTAATTGAATGATAGATAATTACGGTCGCAGATTTAATAAATTAGATAATTTTAGGTTAGATTATCACACAATAAAAGAAAAACAAATGAAGTTTTATTAATTTACGAAACTTACACACATTTATTTAAATTACAGTTTCAACATTTAGGAAACTATTACAATTATTATTACATTTACTAAAAATGTACAAGATTAATTATTTTTATTGCGACGTTTTTTCATTAAACTTTTTTTTCATATTTATAAATAAAAATCTTTTAAATTCATATAAAATATTTTTTTATTATTATTATTATTAAACCAAAAAATAAATTTTTTAATTTTTCATAAATATTATATTTTATACATTAAAAATTTCGTATACTAAAGCAGATTGATTTTGAAATAAAATTACTTTCCAGAATTCAAGAAAGAAATAAATCTTGTAAATTCACAAAAATTTAAATTTCTCTTAATTTTTCATGTTTTTCTTATTATCACACAATAAATTTTATTATTTAAACAAATTTGGAAGAAATTTTTTTATGAATCTTATATTTTTATCATTTTCAATAAAATATTTGTTTTTAGAGAAATTGAATAATTTTAAAATAAATTTTGTACATTACAAATTTATTTTTTGAAAATTTTGTTAATTTTTTCTTTTTTAAATATTGAAAAGGTTCTTCAGTTTAAAATTGATATTTTATTAAAATTTACTTGATATATGTGAATTAGTCATGTGTTGGCTGGAAAACAAATGAATTTTGTTGTGTCACACCTAACAACAGCGCGTCGATATAATTGATCCCCTTGCAACACACACGAAGGCGATTAACGTTTAATTAGGAATTACGTGCGTTAAACGATGTCGTTTTGATAATGAAAGAAGGAAGGTTAGGATATCTCAAGTCGTGGAATTATTCAACCAATTTTCTTTTTCTTTTCCATCTCCTTCTATTTCCTAAGCAATTATCCGTAATAAGTGTTAACATAAGAATATTCGTTAAACATTTATAATGAGGCATTGCGATTGCGACACCGACGGAAATGTACAATTTACTTGGCAACACGATATTCGTGACACGACGAACGACTTCCGCGTCGACTAAGAAATAAAGACGGGAATCCTTCGGAGTTTTCTGGGCATCTGCGAACGTCGAAAAACTCTTTTCGCTTTTCCACGCACCTGCATTTCCCGAATTAAGTATAATTTTTTTAATCATAGGGTTTCCTCATTGCTACCATTCGTCGCGTGGAATGTTATGACGATTGAAGGGGAATTAATAATAACCACTAATTGATAGCAATTTGGCGGTGAAACGTAGGCAAACACCCGAGGCTTTTCTTTTTTGTTTCGTTCATCATTTGTCTTCGGTTTTCGTCGAATGCTAATGTAAAAACACCGCAGACGTCGGGGGTGGCTCTGGACGATAAATAAATGAATCGCCATTACGTAATTAAGGGGGTGAACACGTCGATACGTTTCCAGGGCCAATAAATTAGACTTAATCAGGGCCGTTTAGCGTTGAATAATGGAGAGATAGATGCCCGTCGGCGTCTTCTTCTACTTCTCCTTCCTCGCCGTGCTTTATTTTTATTTTTTTTCGCTTTTACTCCTCCGGACACCTGCCAAAAGCTCCATTGTTTCATCATCATCATCATCATAATCATCATCGCCGCAGTCGAAAACAAAAGAACGAAGGAGTTCTAGATATTTCACCTGCTTAGAAAACGTACATATATATACAAGTTTGTGTTTTCTGTGGTTGCGTGGATTAGAGGCATTTCGTTTACATAAAATTCCCATAAAGCGAAAGTAATTTTCGGACACAATGCAAAAATTATGCGCGCGGAGAGATTAAATTCATAGCAAATTTTCAATGTTTTTTTTTATATTTGTTCGAATACGATTTACCCCGTTTCTTTTAAGCGAATCGATTATTTTCTCTCCGATCGATAAATCAACTGTCAACGTCAAATTCACCTGTCAACGAAGAACGTCATTTTTTGTTTTGTTTTGTCATCTGATCACCTGTTTATTGTAATTTTTAGATTTTTTAAATTCTAATACACGCAACTTTGATCTTAAACTAAAAATCTATTATTTATATTAATTTTTTTTTTGGTCACCTGTTTATTAAAAATTTCATTTTTTAAATTCTTTATTATTTATACTTATTTTTGCATGAAATGTAACTCTTTTTGTTATATTACACTTATTTTATATAATTATTCAATTTTTTAAATTCGTATTAATAAAAATCTATTATTTTTATTAATTTTTACAAAGAATGCAACTTTTTTTTGTCATTCTTCACAGTTATTTCTACACAAAACGTATTGTTTTGTTATGAAAAATCATTTTGCAACTTTTAGTCATCTTTCAACTGTTTATTAAAAATTTATTTAAACTTTGGCCTAAAATTAAAAAAAAAAACTATTATTTATATTAATTCATTGTAGAATTTTCAGAAAATGCATAAACTTTATAATTATGAGTTTATCTTAATTTGAAACAATTTTAATAAAATCTATGTTAAATACAAATCATGTGAATTGTAATTGAATGTCAATATTTTTGTATTTTATTTTTTCAAATCGATTGAAAATGTATGAATAAATGATAAAAATATGTCGGTTTTCTCACATGCGGACAATCGATTGTAATGATTTAACGGATCTAATTACGCAAAGTGGAAACGAAACGGAAACGAATAAGAAAAAACGAAGTAAGAAAAAGCTGAGAGCGTTTCGGAATTACAAATTGAAATATCATAAAAATTTCATGCACTTTACATTTATAATGGGTTCTTTATATATTTACTTCCATTATACTTTTTTTTTATTACTTGTTCTTCGTTTCGGCTGCTGGTCATTCTTTCTCCGCTTATTTTTTGTATGTTTGTTTAAATATTTATAACCGGAAGGAAGGAGTCCACCTCTATATAAATATAAACGAGTCCCAGTTTAATTGAATTTAAAGTGTGTGTGTGTGATATAAATACAATGGGAGACGAACGGTCTCGTCGGAGGAGAAGAGAAGAGAAAAGGATCGTCGCAACAACACAACGCTCGCATCAATCTTCCTCACAGTCGTCTCGTTTTGCTCCACTCTTTTTGTCCTCCACCTGCTCGATATCCGTCATAATCACCGAAATATCCGTACACTTTACATTACATAACATACACACACACACATTTTTTTTTATTAGTGTACATCAACCGTTATTTTCTAATCACGATGCTATAATTACCTAATTCATATTCATATTTCATCCGACACGTATTTACTTAATAGAACACAAGCCGCACGAAACGCCTTTCAGCTTTACCATGTGCTCTTTTTTAATTGGAATCATTATTCGATCATTCACATATTAAAGTCAACTTAATATTTAACCGTGTCACATTTCATTTGGAATTAGATAACCTGCTCGAACGATCCAATTGCGCGGAAAATTTTATGCTTAACGTTTTCGAATTTGACATTTCACGTTTCGCAAATATTTAAATTTTCATAACACTCATCAACATTTTTCATATATTCCTTTAATTATTAGATAATCAATATTTTAGAGGAAATCTCGCGCCTAAATATCTAATTTGTATTTCGCTTAAAACGAGCCAAATATTTAAAATTTGACATTTCGACAATATTTAGTTTTGACAGCAGTCTTTTCACATAATTTAAATCCTTGTTAGATAATTATTATTTTTATGTAAAATGTACAATTAATTATTAATGAACATCACAGGCCCAATATCTTCTAATTGGAATCTCTATAGCAAATCTTTTTTAAAACAATATGTCTTGATTCAAAATCAGGCAGCGTAAATTTTAAATTTTAAATCTTGACATTTGACAGTGACATTTCGCAAATATTTAATTTTTTGACAGTGTTCACAAATATTTTTCACCTATTCATCTATTTGGAATTTTTATGTGAAAACTTAATCAAATATTTAATTCTATCATATTTTATTTAAAATTAGCTTTTCTGCTTGAACATCCAATTGAGCTGAAAATTTTATTGATGACATTTGAAAATTGATAGTGACATTTCGCAAATATCATTAAAGTTAAAAAATTATATCTATTTTTTGGTTTAAATATAGAAAACTATAAGAATTTAGTGATTATTTGATATTCTTAAGTACTTTGAGCAAGTGTTGTGCAACGTCGTCTCCGATTATTATTATGTCTTCTTTGTCCGTTCTCGAATGGATGCGATGCTTCGTTTTGTATTCTTTTTCTCCTGTTTGTTTCTCGTTTGTTCGTCTTATTATTATTATTTGGTGAGGAGTTAAACAGTTAACAGAGGCATAAAGAATTGGAACTCCCTTCTTCTACTTCTTTTTCGTATTATTTTTTTTTCTGTTGCTGTACAGTCCGGTTGGTTGTCAGCCGACGGAATTTTATATTAATAATTTTGACACAGGTTCGTTGGGTATTTTATTAAATCTGAGTAGCCTTATTAGTTCGTTATCTAGATACGACGTAGCTGCCGGCCGATGCCGTGCAGAGGAGGATGGAAACTAAGCGAAGTTGCAAAGCGATGAGTGGAAGAGAAAGATGAAGATATGTTAGAGAGACGAGCGCAGCGGGAAGTCTGAATCCTCCACCTCCTCCTTTTACTGCTTCTTCTTCTTCTTCTTCGCATCATCGGCGGATGCTTCTGCAGCAGCTCGATGGACCTTCATCAGATCCTCTTCCAGTCGGTTGGGCGATGCGCCTCGCTCTTACAGTTCGACCCCGCTACTGTTCTAACATTCTTCTCTTCATCCAATTCCATCTCTTTCTCTGACCATTCGCATTCCATCGCAATGCGATGGAAATATTCACTCCCGACTTTTCTACCATTTACCCATCACCATTACCATTCCTCGGAGGTGTTTGTTTTAGGTGTTCGAGAAAGCGTTCTTCTTCGGCTCGTCCTCCATTGCCGTTACTATTAATGTTTTTTTCTTTCTTTTTACTTAACTTATTTTTCGTAATACTAATAATAATAATGATCGGTTATGAGCTGGGCAGCGTGAGAAAATATTATACACCATGACCGAAACGTATTACGACGATGATCTGCGCTCTCCCGATGCTTGCGTGTTCTCTTCTCTTCTCTCCGCAAATTGACCTTTAGCTTTGGGCACGAGCAACCACTATATTATATTATTATTATTGCTTGTAACGTACGTTTCGTAGATGCTAAACTTTATAGTTGTTGTCTCAAACAATTGATAATTGTATCATTTTTTAATTAGAGTAATTTGTTATAGATAATATCTAATTGATATTTAATTAATTATTTATTTATATTTTGGGTAAACGTTTTGGGAGTCTAATTATGGTCAATCGTAAAATTACACGTTTCCTCGGAACCGAACATTAAAGCAGGAAAAGAAAAGAAAGGATTGAAGCAGAGGGATTAATTTTATTTCATCGAAGACGGATCGAAGCAGGTGCAGTTGTTTGTGTTCACTGTTTCTCTATAAACGATGATGAAACAATGGGTTGGCAGCCCTGGACCCAGGTGATATCAAGAGGCTCGCGCTAATTTGTGAGGAGGTGAAAATAACAGGTCGATTATCATATCTTCATCATCGCGTAGAAAACAACGCGTTATTATTATAATTTTTTATTTCTACGGCCGATTCAAAGTCAACACACGACTCGATTATTTATTACCACCACAATTCGATATTCCCGGTGGAGGGTGGTGTTTTTTTTTTATCCTATCTGCACACACGAGGATTTACCATCTTTTATATCATCATCATCATCACGGTCGATACGCTGCTCGCTCGGTACTTAGGCCCACCGAAACCGTTCATTTCGGACAAATCCCTGTAATCCGATCCCCCGTTCGACCAGTGTAATTTACCGCACAAATTTATTACCAGTTTAAATGCATATAAGTTGGTAATATTGTTTGTTCACCTATAACAAGATTAATTGACATTTCCGTTTTTAGAAACGTCATAATCATAATGTTACCATTTCAAGATCATAAGTTAATTATAAATAAACTTTTATTAATAATTAATTATTTTTAATAAAATAATTTAATTTTAAATTTCTTCTTTATAAAATTATCATCTCATTATACAGTGTCAAAATCTACTGATTTTTAATTTTCTTAATTTGTTTTAATATTCAAAATTCCTTCTAAAATTTATCTCACTATACCAAATAGTGTTTTATTTTGATATAATAACAAAAGTTAAACTTCTTTATTGCCTTTACTTCTCGAGATCACGTTTTTCTTCTTCTTTTATTTTAAAATTCATCTTTTTTTTTATAAATACATTTTCGTTCGCTTTTGCATGTAACGAGCGAACAAATTCGAAACGCTGCTTTTCACATCGATTACTCCTTGGATGGTTGCGTTCCGATGCCTTCCTTCCTTCACCTTTGGTCGTCGTCTCATCCTCCTCCTCCTCCTCCTCCAACTCTACCCAACAGTTCGGTTTCTTTGTGAAAGGATTCCCTTACCAAATATCAGAGATGTATACAATACAATTTTATAAAAATAAATATTTAAGCTTTTTTTTTTTTCAAACTGTCATAAAAGAAGCGTTACTATTTTCATTTGAAATAACTTTCAATTGAATCAAATTAAATAGAAAATTTATTTTTCACCAACTTACATAAACTAACAAATTTGATTTAACGTAAAAATCAATAAATTAAAAATAACATCGCAAAATTTAAATACATATTTTTTTAATTTTTCCTTTCGATTAATTTGTTTATTATTCACTTAAAGTAAACCCAAAGGTTAACAAAATATATTAATATAAAATTTTAGCGTTTATTTTATATGGTTATCAAATGAAAATTGTCAAAACCTCAACAGAAAAAAAATGAATTTAATTTAAAATAGTAACGTTTCTTTTATGACAATTGTCAAATAAATCTCAGATGATAATTTAATTGTTTCTAATAATTTTTTTATGTCTTAAGAGATTTTTTTTTAAATGAATGAATGAACTACTTTATTTTTTCTTTGTAAATATTGTCAGAAATTGAATGTACGAACGTCCTGTTATTTGCGTCAGCATGGATTTTGTATTCATGAATAACTTACAATTGGATGCACGTAATTAGTTCGTCGTCGTTACGAAATTACAGGCTGCGACGACGGGTATTCTGGAGCGAAGACGATGTCAAACAACAAGCGACGACGACAAGGACGAAACCGAAGAACGGCCGAAAGAGACATGCATGCAGATGTCGAAGAAATCCAAACACTCCCATATGGTTTCCCTCCACCACCACCATCATGCATATTATTTACATTTACCTACAAATTACCGAAAGACACATATAAGAAACATTTCATTACACGCTTTTTTCCCATCCAGCGTTTCCTTCCTTCCTTATACGAGTTTTTCGGCGTTCCATATTTTCGGTGGTCCGCACCCCGCAATTTCGATTTCGGTCGTTAAAGACGGACAATAAACACTCTCCAACTGCAACAGAAAGAAAAGGTATACACAAAAAAAAACTATATAAACAGTCTCATTATACTTTATTATTATACTTATCGTTGGAGGTTCGTCCTTTTTTTTCCTCTCTCCACTGGACAGATTAAGCTCTATAAAATGCGAGTAATTATGAGCCTCCTGATCCTCCCCCTTTTTCTCTCTCATCGTTTTTTTTTTCACATAAAAGCTCCGAAATTAAAAAATCTTCACTCGTTGCATGTTTCTCCCTCAATTCAATTCAATTCAATCCATATGCTCAAAGATTTATAAAACTATATATTATTTTTTGAAGAAAGTATTATTTTTTTGAAGAAGAAAATTCATACAATGAAAAAGTTATTTTTATTCAAATATAATCACACATTATAATGAAAAGATTTTTTTATTATATAAATTATATAAACTTTTATTTTTATTAAAGTATAACTATTTTATATGTTTTAAAATTGACTTTTTATGTATTAAATTAGAAATCATTAATTTGCAGGAAAAAATAAACAATAATTCCAATAGAAATTTTTTTTTTTTTTCACCAAACCTATTAGTTACCGTAAAATGCGTTGCTTAACTTTGGTCATTACTATTGATATAGAGTGAAAGATTTATCAGGATATATATATATATATATATTTTATTAGTGAAGAAGTGAAGCATCTGTTGACCGGGGGCGGCAATTAGGAGCGAATTTGCCTCCCTAAAGTGGAACACGTGCATGCGAACGGCGATAAAGAGAGTGTGAAGAATGGAAGAGGAGCAGTAAATATCGAATCACGTCCACACAACTTATGCGACACAATCAGAATCTGCGAAGCCTCGAGTATCCTTCTTCCCGCCACCTCTCTCATCCCCATGACAACTGCTTCATGCGTTTTGTTCGTTGTTTACGAGAGATATCGCGTTGCACGTCCGAAGCCCACTATTTTATTATTTCGTTTTAGTAACAGAGATCACAAGGTTTTTCGGCAAATTTAAGTGCGGTAATTTCGCACGGCACACCAAACCTCCTCATCCTCCTCCTCCTCCTGCTAACCACAGAACGTTTCTTTTGACGAAGATGTATGCCCCAAATTACGGTCGTCCGCTTTGGAATCCATTAATATTACTCATCTGTAATTATCACGGACTGCTTGAAGAAGAGATAACAATCCCCGCGATCTTTCATTTTTCTTTATTTCTTTTATTTTCTTATCTATCTCTTTCTACTTCTGCTGCATTGTCGATATTCGGATGCGGTTTACACCTTTCGTTGTTCAGATGCCGGAGATACCGTAGTTTTTGGCCCGCGGGACCTTCTCTGCCCACCTGATTCTATCTGGAAGCGCCACATAAATTTCGTGGTTTGATCTTCCTACTTCTCCACCTCCTCGACAGACAGACGCTTTTCAATGGTTTTTCTTGCACTTGACCTTATCTTAACGTTCGCCTCGAAACGACTTTCAACACTTTCGGTAGAAAATAAAAAAACAAAAAATAAAAGGAGCTACGGAGAAACAGTCGAACGAGTAAGTTTAATTGACAAAATGTAATCTATCTCCTCTTCTATACATACTACATAATCTAAATCAAAAAAAAAATATATTTATTTTATTATATTATAAAAAATACTATGTTTTATTTTATATAATTAAACATAACCTAATATGATTAGAAATTCAATTTGTAAATAAGAGATGTGTCCAGATTTGCGTACGATTTAAAATTTTAAAAAAGCAGAACCGAAAACAAATTGCAAATATTTAAAAGCGGCAGCAGCAGGAAAGAAAAAAAGTCGACAGCAATTACGCAAGACGATACAAGTGGCAATTACACGTGGAAGTATCGCATATATACATTATTTTTTTTGTTATTCTTTCCTGACCCGTCCAGTATTTATGTCCAATTAAGGCGAAGCAGTGCATCTGCATCTGCGTCGGTGAGGAAAGATTGCGTCCGGAATTGGGTCACAAAATTGATGGCGAGAATAATAATTAAATTTTCGGTTTCAACCGTATAATCGCCGTACGCATTTATTATGTGCTTGCATTTTTTCGTTGTTATTATTGTTTTTTTTTTTTTCATATTTGCAAACGAAATCGAGAGTGCTTCGATTTTTTAGCGAAACGAGGTCGCAAGCATTATTTTTTTCCTTGCAAAGAAGACATCCAGGTGTTTCGTAAAAGATTGAAACAAAAACGGCTCGAAATTAATAATAACACATTAACGTCCCTTTTGTTTTCTGTCAGTTTTCCAGGTGTAAATTTCTTTGCTGGGATTGAAATACGTATATAATGTGAGTGAAATTATTTGCTTTTATGATTTTTATGCAATTTTCACGCAAATCTACAGATTAGGGTGTGGTGTATAAATAAAACTGTCAAACATAAGTGAACTAGTTTTTCAATTTGTAGTGGTTGGTAGTTGTAGGATCAACTTAAATACTTGTATGTCGCTATATAAAATTGTATGTGACGACAAATGTTTTATTTTTGTAGTTAAAACAATATGGTTTGAAAATTTGAAATTTCAAATCTTCTGTGCGTATTTGCTTGTTTTTGGGGAAATGTTGGAATGTCGATGAGTCGTGTGTTTCGTGTTGCATAATGCGCGAATTTTGATGGATGCGCAATGCGCGCTTAGTCCTTGTAGTTCGCGGCGCGCCGCCACCGTTATTAATGCGGTTACTTTGGGATCAACATATTTACGTGATGTGCGGAGGACGAGGATCGTCGTCGGTGCTCCTGTTAATGTACTTCCAAGGTGATCTTCGTTGCTAAAGGAATGATTGTGGTGCGGCGGAGGGACGACAGATGGCGGGCGCCCCATCTTTCGCTTTTGCTCCGGCGAATGGGATTTATGTAAAATGATTTGTCAACGTCGGTGGGAATCGGCGGAATGCGACCGACCCGAGTAGCGAAAGGACGTTCCGCAACCAGGACATCGACCATCCGTCATCGAAGACGGTGGTCCTTTGGTCGGGACGATGCCGCTCGAACGCAGCACTAAACGGAAATTATTCAGGACGATTATCGTCCATCAACTAACTATGTCCATACATACTCACTTATAATTGGAACGCATTAATCCCATTACCCGGGTATGCCTAATTATTTATGATGCCGAGCATCTCTACCATCATCACCATCATCATCAACAACAAGTACCTCTTCCTTCTTTTCTTCCTCTTCTCCCTCTTTTCATCGCCGTAATCCGCAATTATTCATCAATACACGCAAGATCCTTTTGCATTTCATCTTTTTCTCTGCCTCTCCAATATGAATGCATCGCATTGCTGCATAAACTCGACTCTCGGCTTCTTCGACCATGAATAAATCACATCCACTTTTGCACCGAGACCGAAAATCTTTTCAATTCAACATCATTAATGATTCAACTCGTAATTATTTCATAATTAATTTGCTCCTCTCTCGTGGTCATTTTATAAAACTGCTACATCTTATAGATCACTAATCACCCTGATGCATGAAACAAATGAAGATTAACGTCAAATATTGTGGTTGGTGGAAGGCAGACATCATCAAATTACATTGTGGCAATAGCGATAAATTCGGCGTCGTCCGTTAATCACGGACGTCTGGTGACGCCCCTGCACGATATGATATGCAAAGTGCAGGGTCGGACCGGGCATGTGCCTAATAGGCATGTGCTTTAGGAGGTAATTACCATCGCGCGCCGTCGCAGCCACCCCCGATCGTCCGAAATTACCTCCGGCAACGGCCAATGGAGACGCGAAATAATTGCCCCCTCGCCCCCGTCCAATTGGCTGCGGAAAAACCGTCCGGGGTTGCACACAGGTGGGGGGGGGGGCGGGGGCGATGTGCCGCCACCTCACGCGGAACTAATTGTCCTCCTACGCTCTGCCATTCTTCAAAACTCAAAACACTCCAATGGCGTACTCTATCGAATTAATCATTTTTTGTTATAAAAGAAGCACCGGACAAATCGAACACGTTATTCCTTATTCATGAAACAGGCTTGTAATAACGTGAATACGAAGCGGTATTAAAATATTCAGAATCATGTTTATATAAATTCGAGTTCGTGCCTCCGAAACCCAATTACGCTTGTCAACGATCTTGACAATTGAAGCACGAGCAAAGCGCAGGCTTCTTCGTGTCCGAAACGAAATTAAACAAAAACAAATAAGTAAACTAATGCAGGAATTTGTATTTTTTTTTTTGTTAAAAGCAAATAAAAATCAATTAGTTTTATTGCAATTACGGTTTCATTAATTAACGATCGGCAGTTAAATTTTTAATTGGTTTAAGTGTGATTATAAAAAAAAGCTTGTAGATTGTTTAACAGTTCTTCTTTTTCCTTTCTTTAAAGTTCGAGAGGTGTGGTAATGAGAGCTTATGAGATCACGTAGTGAATATTACCAGGGTGTCGCATTGTGGTAGTAATAAGTAGTCCGGGTGAGGTAGATATGGATTGAGTGAGTGTGTTGTAGTAGTTGGGTTGATGAGGTCGGTGAGGTGAGGAATAAGTTGGCTTAGGTAGTCACGTCCGTGACATTAGGGTGCGGTTCGAGATCTCATTTGTTCACGGAACAACCGATAAAGTTGGCAGCAGCCCGGTCCATAAACTGGGAAATAAATCAGGCCGGCTCTGTCTCCGATGCAGTCAGAGAGAGAGAGAGAGAGAGAATGAATAAGATGTTGAGGTGAAAGTATGGAAGAGGGAAAAAGAGAGAAAGAGATTCTCTCTCGAGTGTCGTCGGATAACGATTTTATTCCACAAATAAATGTAACCAGTATCGGGGAGCAGCAAGCAGCAAACACACTCAAACCATCCACGTTCATCCTTCTTAACTAACTCTTCTCTCTCTCCTTTTCGCTCACTATTTTTTTTTCTTTCTTTTGCGTTTAACTCTCGCCACGACCACGGACAACAAGGCAAAAACAAGTGCACTCGTTGTCAGCTCCAAACCGAACATAATCCATTCATGGTTCATTTGTCTCCATCATACAATACTCAATTCTAAGGAAAAGAGACATAGAAATTATATAAGTTTTATTGAAACCAAATGGTTATGGAATACATATTAAAAATTAATAATAATAATAATAACAATATTTATTGACCAGAAATAATATAGTACAAAAGAAAATGGTAATAATTTATCGAAATAAACATAAAATATACAATACATTTTAGTTTTCTATTTATTCTATTTAGTACTTTTAGAAATTTTAGTAAATATAGTAATCATATTTTTTATAAATTTTGTGTTTGAAAGAAATAATTTCCTTTTTAAAAGTTATTTATGTTTGAATATTGAGAAAGATTTTTTTTAATTAAGATTATTTGTGTGTGTGTGTGTGTGTGTGCCTCGAATGAAATTAAAGTTTAATTGCTCGAAGGTAGAAGGAATCTCCGCGCGTCGTCGATTAATTAATTACGTCGGGAGTCTTCGGTTCGTAATAAAACAAAAGGGAAGAAGTGTCTCCGTGTAGAGCGGAGATAGCGTAATGTCGGTGATATAATCAGGTGTTGTGAAGATAATTATGTCCTTCCATTCTGCCGGACCTGGGGCGGACGCGATAAAGTAATAACTAATCGATAAAGCGTCTCACATCTCCCTCGAACTCGAAGAAGTAGTAGAAGTAGTAGAGTGGAAGAGCAGAAGAGTGGAAACAACGCCAACAAACAAACAGAAAACAAAAAAGGTGAAGAATAAGAAGAAGAAAAGAAAGCATTTAGATGTATCCTTAATGTCCCCGGATCCAGTGATCCTTATTCATTATATACGCACTGGCATGGCAGCAGCAGCAGCAGCATTGGCTCTCTCTAGCAGCGGTTACTAAAGTGTGCGATCCACCCGTTAAGGACCTGAATCGGTTATACCGAGAGCTGTCCGCCACTTGAGACGTTGCGAACCGATAACCCTCGGGCCGTAAATCTTTCTTCCTTCTGGATAACGACACCAACCAACTTCAGGCACCAACTCACACTCTCATCTCTTTCTCTCTCTCTCTATCTCCTTTCCTTCATTCTCTGTACATTTCTCTCTTACCTGCAATCTACGACTTGGAAGAGGATAAAAGAACGAATGAAGAGGTAATTATAAATTAGTCCAGCTCTCCGCACTAATTCGCTGTCAAAACAACAGCTCCCCTCAGGAAAAGATGCGAGTCGATTGCGGCTTCTCGGAAACAAATCCTGATTTGATTTTCCATAAAAAAAATCCTGCAACGGAATCAATCAGAATCATATTAGATGACACGGTCGAAGGTCGACATCGATCGGAATGTCCAATAAATTTATCATTGTCCGAGATCCATTATAAGTTTGAAGTGTAGATGAAACACCTCCGAGAACGGTAGAGAGCATGTCGAAGTTGAAGAACCTTCTTCGATTTTCACGCGCTTACTATTATGCGGATAGATGGCGTTGCATGATGATAGGGTGGTAATGTCTTGCAGATTTAATGCCGCCCCCCCGCGTTGGAAGGAAACGGTGCAATTGCCTGGCTTGCGCCTGCGTGCGCCTCTTTCCCTCCTTCGAAAGGTCCAAGCTTTAATGAAATTTTTACCATTGCTTGCGGCCGAATCAGAGGATTATTCAAATTAAACGCAAACCCGAACAATGCCGAAGCCGCGCTCGGCAAGCACGTTCATCAACCACCGCATAAAATGGCGAACAATTTACACAAACCTGTCAATTTTGACGTTTAATTCATCACTGTTGACATTGAATATTTATTCATTTCTTACAAAACTCATCGACTTTTTATTTTCAGATTATTAGTATTTCTAACATTAACGTCTGTTACTAATAATTTACTATTTAACAAAACGTTACGAAATCTCGACAAGTCATATAAACAAATAGTGTTTTTTTTTTGTTAATTGCACTCCACGTTCATGAAGTCTTGGCTGCTTGGCTGACACATTTGACACACATTCATCTGAAAGCACGCGCGTGTCTTTGGTGAACAAGTTTGATGGTAATTACTTGGAACTTCTCTGGAACGACATGTGCGAAATGGTAGATGGGATTTTCCCGAACTGGAAATTATAGCGCGTATACAATTGTGGCGTACGGGAAAAAAAATCCTGTCGACCCGGGTCGTGCGATGGTTTTCAATGGAGATACACACGTATGGCATATGCTGCCATCGCGGATCTGGGATCTGCCACTCCTCCACCCTACAACGCATTCAGATGTCCGACGACGGCAACAACGAGCAATTGTGTATCCAAAATCCACGAAATCGATATATATGCATTATTTACATATTAAAGAAACATATTATGTAAGCTTTTTTTAACAATTTATGACTATTTTAGAAATTTCTTTAGTTAACTTTTGAAGATTCCTTAACAATTTGTTGTGTATATCATCAAGCGATATTGATTTTGTTTTATGTAACAACTGATAATCAAAGTAATCATAAGTGACAGTTATTTCTCTTCTCTTTTTTTTTCTTCATATCTCTCTCGTTTTTTTTTGTTGTTGTCACTGAAATCATGGCCCACTTAATCAGATATCCAAATCTGGTGCTCCGCATTCAAATTTCCGAAGACAGGTTCCCCATACTGCTCCTATTGTTGTCCTTTCCATGTTCACTTCATTTTTTTTGTGTGCGTGACCTTTCTTTCTCTACTCATTCATTCGTTGTTCTTCTTTCTTTTTTTTATATAAATTTCGTCTTCCTTTCCCCCTTTCGTATTCTTCTCTTCTTTCTCCATACGGCGAGAGTATCAAAGATTGTTTGGGATTGTTTATTGAAGTAGAAGTTCAAATTAAAATCTCCGCTCCTTCTCACCAGCGCTTCTCTTTCGCTCCTTTTCGGATGGTCGTCGGCGGAATCCTTGTTCCTTTTGTGTCTGTCAGGATTAATTTAACACACACTTTTCGGGTAATCCTACCTGCCCTTCACTCATTCACCTACATCAATCATAATAATATATATACGCGCGCACACACTGGATCGTATTTATAAAATACATAAAGCCATTCTTTCTTTTATTTTTTATTTTCTTTCCAACTTCTTCTACATCTGATACTTCTCGATTTTCAAATCAATTTATTCAGTCACACTGTTTAAATTCCCTTTTTTCTTGTTTGTTAAAATTGGGTGAACTTATGACAAAAATCAACAATCTTTACAAATTTTCATTATTATCATAATTTGTTAATTTATAAAAAATAACAAAATAATTAAAGCATTTACTTACAAAAGGCGTATTTATCCGCCCTCTACCTTATACATCAGATTATACAAACTTTTAGGTTAATTGTAGCTTTTAGACAATATACTGAAAAGTACCACACATGTTAACAAAAAAAATTATATAATTTGGTAAAACCATGTTCGAATTTCTTTCCTTGTGGTTAACTGAAAGTAATTTATTTATGAAAATTATTGGTTTAAATGGAAAATTAAGAGTAATTAGTCGAATTGTAAAAATTATTTATGGAAGAAGCCCGACGATCTGTTAATTAATTGAAGCGTTTAGTGGAAACGTTTTTCTTTGTGAATTGATATTCCCGTTTCTTAAGCTGTTTGTAGATATGGACTAATTGGTATTTAAATGGTGGAAACGGACGAGCTAATAACATCAGAAGGAAATGGACGAAGAATAATAAGAAGAAAAAAAAAGCGACTTCTTATGCAAAGTATTATTTATTATTATAACGAAGTACATTTCGGGAGGGAGCGTGTAATTAAAATGTAGATTTTGTGGTAGGATTAATTAATATTGAAATAAATAATGAATGGGGTCGTATAGGAAACGTATTGGACCGTGGGGCGGTCATAAATATGCATGACTTTTGGCCACAAACCAAAAAAAAAAAAGAAGAGAAATATGTGAAGGGAGAGAACTTAGCAGTATTAATAATAATACAATCTACATGCATTAAAGAAACGTTTTGGGGTGGAGTGGGAGAGTATATTATAATTGCCGAGTAATTATAGAAGTCCGGATGCGTAGCGATTTCTTTTTAACATTTTACATGAGGTGGTTTGGGGGGGGGTGATTGTAATAAATAAAAAAATGGGAAGATGTTTATTAATATGGAGTAGGCGATAATGAAATACACCCTCAGCGATGTTCAGATGTTTATCGGATGTGTATGAAAAAATGCAAATGCGATTCGAAGGGGTTGTGTGTTGTATATTTAAACATATGTAAAAGAAATGAAGACGGCCACTAAAATATTATATTAAAGTGGAGGAACATGTGGCGGACGTGAAGATTTCCCGAAACAGAAACAGCAATTACAGCTTTTTTTTATGATCGGCGGCCTAATTTAAATACGATGACATTTCTGATCAAGATCTTCTGATCCATTAGGGTGGCCGTATTACAAACACCCCACCCCACCACCAACATTCGAAACAGACAATTGCACATCTTGATCTACTTTGTTTTTTTTTGTGTTCTGTTGTTTCTGTTGCGTGTAATTTAATAACTACATCTGTTTCTTTCGGATCGTCGTCGTCGTCGTCTTTGGAAGAAGTTGGAGGTCGGCGGTGGCGGCCGGAAGTAACTGTTTAAGATACGCATCGGGCACGCTAATAATAATATGAGAAGTGGTGTGGGGTGAGAGCGCCACCCTTGCTTTTCGGTTTCAGCTGAATGTTGTTTTTTTTCTCCTTCTTTGTTTTTGGTGTTGGTCGAGTTGGATGAGTTCGGACAACGGTTCAGGTAACAGTGAAGGTGTCGACGCTACAACCCCCGTAACTCATCCGCACGTTGCCCACCCTAAATCTTTGCTATAGCGACCGTTGTCTTGACAACCACTAATTGACGTGGCCATACCTGAAGTTGCGTTCGTTTATTAACACGTCACTTGTCGAGTGTATTGGCAACACTGAAACAATCCATAAATCATAGTTAACTTATCTTTTAACAAATTTGAACACAATTCTTGTCACAATTAGAAAAGTTGTAATTAATGATTTGTATTTCATACTTTTTTTTAATTTTATTATAATTATTTACAAAAAAAAACTATTACATAATTGATTTTGTTTTAAATTTCAAAGAAAACTTAAGCAATAATTAATTTATTATAAAGATAGATTAAACCAAAAAAGTTTAACAGCAATGTAGATATAACAAAACTAAATACAAAAATAAACAAGAAAGTTTAGTTTCCTTCCTTCTTTCAAATTCATTCAGTTTTCTTTACACTCTTTTAGTTTCCTTTAGTTTTAAAATTATTTATCATGTATAATTTTAATTCTAATTCTTTTCAAAGAGAAATATACTCAACTAGCTTTAATTAGAAAAAAAAACAAAATATTTTCTCTACTCTATATCTAATTGCGCGTTCCGTTCTAACCGCGTATAAATAATAATTAACAATCGGATAATACCATTTTAATTGGCGAGTTAATGGTTTGAAAAACGGCCGAAACAAAGCGAGAAAAGGTGGAGCAAAAAGAATAACGAGTAATAAATCCATATTCCAGTTGACTGCAAGGTGGGGGTGGGGGGGTTTAGTCGAATGAATGCAATGTATGGTAAAGTGGATCGGCGAGGCAGGAGAGGAGAGGAAATTATACATCAGAAACAGGAAATAATTTGTTACACTTTTTTCCTTTCCAACCTTCTGCGACTCTCCAGAGCCGTTTTGCGCGCTCGCTCCGCACGATTTTAATTTTCCCCATTGATTTTCCCTCCAAGATTGTGAATACGAAACGCCGCAATGATTGATAACACCTAAAATATGTATAACTTCGAGCAAACTAACAAAAAAAAAAATAAAACACATATTTGTAACCCTCGGAAAGAAAAACTTTTTTAAACGACTTTTGATCGATCACACGAAAATTTACGATTTATATCTGACTCACCTCTGCGTCTATTCCAATGTTTTATGCTTTAAACATAAGTTCTTATTTAGTATTTAGTTAAGTTGTGACTTTTAAAATAAAGGAATCTGATGGAAACTAAAGGAGACTATAAAAATAAACAAACAATTTCAAATCAAACGAGACATCTATATCTAAAAATTTAATGACTCAGAAACTAAATACGTCAACTTCAATCCAATAAACTTTAACGAAAGAAAAAGGAATATCAGTCGTAAATCAATCGCAGATAAATAAAACATGTAATTTGTTTTTTTTTTATGAATCCAGATTCTATTTCCACCAAACATAATACGTTTTTAATGTCTAATACTATAAAAGAGAAAAATAGATTTACACGTACATAGAAATCATACGGCGAAATAAAACTTCTTTTCTATAATTTATTATTTAATAAACGCAAGGTGGAAACGCTTAAAAATTTCTCGAAATAATATTACGGAACGGATGATTTAATGGACGCGCGCGGCCGTTATCCTACGTTTTCATTTTGATGGACGGAATAATAATAAAAAATAAGAAAAGAAACAAAACGCACTCAAATAGGAGGCAAGGTGTAACGAATCAAATACCAGTTTATGTAATCACTACGTCCTAATTAAACGCTGTTAGATTTATAAAAATTAAAATAATAAAAAAAAAATAAGTTTGATGAGTGAGGGCAGCTTGACTATCAACGGCTTAACGTTACGTAAACGGTATGAAAAGAGTAAATTGGGGAGGTTAAGTGATTTTAAATTATTGTTATTAACGAGGGTAATTTCCGTGCGATTTCAATTAGCAATTTGGAGATCATCAATCATTTGTTAACGATGAAAAGTTAGAAGAAAAAAATTTTTTGGAAATTTTCTAAATTATCTCGACGGTTGCAATAATTTGTTTTTGTATCGGAGATGGAAATTTGGGTCATATTGCGTGTTGTTCTTTTTTTTTGTTGTTGTTGTAGTTGTTGTTTGTTTTCATTTGTTTTGTAATTAGAAAACGGCGTGTGTTTTGCGCGCGTAAATTGATGTGCCATTATTGTTATTTGCCATTTGCTGGCTGCAATTAAGTGCGGCAATTTCGTGTCGCTGCAAACATAGTGGAGGAGAGACACGTAAGCGGCCGTTTATTAATTTTTCAGTGCGACACACACACACACGATGCATTTCTATCGCAGATAGACATAGATTGGTCTGTTAGTCGCTTATGATGGATGGTAATTATTGAGTCGGACAATCTTGCAAACGGCAATCATCATTAGGTCGGAGGGGGCCTCGTTTTACACTCCATGTTTGTTTTTTTTTAATGTTTGTTGTTGTTTTCTTTCATTTGTTTTCAGCGGCGTTGCATATATTCCATGGTAATTACGTTAGAAAAACCTATCGTGACTGCATTTCGCTGCATTTTCGTTTCCAACGTCGGCAAAACAGTCATCGCAACAGTAATCATCATCATCACAATCTGATGTCATTAGCTCATACCGCACGGAGCCAATATGGAAAACTCAATACATTTACAATACACAATCCATTACGCCCTTTTCGATCGACCGTTTCCTTCCGCATCCTTCAGGCTTTGATTTACAAAAACAAAGAATTACAACTTCTATTTTCAACTTTTCATTTTAAATTTGTGAAAACCAGTTTTTTTTAAATTTAAAACGATGAAATTCCACGTTTAATTTATGATAATATTAACAAAAAAATTATAAAATATTAGTTTAGTTTTTCAAACATTTTCAATTTTATTATTTGTTTTCAATTAAGATCTATTTTCTATTATAATTTCTTTATTATTGATTGTTAAAAACCAGTGATAACTGAAATTATGAAATAATTTTGATTTAGGTTAGTAAATTTAACATTTTTAGTAAGTAGATTTCATTAATATTACCTTCAAACCATTAAAAAAAATCATAATTACAAAATTAAACCTTTTTGATTAAGCGGCGGATAAATCCGCCCTATCCTTTACACAAGAGACTAAGCTTTTGCAAAGCTACTAGCGGTGCGCAATCAATCTTTTTGAGATGGAGCTGTTAAACGTGTAATAAGTTTTCGAAATTAAGGGAATTTTTTTTGCAAGATTTGTGAAAAGAATAGCGTGATTAGAAATCCGGTTAAGGAAATATTCTCATTGGATTGAATTAAAAAAATGAAATGAAAGTAGCGCAGAAATGGTTTAATTACTGTGCACGCCATTTTACTTCCTTCTTCGATCAATCTCGTCGCCTTCCCACATTCCGGGCAGTTCGCAGTTTCTCCAACATTATTTGCAAAGGACGATTAAAGCGTAGAAGAAACAGAGAACCGAAAGAAGGTTCGATGGAGTTCGGCAATTAAAAGAAAATGTAAAGAGTATTTTTCAACGTGTGGCGAAGTTAATTGAGCGAGAACGTGGAAACAAAATGGTCGAGCCGATGTACGCGGAGAGATAACATAAGAAAAAATTAAACCATTTTATGATGAAGATGATGATGGAGAGATAAAGATAGTAACAACTACAACAATAATTAAAAAAATTACTACATAGTATATATTATGTACCAATTAATTAAGCAATGGGGAACAAAGAAGGAAGTTTCGTATAGGCACAGATGTGCGGAGAAAAGTGCGGTAAACCGAGTGGAAGAAGGAAAGAAAAAATGTTAATGAACTCTATTATATTCCTCGTGTCTTTCAGCATTATGCGTTCCTTGAGTTGCTGTATGTTAAGTAGATTAGAACCTTAACCATCCGGTTAATTATTTCATGTGGGATGCGAACCGCTTCAATTCTTCGTTTCTTTCTTCCTCTATCTCTAACACCACTCTTCACGCCTCATCCGAAAATTACGCAACTCTTTTTGACCAGCAGATACAAGCAGAAATACGCGAAATCAATTCCACGGCTTTTGGAAAATCAGAAAAATCCTTTCTATTGTCGTCACATTGTGAACGTTCTTTTGTGGCGAGCGGTCCTTTATGGTCTAAACTGAAACCACCCCAAAAACATTTTTCACGCCCATTTTATTTTCACTCGACAAAAGGCAGTATTATTAAACGCGTTTCATCCTCTAATTTGCCGATACAATTGCGACGAATTAATAACATTATAATTTTCCTTTCTTTTCATATAAATTCATCTTAAATTTTTCGTTTTCATTTTATTGTTGCCAACTATTTCATCCTCTAATTATACAATATAATTATATAAAATTAATAATATTACACTACATTTTTGTTCCTGCTGTAGCTTTTGATCATCTTTAAACTAATTGAGGTTTAATTCTGTAACATAATTATATAAAATTAATAAAATAACAACTTTCCATTTTTTTCACATAAATTCAAATTATTTTCAGTACTTTTTTGCTATTGTTGCAATTTTTAATCATCTATAAATTAATTAATATTTCATTCTATAATTTACCATTTTTATCATATAAATTTCAATTATTTTCAGTAGATAATTGAGGTTTCCTTTTTTAATTTCCAAAAAAAAATTATTTACTTTTTATACAAATTTAACTTATTTTCAATATATTTTAAACAAATTGAGATTTTATTCTTTTAAAGTTTACAACTTTTTTTTGTACATAAATTTAACTTATTTTCAATACTTTTATTACTGCAACTACAACTATTATCATTCTCAAATGTAGCAAAATAAAATGAATAATATTATAATTTCTTTTAAATTTATCTAATTTTACAGCATTTTTTTCTCTTGATCTCTCTGTTACTGTTGCTGTTAATCATCTTGAACCTAATTGAGGTTTCCTATGTTTACTTTACCTGTGTTCCGTTAAGTTTCGGAGTGATTTACTGCCCGGGTTTTATCTGTCGCCCCGGAAACCTCGAAGCAGTCTTTTATTTTTTTTTTCTTCCTTTATTTTCACAGCGATCTTGACGACTCTATTAGTCGGACTGCTTCTAAATGATTTTATTTCGTTAAAAGAATCTGAACCTTTTTCTCTCTAGTATTCATCGGTTTCTTCTACGATCGACACATTTTCCCATACGTAGATCATTGATAAACTGAAGAGAAGATAAAAATCGTAACCAGACTACATTTATTAATGGACGAAAACACTTGAAAATCCTCCACATCTCTACTTTTTTTATGCATATTTATCTTATATTTTTTTTAACTTAATAATATTTTATAATTCAAAAAAAGTTTTAAAAGGATTACAGGATTAATCAAAGTATTTTAGCTTTTTAAAATAATTATTTATAACAATTCATTATATAAAGACGTTCTTTGATTGGCAAAAAAATGGACGTATTCACGCAAACAATTGCGTAAATGGGCCGAGACTTACAAAAAGTTGAAAAAAAAGAAGAACGTATGTAAATAAAACAAAAGATAGTAGAAATAAAACAATTGCGTTTTTTTTTGATATAACAAATTCTATTTTTTTGTTGCAAATTACTGCTGTTAAAACAGTTCGAAATCGCATGATTGCATATAAAAAAAAAGTTTGAGAAACATATTTTTTAAAAATTGCTTATAATTATAATTAAAACAATAGAAAAATGAAATTTAAAGAAATCAAAAATTACAACAATTCAGGTCAGATATATATAAAATTGTATATTATTTTATCAGTAGAAATAATTCTGATTAATTGAATATTACAAATGAAATTTCGTAATAAAGTTTATGCAAATTGTGTATTATTTCAGCAAATGTAGAAGGAAAAAATTAGAAATAATTTGAATTTGATTTGATTTTATAATAAAAAAAGCTATGAATGAAAAAATGAAAATAATTTAGAATTTGTTAAAGTTTATAAAAATTATATATTATTTCGTTAAATATAAGTAATAATAAAAATAAATAATTTAAATTAATTAATTTTTAGTTCAGGTTTGTAATGAAAATTGTAACTTTCTTTCTGCTAATGTGGAAGTAATCAATAGGAATCTTTTGTAAATTTGATGTATTTTCCTAGGTGAACGAAGAGACATGTAATCAATCGCAAAAGGGAATTATGTCAAGGAAATGGAGGCAAACAACGTTTTTATATTTATTTATTTTTTAGCTCTGAATTATTCATTCGCACGTGGACGGAATCGTCGAAACTCTTCAATAAATGATCAAACGTTCCCCCGATTGTAGTCTCCCATCAAATCATGAAAGCCATGATTTCCCCTCTCACATGTTTCTTTGATGAACTGAAGTCGTTACCTAGCAACAAAAATGTTTATTCTACACGTGATTCTGGATCAACGAATATTTCGCCTCTTTGTAAGAGAGTTCGAACACTTCTGGTTTTGTGCCATGGGTGTAGTGCAGTCAGTATATAATATACCTTAGGCTGCTGTCGCCCATTGTTATTACATGATTATTACGGTTTGTCGGACCGGTAATTTGTGGAGAAAAAATGGCGTGCGAGAGCCGCGCCGTGGAACGGTTCGTTTTTCAGTTTTTTTTTTTTTTTTGATTACAGGTTTACTCCGTACAAATCGGGGAACACGGTCCTCCGTATTATCGTCGTAGCGTACATAACGCGCTAAATACATACATAACATCAACCCCACGCACAAAAATTTGAACAGACGAAACAATGAACGAAATTAGGCGTTTTTTTTAGCTCCATCTCACTTGCAAACATATGTCTGATTTGTACAACATTTCATTCCTTTTCTCTCTCTGCATTTAAAAGAGAAACGTGTAATTCAATAGACGAATCGATTTTCCTAATCATTTTTGTATGAGACACACGAGAACTCAGCAAGAGATTTCTATAACCACAACAATTTTACCATTTCTCTACGATTCAATCAAACGTCTACAATAATATTAAGTAAATATTATTTACAAATTTAAATTATTAATAATATTTAAAAAATCTAAAAAAAAAAGATTTTGAAAATAATTGCGTAAATGGGCGGAGATTGAAAGAACAATTGCTTGCACAAAATAATATAGAAGAAAAAGTTGAAAAATAAAACAACCTTTGTAAAAAATATTTTTGATAAAACAAGAAATTTTGTAATTTGAAACATTTAAATTTTGCAAAAATATTGAAATATTTAATCAAATATTATTTTGAAATAGATTAATTTAAATTGAGGTCCTCTGAATAAAGGGAAATAAAAGTTAAGAAATAAGTGAAGAAAAGAAATAAATAGAAGTTAGGACAAATGAGAGGCATTAGTCGTGGCACTTAATTAAGATCGGGTCGAAAAACGTTTACGTAAGTGCGTGAGAACGGTTCGGCTTTCCGTCGTTTCACCTATTCCTACCGTTTCTTCTCCCTAAAGAAACATCAACCTAAATATACTTTCCGATTCCGTGATGTAATAATAATCATCATCACATAGAAACGTTTATTTTCATTTTACAAACCACTGAAAGTAATTATGAATTACTTAATTCAGTCAACTTATTTGATGAAGAAGAAATTATTTCTTAAATTTTATTATTTTTGTTTTATTCTAAATTATTGAATTTCAAGAAAACAACAAGACAAATATTTTTTTGTTACAAATAATTTTCAATAAATTTTGTTGCAAAGTTTAACTTTATTTTTTTTTTATTAAGGATATAAAAGAATTCTAGGGAAACAATTGAATACAAAAAAAATAGGTAAAACGATTTTTTGCAAAAACAGACGTCTCTCAATTCTGCTACAAGTTTAAAAAGTAAATCTTATTTATTTTTAGTTGATTATGAATTATTTCAATCAATTAATTTAATTAACTCAAAAAAAAACTAAATGAATATGAAGAACACAATAAAATCTACAAAATCATTTTCGCAGTTTTTAGATTTTTTTTAAATGGTTTTACAAATTTGATGTTATTTTTAAGTTAAGTTACTTTAATACAGATTAGTAGAAAGGAATTAGAAGCTATCTATAAAATAAAATTGAAAAAAGCAATTTTTTTTTTCAAATTTACATTTTTCTTTTCGTATGTTATTATGACTTATTTGATTCGGTGAATTCAATTGGTGTGCAGGAAACAAAAGCAATCAGGGAAAAAAACCTGAAAGAATGAAAAAAATAAAAATAGAGAAGAAATGGATAAAGCGGCGATTTTTATACGAAATAATTTAATGGCGTCGTAAATATGCAAATATACCTGCTTATCAGGTGGTGCTCGGGCTTTCCGTACTCCTTACCTAAGACGTAAACGTGACGTTACGTAACGTTAGCGGTGGCGGTATCGGCAGCCCTCACCATCACCATCGTCGTCGTCGTCGGCAACGGTGGGCACGCACACGACATTAACCCCGATTTATATTATTATGCAAATCCCGTGCTTATCGCTCACCGCACTTATTCAAATTCTGAAATAATGTTTTGCCGCAACGGGGGCGGCGGCGGCGGCGGCTCCACAACCCGGGTCCTACAAACCTAACCCTATTCTCCACCGCCCGGCCCATATCATTCGCCATGCGGTACGGCCATAAATCAAACGCACATTACTTACCACTCCCTTCCATATTATTATTTTTTCGTTTCTCTCTACTTCTTCTGCTGTCCTTGACGAAATCCAACCTTTTGCGACCATACAAATTTAGGCCCTCGAGCGATTCGCCCTTCACGCATCATTTGCATTTTTCACTGTGCATGCACACGCACATTTCATTTTTTTTTATATATTATTATGCGACACATATTCACAAACGCACGTGGTTTGTAGTCGGAATTACGTGATCCTTTTTTTCCACCCTTCAAACGTCCTTAGCACCACTTTTTACCTTACATTTAACCTCTCCCAATTAATTAACTCTAATCACCTAGTTTCGCGTGTGTGCATATGTATGTAGAGACCGAATCTCTGCGCACTACACAAGAAAAGAAAAAAACGATTTCCAACGCTATTTCAAGGAATCAGCTAAATCTCTGTCGTTTTTTTTCCCTTTAATTTATTCCGAAACGAAAAACATGCATACTTACAACTTATGTTGTAACGGTATTAGCAGAACTTTAAAATTATCTACATGAAAATTAGATTTTTAAAAAATACACCAAATGTTCAAACAAACTCGATTTTTACACAAAAAGATACATTAAAAATAATTCCATTTTGAAGGAATTAATTTTATAACTTTTATGAGAAATCGTTTTGTGATATGGCAAATTTATATACAAAAAATAGTATTTTAATAAAACAGTAAAATCGTTATTTGTTTTGAAAAAAGTTTAGTTTTTTTCTATTTCTGAGAGTAAAATTAAGAAAATTCATCTTGGCAAACATCAACCAAAAGAAATAAATGCATGTTTTAAAAACTATTGAAAATGTCTTTTAAACTGTATTAGAATTATCATTATTGTGTGGCTACTGAATTAAAGCACTTTCGGTCTCGTTTCCGCGCATCGAATTATACAAATTCGATCGCTCAGACTGCATTGCATTTCGTATTCTGTACTGGATATAAATTGGATTTGCATAATCCAAGCCTCATCCGCAATTTCCAATTCAGTTATCGTAGAAATTGCTTTTAGAGTAGATTCGAAACGAAAAAAAATAAATCACAATTGAAATTTATTTAAGTTTTAGTTTTTGATGCACAAAATATTGATTAATTTTCGTAAAAATATTTCAATTATTTTTGTTTAAATAATTGACCATTATGTATTACATGTGTTTGAATAATACCGGTAGGCTTATTTACCTTTGGGCAGCGGTGGGGGTTGTGGGAGTGTTGCTGCGGGCGTGCCCGACCGCCCATCGAATCGAAACCGGACGCGACGATTGGTCGACCCCACCGTCGCCTCGGCTCCGCCCAACGCGCTTTCAGCCAATTCCAGCGGAAATCCGTCGAGCGCACCCAAACCCATCCATTAGCCGCCGCACCTTTCATATTTACCGGCTGCCCCACCTCCCCCGCTGGCGCACCCACACAAATGCACGGACACTTACACAATCGCACACGTACACGTAAACAAACGGTCGTCGTCGCCTAATCGATTTTAAATAATTTATAATTCGCATTCCACGCCACCTACGAAACCATCATTAGTCACCGCCGCCGCCACCGCCGCCGCCGCCTCCTCAAAACCGGCCGCCATACTTATATAATAAGCATTATTACTCCGTAATCACTATTTAGTGCATACGGCGCACTCTTTTTCTTTTGCTCTCAATCCCTCTCACTCTCTCACACACACACACCCTTTACACCGCTATTACCGCGTTCCACATTTCTAATTAATTAATGCCTTTATTGGATTTTCTCGATTACACCATCATTGGTATAATGGACAAATTACATATTTATATTACATATGCATGCGCATATACAGGGTGATTTTCTTCATATTACAATCAACGTTCTCATCGCTTCCAACATTTATTATTTTTTTCGTTCTTATTTCATTTGAATAAAGCAAAATCTATACATATTTGGAGGCCTAAAAAATTGATTATTCAACTGTAAAGAATTTTTTTAAACTTGGATAATCTTCCGCTATTCACTAAATTGATTAAATAGAATTTTTAATTTTTGCTTTGTTTTCTAAAAGTTTTTTTTTTATCGAGACTTTTTGAAACTGACACAACTATGTGATTTAAATCGTTTTTAAATTCTGCAGTTTATTTAAAAAATTGTTGAAATAGATTTTTGTAAATTCATTATTTTTGAAAAATTATATTTTTTTTTTGATAAATTTTGTTTTAAATTTGTCAACTTTGATTAACAAATAAAGTTTTTTTTTTTTTATTACGACTGGAGTGAAAAGTTTTGTCATATTTTTAAAATAAAATTCGAAATGATACAATTATGATATAAATAAATAAACAAAGCAGTCGTTGCAAATTTGACTTTTTGTATTTGTTCTGTGAAGTGTCAAGATTTGAAACCTTTATTTTTCTTCAGAAAAACGTGATTGTTGGTGCAATTGAGTGAATTAGTTTGGAGGTGATGGATGAGTCGTGATTGCGTTTCGAGCTCGCTGCGATTCATGTGTATGGATGAAGTTGTTGTTGTTGTTGTTGAAGAAGAGTTGTTCTTGGTGAGTCGTTGAGAGAGGTGAACTCACTTGAGAAGAGGAAGAGAAGACGCGGTGCTTTTCATCCGGGGGATATATAGGATATCTCGTTTCGGCCCGGGGCTCCGAGGATGACGCCGTCTTCTTTCACCTTCCAACCTATCTATACGTGCCTCTTCGAAGGCGGTTGTGGCTACGGCTGCGGCAGCGGCGGCAACGGCCAGAAGAGAGGAAGACGGCGAGAAGAAGGAAGGCAGCAGCAATCTCGCGGTAATGCTCTAAGTAGGAGCAGCACCTCCGGCATGCGTCTCTCTCTGGCTTGGGCGTCGCCGCATCGGCCCCTCTCGATCTAACGGCAATCAAAATGGGCAGAGCGAGCTTGAACAGGTAGCCAACCGGAGGTAGCGCAACTTACCTGACAGGTAGCTACTGCTTAGCGCTGGGCAGTCATTCAGTGTTGTGCTCGCCGTTGATGGGCTTCAACGGACTTCGACTACGGAAAAAACGAGCTGCTCCTCTCTTCATCATCATCGTCCCGACACACAAGAAACTTAACACCTCGACCATCGACATCATCATCAGCAACTGCGCAAAGCAACATCATCTTCTGCAGTCAGGGTCAAAGACGAAAAAATTAAAAAGTGCGCGTTAGATAAGTGCACCTGATTCGGCGAGAATTGGCAGTGCGACGAAGAGTGTTGAGAATTTCTTAAAAATTTCAGTTTTATTAATTTCATTGACAAAATCTTTGCAACTCTTCGGTGTGTCTGATGAAGATCGGTTTCGGTGCGGCCGCAAACTTCGATACCGTCGCCGTCGTTCACGCAAGATGCTGATATCCAGCGGGAGCAGCGCGCTGGGAACCGGAAACGACTTCTCCAGCATCCCGGGACTCTCGTCCGGTTGTTGCCCGGTGCCGGCGGCCCCCGCTCGCTCTGTCCACGGCATCGTCAACTGGAAGATGGACCCCGTCGGACTTCCGGCTCCGAACACCGCCTCCGGCGTGCTTCCCGCCGCCGCTCTGCCTCTCTCACCCACAGGTCAGTCAAAATCAAAATCAACTCAATCACAATTATCAATTCAAAAATATTAACTCTTCTATTTCATTTCCAATTAGAACTATATTTTTTTGTAGTTCAATACCTAAAATTTTCATGAAAAGACGACGGCAAACTATGTTAAGAACTAATACACGATATTTTCATTTTAATATTACTTTACATTAAATCTTATTTTTTCATCAATTTTTAAATATGTAAACATTGAAATATTCTTCTATTTATTGATAATTATTTGTATTTTTCGTATTATTTGTAAAGATAAGAATAGATTCAGTCTTATTAACTTCAATTAAAACATAAAAGCGACGGAAATAAAATATAAAAGTTTCGTTACTTATAAATTTCATATAAGTAAGTTTGAAACAGATTGAAATATGAATGAATCAATATAAAAATTATTTGTTATTTTTGTAATTTCGTTAAATTTGATTACTTAGTTTGCAAATCAAAAATGCTAATATAAGTATCAATTGCAGTGACTTTAAAATAATATATCAAATACGCGTAGAAAAAATACCACTTCAGATTTTGTTGAATGCAAATTATTTTTTAATTAAGTATTTTATAAATGGACAAATAATGTAATAGATTTGTGATTTAAATATTTTTATTACAATTTACATAAGATTCAACAAAAAATTCTCATTCAATAACTAAATCGTTTAATGCATTTATTTTTCGACATTCTTTACTGTTAACTGTAGTTAACAAAATGTATCTTTTAGATGTTTAAAGAATAAAGAATAGAAGTTTGTTTCAAATTTTAGTTCATTTTGTAAAATTATATTATTTTTCGATTATCTAAGCTAAAACTAGTCTTATATGTGTCCTAGACTTAATAAATTGATTGTCCGAATGACATTTAATTTTATGTCATAATATATTGCCGACTATGTTGTGACGTTTATTGAATCGAAACGTAAGTTCAGCGAATGAAAGCCCCATCTATTAGCGAAAGAAAAGGTATGTAGGAAACGATAAGCTGATCGGTCCAATTAGAGCTGCGATATTAATGGAACTCGAAAATAAATGGAATCGCGAGCATAAATTTAGCGCTGCTCCGCCAATTAATATCGTGGACGGCGATCGATTAAATTAGCGAAACGGCATATTTGAGCCAGTTTGAATTATGCTTAATATTCAACTTGCACAATCGTTATATTTTACGTGTAATTATGCGTCTCACGAAAACAGCGACGAATCGAGAAGAAGTAGAAATAAAACAAAAAAAAAATGAAGAAAATTAGAACGTGGCCTGCTTGATCGAACAGTAATTGAAAGACGGTTTAAAACAGAAATAATATTTTAAACGTCCAATTTATACGACCTAGAACACGCCAACTCATTATCCCCGAGAATTGGTTTCTCCTGAAATTACGACGGAATTACGGAAATCGATCCGATCCCAATTAAATGACTCTCATCATCGTCATCGTCATCTAAGGAGGATGATGTAATTGCTGTTAGTCCACTTTCGGACCTCATCCCCTTGGTGGAGGAATCTGAACCAATCGTATTTGCATCGAGGAACAATCGAGAGAAAAACAAAAGAAGAACAGAGAAACAATCGAAGGGTTAAAGAAAGAGAAAGAGAGATGAACGGGTTTCCGTCCAGTTTTATGGAGTCCGTTCCGAGAAGTTGCGAGTTTAACCGTAGGCCGAGTACTGCTGAAGAGATAAATGGCATCCAATTACGTTTATTAATTGCCGTTTTAATACTTAAACATTTATTGCCACTTTTAATGTTATTACATTTATTAGAAATTTCAGAGACGTCGTCTCTCACTCATAACGCAGAAACGAACAGAAACAAAATAAAACAAAACGAAAAGGAGTCGAACGAGTGGATAAGGTAAACAAAGAAATAAATGGAATTACGCTGCGCTCTCTCCTCCGGCGCGTGCAACGCACCGAGTGAAGTTGATGATGATGATGATGATACTGATGATGATGAATCAAAGCTTATTAGTTTTATTACGCGACAAATGCTTTTCGCGAGAAACCACTTACGTTTAATCGACTTAGCGACGATTTTAAATTATTTGATCCTTAAATGGATGGATGTCATAGAATTGTCTCTCTTTTTTTATAATTATTATTATTTGCTTTTAACCATCAATCAACGTCAAGAAAAAAATTCAGATTTTGAATTAACTAAGATTAAGATTTGGACAACAGTGTTTTTTGTGCTTCCTCGAAAAAACTTCAAGCACGTATCTGAAGACTGAAATTTAATCGGGTTGAACCTCTTTGCGTTTTTCACCATCTCGTTCTGTAATTTTCCGCTTCATCGGCTCCCCGTTTCAGCTAAGCAGCAGAAACGATCGGAATCGGAGATCGACCTTCGCGTCTCGGTCATTACGTCTAATGCGAGTTATTAATTCAATGAATAATAAAGCGAGACGATAGAAATCTCACAAACAAAACAAAACAATCCGTTGGATAAAACGTTAATTAAATGTTTAGTTCCAAATTCTCCGCTAGGTGGACGCGTCTATGAAAGACATTGACGTTTTACATGTCGTGGAATTATTGTATATTAATTGATACAAAATCTACCGTCAAAATCTTGAATGTTAACCGGAAATGAATAACAAATTTATACTTAGTTCGGAGATTTCTGCTAGATGGACGTTTCGCAAACTGACATTTTTTTTATTATTAAATCAAGGTTTTAGATATGAAAGCAATTAAGATTAGGTTGATATGTAAGAATGCATAAGTTGTTTAGATGTTATGCGCGTGTTGTTCAAAAAATATGCGATGAATGTGATTAGGAGAAAAAAAGGGACACGTGGAAACGACTTTTTCGTTGGTGAGAATGCCGAGAACTAAATTGTGCAGATAGCGGATAATTGTTTGTGATCGGCGCGAATCGATTTGTTGTGGGAATTAATCAAAGTTTTTCCGACGTTCTCGCGGGTCGTGTGTAATTCACGGTAATTACAGCGGGGAAAAATTAGAGCGCGCCATACGAACGGTTATGAATAAAGAACGATGCGCTCGGTGCATCGATAATTTTCCGAGTTCGAGTGGGTGTAGGGGTGTGTTCGGACTGTTGGCCGAATGAAAATTGAATGAATACGAGAATTGGAGGAAGAAAAGTGCGGTAATAATTGATGGCAGGAGTTTTCCCAGTTGGAATGTTGCATAATGTGCTTAACAGAATTGGATATATATATATATTAGAAGAATTGGCAAAACGCCATCTACCTAGGCGGATTTACTTTGCACAATTAATTAAATAACTTTGCAATTGAAATAGAATTAAACGTTGAAACGCGATACATGTTGCATACGTGCAAGCGTATTTGATGGAGCGCCATCTGTCGGTTATTTTCTGGAAACCGCGCGGTGACCCCGTTATACGTCGTCGTAAACGGAATTGAGCGGTAAAAGCAAAACGAAACTAGTTTCCAATGGGCACGACGAGTTATGTATCGATGTTTGTGTGTGGCTGGGGTCGAGTTCGTGTAATAAAATTATTAATTCGAGTCCGATTTCGCGAATCACGGTTTAATTGCGCGACGCGCATTCCGTCGCGCGTGCGAAGGAAGGAGACGGACGAAGAGATGCGGTCAGAGATAGAAAGGGATGGCAGCTTCTTGGTATATGGGCTGCAATTTGTCATCGCGTTTTTCCGATCGTTATAATTACGTCGACATTTTAATTGTGGATGCATTCTGTTTCTTCATCGCTGGTATCGATTCTCCCAATAACGTTAATTGATATCAATTATCAGGATTTACTGGTTTCGGACCGTCGACGATATGAATTCATAAACAGTTCGCAGGGGCCGGTTTTAATTGCGATCCTCTTCTTTCTTTGCATTCAACATTTTCATCCTCTCCTTCTCGAGATTTCTTAAATCTCTTTTTCGACTCTTTTTATTTCGTTTCCTTCCAACAATCCGCGACGAATTGCGTAACCCAATCTCCCCCTCCCACACCTAAGATAAGTGGATAATCGCAATGATAGTGAAACTGTAATAAATTCTAATTCGATTAATAAATGCGTAATTTGCATAATTATGCGAATATTGTGTAGATAAAGATTAGCGAAGCCCGGTGTCACTCATTCGGTATGCGCATAATAAATGGAATGACCGATTCGAATTTCCCGCATTTCCTAATCGGACGCACAGAATCGAGCGCAAAACAGACGCAGCCTTGGATCGCATTCAATTTATAATTGTTATGCGAAAGGACATGAAACAAGTTAAAAAAAAGTAGCAGTACACAAAACATGCGAATCTTGGCAGAGCGTAATAAACATTCGATCTGCAAACGTTATTTTATAATCAACTTTTTTTTTTGGAATTTCTCGCTTTGCGTAACTAGATCACTATATTGTGTATTTCAAGATGTTTGCTGTCTCACTCTAGTTTCGATACAATCTTACGTAATTTACTTTAAGTGCCATAATCGCAAATTAGATGTAGGTTAAATTAAATCCGTCAATTTCGTTAATATGTCAAATCTGTCATTCGTAAAACCCTAACCCAGATTTCCTCTGTCACTTTGAAATGACGTTTAAAACGTCGTTTGTTTGTTGTGACCAATTGGATAATAATCACTGAGATTGTGTTTCTTTTCTTTTGGCGCAGAATAATTAAAGGAAGGTACAAAACTGCGAGCATAACGAAATCGGTCGTATCGGGTTGCATAATTGCGAAGGGGTGGCGATAATGGAGGCAATTACCACGTCCTTCTGCTCCTTCCTTTTTTCAGTCAAAATTAATTCCTTGTCTCGATCGGAGATTACTCAATTCCCGGGGTGGTCCGGTCCGAATTGTGTGTGTTTGTTTGCATGCGTGTGTGTGTGTGTGTGTACATACACATAAATACAAGCGTGTTTGTGTATGCGAGCGATCTCGTTACGCAACGCTCCAGGTGTCCAGGCTACCTGAAGCAAAGCGAAACGTACGTATGGAAACAGGTGCAGGTCCGGGGAGGATTTTCGATTGCGGCCTTAACTTAACACACACACACATATTAATTCGTACGAAGATGGTAATCGATACCACCGGACTTTTTTCGGTACAACAAATTGAGTCGCGTAAACGAAACATGTGTTCCATTCAACCCCTTCCGAAAAATACGAGCAAAAACACAACAAGAACAAGAAAAAAATGTAAACAAGTGATTTAATTCATTCACGAGGTGCCGACAGATGGGGCTGCGGATGAAGGCGACGACGGTTTCTGCGTAATTAATTGAAATTTATATATTGTATTATGAAAGCGAGCGTGTAATTACGATGTTTAAAAAGCGATATTTTATTAAGGCATTTATGTAGATGCCGACTGGTTCTTCATTTATTTTCATTTCGTTTTTATCTTGTAATCTTTAATTCCTCAATCTTTTCCAACTTTTGATTCACACTGATTTTTCCAATGCAACATTAATAGATTTTGTTTTTAATTAAAGCTTGAAAATATAAAATTTTTTTTATTGGGACCACTGTTTTAAAATAATATTTCTTGACATTGATAACTTAAGGTTACTTAAAGTTTTAAAAAAAATATAATTTCTTGATTGAATAAGTTCGTCGTTTAAATCGTAGAGAATAGTAATTGGTGATCAACGTGGGGCACGTGTATTTAAACTGATTTTGTATTTGTTTCTTTTGTTTGCAGTGGCGACGTCTCCGTCGATTGCGAATCCGGCGTCTGTGAGTTCGGGGGCGTCGACGGCGGGGCCGACGGTGCTACCACCTGCCGCCCTCCGTGAATTTTATGGCAACGCCGCCACCCCCGGTCACCCCTTGGCCTCGTTGGTTTCTCAGCAACGGTTATTGGAATTGTCCAGGTTCGGATTGAGGCATTACGACCTCGCACAGCACATGCTCACCCAACAAGGGGCAGTCACAAAACTTCTCGGTGAGTAACAGTAATTTTATCAAATATTATTGTAAGACTTAAATTTGCTGTCAAAAAAGAATTTAATCTTAGTTATATACATATTTTTATTAAGGAAAGCGTACATCTGAAAAATAATGTAACATAATGATTGGAAGTATAAAACTGAGAGACTCGAGTCAGTTGAATGAATCGTTGTGGATGGATGCCTTCGATATTTGCAATAATTATTGGGTATATCTTGAGTGTATAGTGGTGGTACACGTACATATACACAACCGCACAGAGTGAAAGAGGTCCTCAAAGTGATGGATGGAATCGTGACCCGCGTCGTCCCTCCCGTCCTTCCACATCCCGTCGCTCGCAACGCTATTTTAGCCATCACATCAGAGCAGACATGTGCATATAATTATGCACTTTGTGCTTGTGTAATTGGGATATTTTCAATACACTCTTCGAAAAGGATGAAGATGAGCAACGAACGCGCAGTCAAAGGAAGAAAGAGGCACCACTCTCGTTGTTCTCTTCACCGACGCTCCTTTTCCTTCTATTATCAGTTTCTCTGCTCTCCTTCTCTCTCTCTCTCTCATACTGTCTCTTCTTCTTGCGAACAACAAAGGCCGTTGTGTGTGCATGCATGGATCGCGGGTATGAATGGCGGATCTCTTGCGTTGCGCAACACAAAAATAAATACGCTTTATACCACTTAAGCGGGCAGTATTCATTGCTGCCAACATTATCAACACATTGTCTAATTGCCGGCCTGACGCCACGTCGAAGATCGGCGTTTGTTTGGAAGCCATATTTGCCGTTCCGCCATTTGACAATCGACTCTGACTCTTGCAGATCCAATTGATTTATTCCGTGGGATTTATCAATGAAACGTTACAGGAAACTATCGCTGTAATTACAAGAAACAACAAACTATCAATTATATAAATAACTGCATTCGTACGTAACGGACAACTTGAAATTTTATATTTTTGACACATAGCAATTTGGTAACGTAACGTACAACTTGAAGAAAATATTTGATTTAACGATAATTGTAAAATTGAATATTTTGGATATTTTCATTAACTGTTGATCAATGTTGGTATTATGTAATTTGACAAATCGCCTCAGTTGACAGATAAAATTGATTTATTCAGCGGATGTATGAATTAAAAAAAATAAAGAAGCAGAGATAGTAAGAAACGATTGTGGTTGTGGATCGGACGAAATCTATCGCGAAACCGGTAATTATAATAAATATCAAACAACGAAATAAACATTAACATTAAACGGTGCATGATAAACGATGAAGAAATCAAACGTAATAAATCGTCGTTAAGAAAACACATATAATTACTTAATGTGCAGAGCCGAGTCCACAAATCAAATCAACGAAAATGAAGAGAGATAAAAATGGAAAAGAAGACGGAATTAACGCGCGAGAGGGATAGAGACGATAATATCTGATCGTTGTAATTTCGAGAAGGAAGGTCGGATTATGCTGCTGCCGCTCGGTTTCTTCTCTCTTTCAGTGAGCGAAGAACCAACAAGAAATCGGCTCGGCCTGTAATTAAAATCTGTAACAAATCCACGGATTACGAGGGGTCCAACAAATCCTATCATTTATAATGCCAGATGGGGGGACATAAATAACCGCCCCGCCGCGCGTACACTGTGTGTGTGTGTGTAAATAAATTTCCGATCCACATTTCACCAACAATTAACTACGAGATTTATGGGCATCCCGGGTTTTAGAGTGCCACGCACTTGCGAGATGAGGATGGAAGATGCTGTAGATGATGATGATGATTATGATGGAGGGTGAATCGGAGGTGTGCATTAAATATATAAGAAGCGCACTCGATGCTTATCGTCGCGGAATGCTTTGTTGCATAATTAAAGACCCGTATGGCATGCCAACCAACTGCTCCATCGATAATATGCTAATATTCGTCGACGAAAATAGGCGTAAGGCGATTTTTACGTCCGAAGGGAGAAACAAAATAAAATTTTAAAATGTCCAATTGAAAAAACAACTTAAAATTTGCCTAAAAACAAACACTAATTAATATTACTAATTTACAATTCAATTGACATTTGACGTACGTCAAAGTGGTTGTACTAATTGACGCAACGTACTTTTATATTTTTTATATTAAACCACTAACATTAAAAACATTTTTTTTATTGTATTTGTACCAATGTTAAATGTATAAAAATTAATTGATAATAAATTTAACATACAACTGAAAAAATAAATCGAATCTTATCTCACTCAATTGTATTGATTAATTGTTATTGATCTTAACTTACAAAGAACTAACGTGCTACTTGAAATTGTTATTAATAAAATGACTATTTTTATACGTATATGTTTATGATATTTGCAACGTAACATAAATCCTGATTGTAATTTTGTACTTGAAGGAAATGAATAATTAATTGACTTAATTTATGTTAGAAATTTTATTGAATATCACATTTGATGTATGATTAGTATAAGTTTACTTATTGTTTCTCGAATGCAAAAGCTATGCGATAAATATGATTATGTCTGCACGTAATATGAATTCAAATAAATTATTATTTCATTATTAATGCTGTAATGGATGGATGAAGTGGTGGTGAATATGAAAGAATGGGATAAACGTAAAATGATGATAATGTGTAACAACAGTTGCATTATTTCCATGATTTATTGAAGGCATAATTGCGTCCTCTCGGATTGAGTAATAAAGTTCCGCGCTTAATAATTCATCTGCGACGAAGTGAAACACCGTTTCGTGTGACAAACCGAACGTAATTGGCCCGTCATCGCCTGGGAACCAATCGGCTTCGATAGCAAAGAACCCCGCCCCAATTACCCTTCACTCTTCACGACGCCATCTATCGATTGCCTCGTGAATCATTCAAAAACGAATTATTTATTATTCGTTATTCAAACTTTGAGTGCAATTACTATTTGTTATCGACGTTATTTGCAAAATTGATGCTTCTTAATTGCGTAATGAGCGATTCCAATTATTAGATAGAAAGCTGCATGCACGCACAAGATTTCCCGGGATCGACGACTCGCGTACTATGCTGAATCAATTACCTCCAATTATCAATATTGTATAATAATGCGAGTGCAACTCGTGGACTCTTCCGTCTCTCTGAGATGTGGGTCATAAAATGCTGAAGAGGTAACAAGAATGTTTTTCTTAAAGAACAAAAATTGTTTTCGTACGTGTACATTTTAATAAATATAATCTGTCCGATGAGGAGAGTTGACGGGCGTGGAATGCAGTTACCACCTTAAGGTCTTCCTTCTGGTGATTATTACTACTACCCGAACAGAATCTTCCTGCAGAAAGCTCATTCGTATAACATGCCTCGTAATCCGAGCTCGAAACTTGGCCTTCCATCATTGTTTCGTACATCGCGCAATGTTATATTTTTTGTCGCCGCTGTTGTACAATGTTGTGCTCTTCGGATGGTGCAGATAATGCAGGTTTTGTCACGTCCGTCGCACGCCATGCATGCGTGTACGTTTGGCTGCAGCATGCGATCGCAGTTCGCGGAATTCAATTTTTGTTGCGCGATTTTCACTTTTTTCCTCTTTTCTGTCGCAAAAGAATGACGATCAAAACAAAATAAAACACGACAAAAAAAAAACAGGTGAACGATGATGATGAAAACGTGCGGTGCGAGTTTAATTGGTCTTTTATCGCATCATCCGGAGGTTTGCGGGGAATCGCCCGATGCATTTGTCTAATTGCATCTGTTTTCCTCCTCCTACTACTATTTTTGTTTCTTTCTTTATTTTGCGTCCATTTATTTATTTTGTTTGTTTTTTTAATCTATCCTCGTTTTCCCAGAACTCCCACTAGACTAAATTACACTCCAATTAGTGCGGCCCCGACAATCGCCGCAATTATTCCATTTTCTGCACTCACAACAGAGATGTCATCATTATCATGATTAAAATGGATTTTAATTTCTTCGTTTTTTTTTAATGTGTCTCTACTCGCGTGTTCCATTTACAATCAATGCATTTACCTTCACCAATATTTCAATTTTAGCACTGTATTACTTACGACATTGTCCAATGTTTTTCAAAAAACATATAACTATAAAAGTTTTTAATTAAACTTTTCAAATAAGTGACATCACGTTCGCAACTATCAAATATTCCTATGAAATTTTTCAAAGAAATGACAGATGACGTTTGTAATTATCAAAAATGAAACTTTTCTAAAAAGTTTTCTTATTTAAAAAATTTTTTTTTTTAAATAAGAGATGAAGTTTTTTCAAATTAGTGACATTTTCAAATAAGATACATATGACGTTTGAAACTATTAAACATTTTACTCAAATTGCAATAAAATATTTGTCTCTATTAAATGACAAAACATGAAACCTGGTCGAGCGGAATTGAAGTTATGATAATTTGAAATCAGTAAATGTCAAATGTGTTTAATTTATAGATAACTTTATTTTTGCTATGATAATTGAACTAATAACTTGATTAATTGATGTTTCATAGGAATAACATTTATAACAAACACGCGACGAAAAAGTGTATCCATTTTCAATTAACGTTAATTGCACAAAACGTAATATTTTTTAAACGAAATATAGAAAATATGGAAAAACAGATTTTTATGTTAGCTTCAAAATAATCCAATATTTATTATTATTCTTAATAAAAGATGGTATTTTGGAATCTTGGTAACACTAAGAAAGTTAACTTTTTATTTTCTGATTTATCGAATCCAGACTTATTTATATATATTTTTTTGTTGTTCTCATTAAAAAATATATGAAATTACACGAAACTTATCTAATTAAATGAAATTTTAATTTTTCATGGATTTTGCTATTGAGTTCTTGTAAGGTGACATCCTTGAGTGGAAATATTGTGAAAATTATATTTTCCAATTATAAAATCGATAAGATTATGGTGATATTATGAGCGAATTTATTGGCGATTTGTCGAGCGGAATACTTTGAATAATGCATGAGGTGGGATAGGAATGGAAAGAAAGAAAAGGAGAAACGGATGGACGAACGACGGTCCCATGGTGGTAATTAATGCGAAAATGTGCCCATGTGTGCAATTATCATACATATCGTGCGAGTGCGTTCTGACTGTTTACGCAATTACGGACGGCGACGGAATAGGAAACAAAAGACAATAGAAAAAAAAAAGAACAAAAAACAAACGATGAAATAGATAAAACATAACAGGATTAGTGAAATTTATCGGCATGATGGTTCGTCCGTTTTCCCACTTGCATAACCTGCAGATAAGCAGTTGCTATGTTTATGGTTTCCTTGACGAACCGCCGTCGCCACCGCCGCCGCCGCCACCGTTAATTGATTAATCAATTAATTAGAAAATTTCCATATTTATCTTATTTCCATTGTTTTATTTTGTTGTTGTTCCTGCCATTAGAACCTGCATTTGTTTTCTCCCCCTATGCAAATCGATTCGCGCCCGTCCGTACATGCATTCACACTTACTACATAATTTAATTAAACGCGTATAATTGTCCGTTAGTTTATTCTTTAATTGTTAATTAAACAGCGTGTGCACCTTCTTCGCGACGTTTCCTTCGCCTGCATTTCGCGTTTTCCCGTTTTGCATATGTTCGCAGCTGGCGATACTTTGAAAACTCATTAAAAGCATTATTTTTCCATGCACGTATCATAACTAAATACGTGCACTTAACTTTCGGGAAATTCATAATTCAATTACGATTGCTTAATTGGCGGATGTCGCGTAACTGTATCTTCTTCATTTCGTTTAATTGCAACTACGTGTAAATCTTCAATTTTCATCGCGAAAAATAATTTTCTTTTGTGTGTGACAAGAGAAAGTCCGTTTTTCAATTAACGTAAAGACGAAAGCGTGCTAATCATTTGCTATTCGTTTGTGTTAAGTGATTTCCTTTTAGTGTCCATAATAAACCAAAAGGTCTTTCAGTTAATATAAATTCGCTCTCACAGTTTAAGAATAATGATGTTTCGAGTTGAATATGTTTTGAAGTATTTTATTTTTTGAATTTGAACCGAGATGGGAGTGCGCGCTGTTATCGTTTCGATTTGCTTAATGCACGGGTATTAGCGTTTCTGGTTGTGGAGACCGACGGTGAAGACAATAATTTCGTTCTTTTTCTAAATGTAACGTGCGTTCGGTTAAATATGCTCATTGCGGGTGAACATGATATGGCATTTAGTAGGCGAAGCAGTCGGAGAGGCATGTAATTGGCTAGGCATGAAACGCAGAAAGAATGGAACGAAAGGCGAAACGCGAAGGGGTGGCCACCTCCGACGCCGAACCGAAAGGTAAAGGACGTTTCCGTTCCGTGAAAACTACTGCTCCACCACTCCACTGGTGGTGGTTTTCGTAGGTTGGCTAAAACGAAACTCGGAAGCCGGATTGGATCGATTGAATATTAAACAGGGACGCAATCAGGTCAATTTCAACAACAGAAAAATTACACACATGTGTACCAACAATTATCAAAAAAAAATGTAATGTCAAACTTCTACTTGAAAATCAAATTAAACTTAAAATATTTAACAAATTTCATACTAAATATAACAATTTGTTAATACAAATAGTATACATTTTCAATAATACCACAGTTTAGTTTCACATTAATTAATTTATAATTTGTAAATTAATTAATGCGAAACTAAACTGTGGTATTAATTTGAGATAAATGCAGGGTGGTGATGATGATGATGAGAAGCTGGTTACGTTCCTGCATCGAAGAGGAGGAAAAGGAGGGCGTCGTTTTGTTCCTCCTCTTTTTGTTTATTATTTTTTTCTTCTCTTCTGCTTTCGGGTCGATAAATAATTGATTGGTCTCTCCCCGGCTCACGTCCATCAACTGTGTAATTACAGCCGTGCCGTGGAATTACACAGGTAAATAAATAATCGAGTGAATGATCCGAGTATCATCGTAATCATCATCGCAGCAGTGGGCATCATCGCTATGATGACGGTGATCATCGTGCAGTTGGCAGTAGTAATGGTAAACGCGACGCGAGGTAATGCCAGTTATTACCGTCCGGCGTTTATTAAATGCCGACCGAAACTGCATCAACACAAAAGCAAAAGCAGAGGGGTGATGTTTGTGTGTGTGTGTGTGTGTGTATGTGTGTGTTTGCAGTCCGGTTGAGAGACAGACTATGTGCACTAGCTATGTCCACTGTAGTGGTGAGGTATATAGGTGGTATAGGTAGCAAGTAGTACTGCTGGTGTCGGCGGCCATTTTGTGGATCGCATGTCGTCGGGAGAGACGGAGGAGGCCTTGGCAGGATAAGTAATAGCCACTTCTGCTCGCACAATGATAACTTGAATGCATAAGTACAAGCTTCTTGCACAAAACACTGCCACGTATGCATGCATGTACGAGGAGCGGGAAGATATGAAGGGCAATCATTGTGTTGTCCGAGCGCTTTCAGAAGGATGGACGGAAGGAAGGAAGGCTTAAATGCCTCCGTCTGTTAATAAAAGACAATAAGTGAAAACAAAAATTGGAAAATATATTTTTCACTTCTGCAAATTCTCGAAATACATAATCCTAATTAACGTCGCTTCATTTTTGTTTACAAAGAGCATTTCCATAGCAACCAATTTCAATAACAACAAAAGTATTATTTGTTGCTTAGTAACAAACATTATATTTTTTTTTTGTTATTCAAATTACAAAATTATTTGTTAAAAAATTGGAATTTTATGAGCGGTTACTGATATCTTATTTTTTTTTTACTAGAATTTACGTAAATTTACGTTAATAAAAATGTTTGAGGTTAATTTAGATTTATATTTACAGTATTAATAAATAAGTAAAAATCGGGTAAAATAAGAAATAAATTATTGTGAAAACAAAGTATACATAAAGACAAATAGCAAATTCACAAAAAAATCATTTAAAAACATAATTCGTTATTCTTTTTGCTTGCTAAGAAAAATTCGTTTAAAAAAAAATTAACGGATTTTAAAAATTGTAATTCGCAGTGTTTCTTCATTTCGTTTTTGGTATTGGATTTTCTCGCGTGTGACGACTGTTGGAGGGAAAGAAGGGGCTCAACTGACCGAAGAAAAATAAAAGAATAAGGCTCATCGCCCGGGGCGTTTCGGCTACTTGGAACGACGCTTGATATACATGCGACCGTAATTACCGTTTCATAATCCTTTAGTGTTCGTTATTATTTATTTCCTTGGGACATTTATTTTTTCCCGAAGAAACAAGAAAAGGAACTTACAAAAAAAATATGAAAAGAAAATGAAAGCAACAAAAATTGGTCACCGTTTATCTTCGGTTCCTTCTCCTCCCGTTTTTTTTTTAATATTTCGAATGCGAACAATTATTATTCCTCTTCGTTTCTTTAATTTTTACATAATTCACTCAAATTTTGTTTCTCTCTCTTTCTATAACTCGCATTCATTCGGCCACCGTTTGCTCTTTTTTTGTTGTTCTTCTTCTTGTAAAGCTCGCACCGTTTCGGCCGCCCCCAGGGGATCTGGGCTCGCCCGACTCCGACCATCATCATCATCATCGTTGGCACGACATCCGTAACTTCACGAAACACCATCGCCTTTCCATTCCGATATTTATAATTGAAACGACACTCCGATTTCGCCGATTCCATTCCCAGGCCGTTTTCCACAGTGCTTGTATATAATTAATCACGCAATGATACCACAACGGAAGTGAGAAAAAACAGCAACCTATTTACACACACACACAAAAAAAAACAGTAACAAGAGAACTAAACACATAACTATGATACAAAGTTTCTAAATTTGTCGGTTCCACGTAACTGTTTCGACGATAGAAATCTTCTAATAGATTGTGTAACTTTAAATTGTTCAGTTTTGTAGCAACAAAGAAAACATTTGTTTCGTAATTGAATTTTTATCGCAAGATTAAAATTTTCAATTTTGTGTCAATCATCTTGTACACTTTTGTTCAGTCATTTTAGGTATATTTTCGATTAATACTTGAAAAACAATGTATTCAGTAACATTTATATTTGCAAAGTTGGAGCAAATTTAGTTTAAAAAATATTTGAAAAATTTGTACTAAAAAGTATAAAAATGTACAATTTTATGAACATTTTTGTTGATTTTTTTTTCTAATGAGATATTCCTGTTTTGTTTCAGGTACACTCAGGCCGCCTGGCCTTATTGGCGGAAGTAAACCTAAGGTGGCGACGCCCGCCGTCGTCTCCAAAATCGAACAGTACAAGCGTGAAAATCCGACGATATTCGCATGGGAAATCCGAGAACGACTAATTTCAGAAGGTAAACCAATACATTCTTTTTTTCATATAAAATTCCTTTAAGTTAAGGTTTCATTTACAATGCAGAGGTACATTTTGTGTTGAAACAAAATTAAGTTTTTATTAACGCCATCTAACGGCTGTAACTATAAAATAATTATATTGCCTTTTTTTATTTATTTATTGATGTTGGTGGCAAATTAGAGTACATTGCAAATGTTGTAATACTTGTGCGGTTTTTATTGAAAGTAAATAAATAAAGGACAAGTCTGAAAAGTTGTTCTTTTACAAAAATATGTATTGTATTCATCGGATGAATGACGACGAGGTGGGAAGCAGTTGGTGGGTCGCATTTCGATTGTGTCATCCCCACGAATTACGGACGGCCGCAATTGTCGTTCGTGTGTGCTTCCACGGAGGAGGAAATTAAAAAATGGAACTGTTGTTGGACAACGGAAAAGAAGGGTTCCTCCGTCCCTTTCCCGCAATTACCGTTGCGGTCTGCCATTGTTGCCGCACGATTTCGATGAGAAGAATCCCTTTCCAACGACATCGGTGATGTGCAAAATTATTCATTAATCAACAATTGCAGCAACAAAATAAAATAAAGTAAATCACATTGTAGGTGTTCTTTAATTAGTAGTTCTTTCGAGCGGAAATGTGGCAACGTACGTCATTTGTGAACCGATTCCGCGGATAAGTCACAGTTGTCAGCGCGGAACGTCGCGTAATTTGTCGCCAAAGGGGCCTTCAGGGTTTATATACCTCAATCTCGCCGCCCCCTGTTGGGAAATAAGGATTACCAACGGCGATGATGCGCTCACCTGTGATGACTCCAGTAGATTTCATAATTAAACTTTGCAATTTCGTTATCCGCAACGTGCGTCTGTAATGATAACTGGGTATCAAAGCTGCAAGTTTCAATAAGTCGCCCACGCTAGCAATCCGCGTTTAATTAATTGGGTTGTGGAAGGAGGATGAAGTGCTTGAAGAGGTGTGACAGGATAATCGTCAGTTATTAGTGCGGATGGTGGTTTTTCGGTGCGATATGGGGAGAAGCGTTCCGCGAAGAGCGTTGTCCGCCTTCCGAGAAGAGCGCCTTTTGTGCGGATTGAAGATGACCATCATCATCATCATCATCCTCGCTGACGATGACGGAGCGAAGCGTGTTTGTTTAGGCCTCAAGTATCGTTTCGGATCGAGTGGGCACCTCTTGTATTTTATTGCTTAGTCAGGAACTAAATCACCTAATGGACTCGGAGGACGCTGCGGGCGAGCAATTCGAGTGCGCGACCGACGCAAACAACAAACGCATCCTTGCGACGTATTAATTTTTATTTTATTGCAATTCCAGATGGCGCTTTTACCAAATGTCTGCATTGTATGCAACATAAATTACGCGCATTGTTAAACAAACTGCATTTTTTTTTTCAATTTATAGCATCACTTAAATATGAATTTATTTCTCACCAATATTGATCCCAGTAAAAATAAATTATTTTCAATTTGGACTTAAGACAATCAGTTTCGAAACGTGTATTGAAAAATATTCCTTGATTTATTACTGTTTCTTTCATACTAAAAATCAACAAAGTTAATTTAAATCTAGGTGAATATTTGAGAATTAGAATATATTTTATTTTAGTGCGGATTCGCGTTTTTGGGATTACACAAATCCTATTTGTTTGCATTAACGTCATCGGGCATCGGTAATAAGGAGTAGTAACAAAAGGGGATCTCTGGCTATGGTAATTCGATTGGACACGCGAGTCGACCGAGTGGACAAAACAAAAGCGCGCGCGCCAATTCCGTTACCGTAATGCACTATTCCCATCGTCTGTCTTCCATTTGTTTTTTTTTTCTTTTCAGGAATTCATTCTTTCGTTTCCATAATCCACACTACAACAATTCTTGCAATATTTGCTGCAACTTTAATTACCACTTCTTTTTCTTTCTTCTGATCTTTTTTTGTTGGTATTCATTCTTTCGTTTCCAGCAGCAACAATTTATGATTTATCGCGCGCGGTTCCGTTCCGCCTCGGGCCCAGACGTGTTATGTGTGTGTGTGTTTGTGTGTGTCCCTTTCCGTTTCGAGGCAAATTTTGCTTCAAATCACTGCGCGAAATTATATATCATTAACGGAAGAAACACCGTGCGTTTAAATGAAACGAACCTTCTTCTCTTATGCTCTTTTTGTTGTTGTTGTTGTTGTTCTTCCTTAATATAGTTCTCGTTCTTTCCTCCTTTTTTTATCTTGTTTTTTTTGCTGCTGCTGCTCTCAACAACCTCCTTTTATTCCTCCGTGAAATTCGCTAATATCAACAGCACACAACAATCGTATGGAAGAAATCGCGCAGAAGATGTTAAACGCCGCCCGAACACACGAGACGGGTATAAATTACCGGCGACTACAATGCCTTTATGATTCCTGTGTTTATTGGCATATCGCCATCTGTTTCATTTCTGTTATTACCGCTGACGATCCTCAATTATTCCTTACTCTGTTTCATCTGTTTCCGGAACGCCAAGTTTACCAAAATTTACATAACACAATTTATAAGATTTAGTTTAACCAAAAATCTCAACTAATTTTACATGTTTACTTTGACTTAGTGTATGATAGTGTAGCGTCATGTGTAAAGGATCGGGCGGATATATATTCTACATGTCATTTTTCATTTATTTATGAAAAATAAATATATAATTGTTAACATTGTTTTAATTTAATTGCAGGCGTTTGCACGAATGCTACAGCGCCATCTGTGAGCAGCATCAACAGGATCTTGAGGAACAGGGCGGCCGAGAGAGCGGCGGCGGAATTCGCTCGTGCCGCCGGATACGGCCTCTACCATCCTCATCCTTACGCAGCGGCGGCCGCAGCTTTCCCATGGCACTCGCCACTCTGGCCGAACGGACCTCTGGGTCTTCAGCCGCCGGGCGCCGGAAGCGGTGGCGGTGGTGCCGGCGGATCGGTCATGGCCGGTTCCCCAGGATCCTCGGCGTCTCCACACCAGGATCACGGCCTGCTCAGCTCACCACCGGGTCACAACGATAGCAAGGACGATTCCAGTCTGGACGGTTCGGAGCAGCCGAAGTTTCGCAGGAATCGCACCACCTTCAGTCCTGATCAGTTGGAGGAGCTGGAGAAGGAGTTCGAAAAAAGTCATTATCCTTGCGTTTCGACGCGCGAACGTCTCGCCTCAAAGACGTCGCTCTCGGAGGCCCGAGTTCAGGTGAGTCTTCATTTCGTTCTTGAATCTAGCGCATCTCAAAATGTTTAAGAATACACATGTAATTCTAAAGGTATTAATAACATTTTAACGACTTGTTATATATAAATCATCAAAAATGTCTTTAATTTTGAAGTCGGTTATTAAAAAAAAATTTGAAGAATTATATTGCGTATTCTAGACTGTCCATGATTTGCGTCAGAGAATCGAAGAATGATAAAGAATTTTGGTAAAAATGTGATCGTGAGAAAGACTAATTCGGTTTGCGTATGTTAACCAGGTTTGGTTTTCCAACAGACGGGCGAAATGGAGACGGCACCAGCGCATGAACTTGCTGAAGAGGTCGTCGCCTGGTCCGCAGGGGATGGGCGGAGGCGGCGGCGCCTCCTCCTCGATCTATGGGGCGGGTCGGTTGACGCCGCCGTCGCCGCCGCCTCACTACAATCCCGGTTCCACCCCTGGCTCGCCTCTCACGGGGGGCCATCATCATCATCATCATCGAGGTGGCGGTCATCCGCAGCCTCAATCGTCTCAGCTGCAGCCGCCGCCGCCTCCGCAACCTATGCTCCTGCAGATGGGCGGCGAGAATAGCGCGTTCAAAGCGTTCGGTCCGGCGGCAACAGCGCTCGCTCTCGCCGGTTACGTCACCGATTCAGACGAGGAGATCAACGTCAACGACGAATCGGACGTGGAGGAATCATCGTCTGCGGTCCACCTCAGAGCCGCATCCAGATCATCGAGCCCCGTCGAAGTGGTCGACTCTCCCAGTCTGGATGCGAACCCTCCCTCCACCTGCCAGCCGCTCCAGCTCACGATGCACGATCGCGATTGAGATGATGATGATGAAGATCAATTGCATTGCACATCCCCCAAAAACGCCGTGCGAAATGGCCCCAATTAAGAATCCCAATTACCAAAGCAGGAACTTAAAACTACTTAAGTTATATATATATATTACTTCTAATTATCATTAATTAACAACCTATCGTTTAGTTAGGATTAGCCGAGAAGATCAAGAAAACCCTTTCCACTCCCACTCCCCATTATACATACATTATACAACTATTACTTTGTACATAAACTTATTTATAAACGTTGTGAAACCGAAACCTGTATAAAAATCATCCGTTACGTTCTCCCATTTCATGTCGTCAGTTGTCGCACGATCTGTTAAACGGCACCAAAACGATTTCGTTTTTAAACTTTCAACGGGCAATTGTACAATTTTTCTGTTTTCTTGTTGTTGATGTTTGATGATGTTAATGATGCGGCGATGATCTGTAAATGACGCTTCGCTTCTGCATTCGAACGACGAAAGAAATTGAAAAAACTGAAAACGTTGCGGTCGTCGTCATCTCTCGATTCTGTTCTGTTCCGTAACGGAAAGCAAACTGTAAATACCAATAACGATCAAGATTTTTGTTTGTTTGTTCTTTCTCCTAAATAAATGAAAAGAATAAGTTTACATTTCAAATGTGTGTTTTTTTTTTGAAGTTCGTTTATTAAGCAGTTAATAATTTCCATTAATTTCACCTTTTCCAATTACAAATTATTTTTTTGTCCCAGAGATTTTTGTCCCACAAAAAAAAATACTTATAGGTGTTTCGTATCCTATTGGAATTATGCAAATGCGCTTATTAGCTTAAGTGTGAATGAAAGATTGAACGAGTGTTTTCACAAATACAAATTAATCCCAATGATCACATTAATCCAAATCAAATCATTTTTCTCATTAAAATACACCTAATCTTAGAATTTATTGTTACAAAATACTTCATATAACCTAAAAAAAAAACAAATGCATATTGCTTATTTAGCATTAATAACAATACAAAACCTAACCTGAAATAACCTAACCTATCTGTAAATTTAATAAGTGAAATACAAATAAAGTTTAAGTTAACTAGGTGCAATTTAAATTAATTTAATGTGATAAGATCAGCTCAAGCTTTATAAATTATTGAGTCGATGTAAATTTGAAAAAAAACTTGTTAGAACTTCTTTAATAATTAATGCTGCGCGGAATGATGGAAGATTAATTAGATGCGTTTATTGGAAAGTGAAATTGATTTGTATCGATGGTCGTAAAACGAGTGAGAAAGAGAGCGTATATTTGGGAAACCGAAACGATTTATTTTTATTATGTAGGGCACATGAAGCGATTCCATTAATTACGGCTCCGACTCGAAAGACGTCGTTAATTTTCAACGTTCTGAATTAAGAGAGGACAAACTTTGTCTCTCTCCCCGTTTTATCCATTATCCAACGAAAGGTTGTTGCATCCGTTTCTCTCATTCACGCGGAGCCTTGTTTTTCAGGCTGACGATTCGGACCTTCTTTGGTGATGTGTTTCTACGGCTGTTTTTAGGATTTTAATTAAAGAAATGTCGCGGTTGAGGATGGTCGAAGAAGAAAGAAAGGAGAAGATGGTAAAGTTGAATAAATGGAGGAGAGGAGGAGATTTCAATTAAGTGATTTGGTTTTGTGAACGTGCTTAACGATCTTAATGTCTTAATTTCGGATTTGGGTCGGGTGGGCGTTCATTTATTTTTTGTTTTTATTTGGAACGCGTGTGTTTGTATAACCAATTATTTCACTTATTCGGGAAGGCGACTTCTTCAGCCTCCAACTTTTCGAGAAAAAAAAAAACAGAAGTAAATAAAATTTATAGAAAAAAAAAAAATGTGGAGAACCGAAGAAGGAGCTTATTGCAAAGGTCGTTCCGTTTTATTATTCGCCACTATAAACCCGCTGGAATCGCTGAACTTTATTATCCTTCTCTTTTTCATATTCTTTTTCAGATTCACTTCTCATTCAAAATGCTGCGACAATGTTTTGTGGATATTCTCCAAGGTGAGAAGAGCAACAACGTTTGTCGTCGTCGTTGTTGTCGTGTTTCGTTTGCACATTATATTTTATCTGCATTCGATTTTCGCTGAGCTAATTTTCGATTTCGGATTTACTTTATTTTCTTGCAGCGACCTGGAATTGCCTCCACGACGGACATAAAACTCTCTTTACGGCCGACACTTATTTTACTCGCAACTCCTCCGCATCCTCCTTTTTTTCTCCATCTTCTTCGTCTCCTCTCCTCTCGACGAAAACCAATGCAACAACCGTTGAACCTCGAGCAATTTTGAAACGGAATTTCCGATTATTGTTTTCTTTTTTTTTACCGTAATAATATTTACATTTTACATCTGTATACAATTATTATTCATTCTATTAGTAAAGTTGTATAAGATCAGAAAATAAAACAATTTTACAAAAATGATAGAAAAAACAAAATTAACAATTTTTCCAAAAAATTTAAATAAAATTATTTTTTAATCTTTATCTTAGAAAAATCAACTACAAATTCTTAAATTATTCTTAAATTAAGCTATAAAATAATTTTATCTTAACTTAATTAACATAAAAAGAAATTTACAATTTTTCGAAAAAAAATTAAATAAAATTATTTTTTAATCTTTCTCTTAGAAAAAATTACTACAAATACTTAAATTATTCTTAAATTAGACTATAAAATCATTTTATCTTAACTTAATTAACATAAAAAGAAATTTACAATAAAAAAAAATTAATCCAAATTTCAAGCAAAATTATTTTTTAGTCATTCTCTTATAAAAATCAACTAAAAATTCTTAAATTATTGTTAATTAACAAAAATACATATTTAAGTTTTATCTACAAAATGATACCTAATTATTATTATTTTTTTCTAATAAAAATCGACTACAAATTCTTAAATCATTCTTAAACAAGAATATAAAATCTTTTTATCCTAAGATTACCAAAATTATTTTTTAGTCTTTCTCTTATAAAACTCAACTATAAATTCTCAAATTACTAAAAATATTATAAGACAATAAAATATTTTTTCTAATAATAATCGGATTTGAAAAGATAAATTAGTTTTTGATTAACTTTTCTTGATCGATATAGATGAAAGTAATTGTAAGAAATGTATGAGTAAATATTTAAATAAATGTTTTATTTGAGCGAATTTTTGCAGCGGAAAGTAAAATAATAAAAAATAGTCTGAAATCCGAAAGGAAGAGGACAGTTTTGGGTGCGTTCAACTTTCTGTCGCGTGGGCATTTTTCACACGTCCGACGCAGAAAACTCGACCGGACTGGATTCTTGTCCGAACGAAATCCGCAAATCATCCACAAAAAATCTATTTATTGTATAGAATAAATAGATTTTCATTTTAATCAGTTCAATGATGGAACGGTTGAAGTGGTAAATTGTAGGAATCCGTAATTAAGATAAAGATGCATTATTGTTACACTTATTATGTGCGTTTCTCGTTGATGTGAAAGAATGAGAGTTTGGTGTCAGAAGATGAAGAAGTTGCGGTGGTGGAGGAGGAGAGGTTGAAGGGGCCCCGTCGAGTAAACTAGCCGGTTATGTAAATGTAACACGAGTGTGAACACACCATGTCTTCTGTTAAGCGGGATTATGTCCTTTATCTCGGCAATATATTACCATAGTGTCTCAATCAGGGCGAAAACCAAGTGTCCTCGATTCTTGTCCTCTCCAACTAAACCAAATTAGTCACCAGATCCCGGTATATCCATCCTCCCGCTAAACCTGAATCGAAACTCTCGTTATTTCTTATTTTGTTATCCACAATAATTATAGAATTAAATTATTAAACTATCGATTTTTGAATATTTATAATTTCACAACCTGAAAATTTCTTAAAAAATCATAAATTATATTAAATATAAAATTTTAAAAACAATGAATTCCAAACTTATTTTTCAAACTATTACAATAAATTTATAAGAAATTTTTTTCAACACAGTTTTCCTTGTAAAATGGAAAGTAAAATGTCTAATTTATTTTGTAGAGGCAAAATGATGTTCATATTCAAACATATTTTTTAATTAATCGTCATTTTAACTTTTATTAAAATTTATTAAGTATCAAAAAGAGGAAAGAAAAACTGATTTTATATTTTAGAGAAAACTTTAGAGAACTGAAGTTGTCCACTGTTATTAATAATCGAATAGTTTAAAATCAATTTTGAATCAAAATTCCAGACGGATTTCAATTACGTTTAAGCCTGTTAACTCGGAGCGAAAATTGGACGCGCGACGTTCTCTCATTTTTTTTTTACTGTTGTTGTTTGTTGGCTGTTGTTATTGGAATTAATTCGATTTAGGAGTTTGCTTGGGGGAAAATTCTTGTTGGTATTACACGCGTTTTCCACGCCCATTGAAAAACGCACCGTCTATTTTGACAGGTGATCGATCATCAATCAAATATTTAAGAGAGCGTGCACAATGTATTGTGTGCGCTATATAGTGTGGAGAAGAAAAGAGGAGGAACATACCAACAACAACAGCAACAAAAAAAAGCGAGAAAGAAAGAAAAAGTATAGTAGTTGAGTTTTGCTCAAGACAGAGAAGGAAGGATTGAAGGAATGAGGACGGAGAGAAGGCATTACCGTGATTGAAAAGTGTTAAATTGAATTTTTTTCGAGCGCTTCATTCTTGTTCGTGGAAAGAGGAGGAGGTTGAGGTATAGGGGCCACTTTTATTATTTATTTCACACGTTTCAATTTCCTATTTGGGCTCCAACTATTTCGCTAATCGATTTCGATTCACCATTATATCACCATTATTATCGATCAAACTACAAAAACGATGAAAAACAGAAAATAAAAATATTTTAACAATACTTGGATGATGAGAGGAGGAGGATGAATAATATTTACTTATCGAGGAAAGGCGCGAAACTTTAATTGCAAACAATCATCCTCTTTCCCTCCCGTCTCCTATTTGCGTGCTACCGCGAAATGCAATAAGTGATGGAATTAAGCCTTTTTTACGATAATTGCATTTCTATGAATCCTCGACCGTCGCTAAGACTATTGCACACTTCACATCCATCCTCCACGATAATTTACATCCAGATTCACCTTAAAATATATAACAAAAAATTTGTAAAATATCAAATTGTTTATCTAGTAAAAATCATCATTAAAATCATTAGATTTGAATTATTTTATTTTTATGAAATTTTATAAATTATCCGAGGAATTACAGAATAAATCAATATACTTTTTCAAAATTTGTAAATTTCAATAATATTTCTTAATTTAAAAAAAAAATATTTTATTTTAATAAAGTTCTAAAATTAATACTTTTTTTCTAAAATTTTATTAAATTAATTTTATGAAAAGCCAAAAGTATAAAAAATGAAAATCTAAGTTTATAATTTAGACGAGAAGACCAACTTTCATCATTTTCAGGTGAAATTTAAAATTTATTTGAAATTTTATTGCAAGTAATACAAAATTGATAATTAGATTTCTAAGTTTACAATTGTAATGTTCAAAAATTTATTAGACATAATAATACAAAAATCATAATTATATAATACTTAGTTAATAGATTTATTAAACTATTTTTCTCTAAAAAAAAATTAGAAACGAGAATCTTCCAAAATAATTAAAATCTAATTTTCAATGCTAATTTTATCTGATTAATTAAAACAGTAATACGAAATAATCGTTTTCCTTGATTTTACAAGAGTATTATGCAAGTGGATGTTACATCATATAATTTTTTTTAATGGGTTTCGACGCGTCTCTGAATTGGATTCAATTGGTATTCTTTTAGTGGTTTAAACGTTTGTTTTTTTAACGATTGATAATAAAATTATCGATTCATCCGTGGGCATACCGAAATAAAATAATAATAATCGGCCGATTAATTCGAGGACGAAGCTCGTAAAGAGCGCCTCGCTTCGACCATTAAAAATTAAGATGTAACAGAAAAAGAAAAAAAGGTTGAGGACGTAAATAAATTTGTATAATTTCGATTCGAGGGTTGAAAGAAATGAGTGAATGAAACGCGAGAAGAGAAGAGGACTGTCTGTACGAGACGTCGGGCAAGCAAGAGGCAGCAGCATTCTTGCGTTGTTTATGTGTTTCTTGTAAAATTCTTGTTGTGTAGACGTTATCATCCTACAAGTATCCGTGCACCTCATAAATCCGAAGCTACCATCAATTTGGTCACACCTTGTATTGTGTACGACACACAGTTTTCCGTGTCACCCAGCTCCGAGGACTTTTCATTTCTATTTTTACTTTTCGCACGAAAACACGGGAACTTATCCCAATCTAAGATTACACGATTACCAACATAATACATCAATCCATTTTTCGATTTATTTTGACACTTAAATTTACAAACTTCGAATATTTACACAGTTTACAATAATTTTTTTTTAAATATTTTTCATAGAAAACTTAAGATCTACTATTTATAATTTAATCTTATTTCATTCTTTGGATATACTAAATTAATATACATTTTCATTATTTTGATTTTTTTTTAAATATTAAATTTTATCTTCCTGAATTTTATTTCCTGAATATATTACATTTACATACAGTTTCAACAATATTTTGGAAATGTATAGTTTCTTCTTTAGGGGTAAAAAATTAAAACAAAGATTTTACACATTTTCATTTACAAAAAAAAGTAAATTCTTTTAATTTAATTTTTCATTGAAACATAAGTTGTAACATTCAAAATGTACCTTATTTTATTCGTTAAATATTCTAAAATAATATACAATTTCATTAATATTTCGGAAATGCTTTGTTTCTAATTTAGAAGATAAAATTAAAAACTTGATTTTTTAAAATTGTATTTTTTTTTTATAGAAACCACAAGATCTATAAATATATCTTATTTAATTCTCTAAATATTCTAAATTAATATAAACATTAATCATTATTTAGAAATCACTATTTTAGAGGACAAGATTGACAGTTTTCTTAAATTTAGTTTTTGGTTGGTAAATAGGTAAAATATTAAATCAATGAAAATTGTGCATGTGAAATTTTTGGAAAATTTACGATCAAATTTAGTTTGGAGAATGTGATTTCTTCTAATTGGGGCGTCGGTGCTAATTACAAATCTAGGTTCCCAATTTCCCTCCGAAATGAAATTAATGAGGCAATAAAGCACACGTGAAATGCGAGAGATGAAAGATAAAGCTGAGGATAAATATTTAAGGTGTGCGTGACAAAATCGTTAATGGGCTTACAATAATTACCGTCGCCCCCCTCTAATCAATACCAAAGAACCAAGGAATAATTGGTGATGCCTCTTTCTCTCTTTGTTCATTTCTTTATAAGTTTGGGTGGATGGAGTGAGAGGGATGTTGGAATGAACCCAATTGGGTTTCTTTCGCCTTCCGTCCGCTCATTCGGATTCCATCTCTTTCCTGCAGGCAGCAACGTTTCGGGCGGATCGTCGAACAGGTAGGAATTAGAATGAGAAAGAGTAGTGGTCGATCCCAATTAATAAGTTGTAGCCGTTGTCGGCAATTAGGTTTTAAATTGAATTGTGCAGGTCGTCCGACGCGCATCGCCCTGCATATCTGGACTCGCATTTACATGAATTAAACTGAGTCCTCCTTCATCCTCCTCTTCATCTTAATCTCGTCGTCCTCTTCAGAAGCCCAAGTGAAGAAGGTAGTGCATGTAACTACACTTTCTTCACTTGAATACTACGCGTATGATGATGGAATGATGGAATGTCTTTTATGACCGTCGGTAAATAAATCCGTGAATGCGTGGGCTTTTATTAACACAATAAAAATCAATGGCGGCCGCTGCCCAAACGAAATAAATCAACCGTCTTCTTTTTTTTTTTAATCGTCCGATCCATAAACGCCCTGAAAATAATACTAATAAACATGAAATGGAGACATTAATGATGTTCCTCCTCGCTTTCACGGACTCGCATCGAGAGTTTCCTTTTCCATTGCTCTCCACTCTCTTTCGGACGTTTCAATCCGATGGAAAAACACGTTTACGGTCAATATTTTGAAGCGTACATAAACATTTGGACTTGGATTTCATTAAAATTTATTTGTCCAAACATTATTTATTTTTTTGTTATAAATTATATTTTTATTATATTTAGAATTTTGCATTGTGATCATTGATTGAGACATTACGTAATAGGCGACTTCGCATATTCAATTTGGAGGTAAGCGTTGAATTTCCATCTTCATCCATCCCGCACATCGTAATCATCATCGAAGCAAACAAGAAGGCCGCGATTCCTGCTCAAGTTGACAGCAGAACAAAAGATGTCAGAAATTACTAGTGTTACGCCAAGAGACATATTACTGCGAAGTTTCATCGTTCGCTGCTTTCGAATAACGCAATTTATTGAAAATAAACTAAATCTGTAAGTAATAATCAAAATTATTATATTTCGTTCAATTTTATCCTCACACATTTAATTAACAAAGCGATTTTGTTATGTCAAATTTGAAGTGAAAATGAAGTTGCATAATTAGTCATTTTTCGTTAGAAACGAATTTGTTGAATGCTTTGGTTGGTCATGAATGAAATTGTGGGACTACGGAAAAAATTCATTCAATTAAACGTGAAGGTTGTGAATAATCGGAATGTAAGAATCTGAAAGGGATTTTCGTGGATACTGAAATTTGGTCCAGAAACCGGTTGATCGATAAAAAAGAGGAGCATGCTCTTATTTTTTTATATGTTTTTTGTTGGTAACGTAACGCTGATGGTACATGCATACTCCATATATCTATATATATAAAGAAGTATATAAATGTTCGATCTGGTTTTATTGCCCACTGTCGAAATCCGTTCTCTGGTTCTTCTCACCTCCACTCGCACTTATATAAATGCATGCACACACACACACACACACGCGCGCATCCTTTTTCTCTTGTTTCCTTCTCATCGAGTGGGTAATTAAAGGAAAAGGCAACAATAAAACGCGTCCCGAGATAAGCCGGATTGATTTAGAGCGGTCATATTCGGTAGTGATTAGGTAACACGTTTTCGGGCCACAACATGGAAACACTTAAAATAAAACACTCTCCTCTTCCTCCTCCACCAACAACATCTCTTCGGATAAAAAAGGAAGGTAAGAAAAAAATATAATAAGGAGGACAAGACAAGTGGAGTCGACAAGTTTGTGAACCTTTTATTTTACGTGTGATATCTCCATTTTCCTATTTGCACGTATGTTCACGAGCTCAAAGGGACGCGGACAAGGAAACTTCTCTCTTTGATTTCACAAGGTCGTTATTTAAATTTTATTGAGCGCGTCAATTCAGCAACACGCCGCTCCATCTACTTTCTATATCGCGAATCTAATAACACTTGTTGCTAGGCATTAATAATAACAAAATCTCAAAAATTCATTTTCTTTGTTGATCAAAATTTAAATTATTATTATTATTTTATACATTTTTTTTATGATTTATTTACAAATTGTGGAAATACGGAAACAATATTCTCACACTTAATTTGAATCAATTTTTTAAAATTTCCTTTGCCAAATTTGTCGAATTTTAAAGTTGCTATTTCCATTTTTTTTTTGTATTTTTATATGTGTATTCAAATTCCATTACCAAATTATCATTACTTAATTATTTCTATATATACTTATACAACTAATTTCGAATGTTACGTCTTCAATATTTGTGTAAAATTAATTTATAAACAATATATATTTTTTTATGATATTTCTCCTACATCCAAATTCTTAACTAATTCTATACTAATATTTAACTTACATTTAAAATATTTTAGATTAACATGCGAGGATCAAGTGACAAATATTTTTTGTACAGTATCAGAAAATGAAGTATCAACAATGACAATTCACATAATTCTATCACCACTTTCACATTGCTTAACTATTTCTTGTATATACTTATACAATCATTTTGAAATTTGTTTTTTAAATATTTTTTATTTATGAGATTCCAAATTTTATCATCAATCCACTTTGCTTAACTATTCTAAACTAACATTTAATTCAAGTTGAAAGTAGTTTGTATTAATATTCGAGGAACAAATAAGCTTAAAAAATGATAAAACAAAATTTCCATTCGTTACATGAGACTTTTTTGTCGTGTATCCAAATTATATCACCGAATTAATTAATTTCGAATGATGAAAATTATTCACCAACCCATATTCTAACTAACATTAAACCAATTTTTTAACTTAATTTGAAGATCAAGGAATCAACGATTTTTTTTGGAGAGTCAAAAATAATTAAGAAAAAACGATGATTCAATTTCGACAATTGTAAATGAGGATCAAGTAAGATATCGTATTTGTAGATTGTCAAAAAATCACGAAAAAGAAAATCGCAATTTGTTCTGCGGCTGTGATTGACAAGTGACATATTTTGCGGAGCAATGTCATGCGATGCGCGAGGAGGCGGTAGCCAATTATCCTTTTCGTCTTTTTCTCTTTCTCTTACCACGCAGGGTCTTTCGCCTGTCGTCGTCTCCGTCCTTTACACCTTTTATTTGGATTCCCTCGACTCTCGGGTAATTCCATGCCATCCGAATGCATCGTGCAGTTAGTGTGTCCAGTCCGCAGGTAGCAGCACCGCATTTCGCGTTTCAGTCATTCCGTACGTACGACATCCGTGCACTTATGCAATTGCCGCAAGTGCAATAATTCTGAGCAGCAGCAGCAGTAGTAGTATAATAATGGTTAATAAACGTTGGGGCCCAGCGGTGACTTCTGACTTGATTACAGGCTACTGGAATTCCTTTAAGCCGTCAAATTTGACTAGCTCTCACGTGCATCTGTATGTGTATACATATTGCCAAGGCAACGCACATCATTTTCTGACGCGCTCCTCCAACACGCGTCAAAGACGATTTTCCCCCTTCGCGAAATATTTGCATTTTCGCGCCCTGAGCTGAATGCACATGATTAATACCCAATCCCATTTTGCAAAAACTTTAATTAAGAAGACGCAACAAAACAAAAACTTTTTCAGATTCCAACCGTTTCGATGCCTCGGTTATTATACGAACGGCAGCGATCGCAAACAAAGAAATCAGAGATCATCATTGTTATTAACTTGTTTTTTGTTGGAAAAGAAACCAAAACTAAATATATAATACGTAAACGGTTGGGTATAATTTCGGTTTATTTTTTTATTTTTTTTTTTGTCTGAGTTGGCCCAGGCAATAATAATAATTGGGGATGGAATCTTTCCCTTTTTACTACAGATATAGAGAGATGCACAATATATATGTGATATTATTATATTGGAATCGTGTCTTGTGATCTGTGCGTTCTCTCTTTCTCACATCTTCTGCGTTGACCTACTAAAAATTATTGAAGAATTATCGGGGTTGGATGCACGCGATCGCCTTTAAAGTCACGAACGCCTTTTAACATATTTCTCCTTCGACTTCTTCCACTACATTTTTTTCCCTCTTATTCTTAATGCGACCGAGTCTCAAATTGAGACCGAACAATAAACCAATTACGAAATACCACACACAAACAACAATTTACAATTTAATCAAACCTAATTTTGTCTTACTTTTAAAAATGCACACGATTTTTATTTTTTTAAATCTTGATTTTTTCATCTAAATATTATTAGAATTATTGTGTTTTTGAGGTAAATATTTTATATTTCGATTTACATTTTTTAAATTTTTAAATAACAAATGTCGTTAGTTGGTAATTTTTTTTATTTTGAAAGTAACAATAGTATTTTCAAATTCTTTCTTTTGAGAAATGAATTGATTTAGTGTGCAGTTAATTTTCGTGACGAGGGACGATCGCGTGTGCTTCGAAACGAAAGGGAAAAAAAAGAAGAAGAACGGAACCCGACGGAAATCAAATTTATGGAATTCCTCGACGATCATCGTCGGGATCCGTTTCCACAGAAGCCACCACCGGTCGGCATCTGCGTGTTTTATTTGTAACCCGCCGCCAGTCGTCTTTCGTTTTATTTTTATTTCGTAAATAAATAAATAAATATATATATACTAGTATTTGGGGGCACGGAATCGATGGGGAACGAGACGGGAATTAATTTATAGGTGGAATGCCTAATTCCACATGGACGGACCCAAAACAACGATTCCCAGTAAAACTATTATAGACACTTATTAGAATTCATCATGTTCTGCAAAAAAAATTCTATTTCATATAAATTAATTTTAAGACAAAACATGTTCATTTTCTAGAAAATATTATTATATTTTATAGAATCTAACCACTTGTGTATGATTGGCGGATATATCCGCCCTATTCTTTACACAGAAAAATACGTTAATGTGGTGATGTGGTCTTCGAATTTTAGTAGCTAATCGTTTTCAGATGTCAGGTGTCAAACATCTTTGTCATTTCGATTTTCAGCAATCTGTCCTATATAGACAATAAGTTGAAGTGATAGCTAAGAATAAACTAAATTAAAGACTTTGTGATTGGAAGTAAATATGAAGAAAAGAGATATTCATTTTCAGCAAAATATTTTATAGAACTTAATTTGAAGACATAATTTAGATTTTGTTCATTTTCAACAAAACAAAATTTGTTTATTAAAATTTTACACAAAATAGAATTAATTTGCTTTTTTTTATTTCGTTTTCAGCAAAATATTATTCTGATTTATAGACTTTGTATAATTTTTACTTAAAGTTTATTCCATACAACTTAATTCCCAGATGAGAGATTGTATAAAATAACATTAATCTTGATTTTTTTCTATTAATTTATTTTTGTTATTCTTGTGTATTTCTTTTTACTGATTTTACGAAGACGTACAGATGTGTATTGGCGTTCCGGCACATCGATCAAGCGATAAATCACGACGGGTTTTCATTCGCATTTTGCGCATTTGGAGACCTGTGCCATAAATATTTGAGCTTCTGCACTTTTGAAGCCAGTTCCCAAACGTGGGCAAAACGATGCTCTTTTCTTTTCCACTACATCGGCCTTTTATTTTTCTTTGTTTCCACTTTACCCCCATTAAAGGGAAAATCGCAGATGCGAAAAGTCGTATCAATTAATAATAGAAGACGTTCGCGTTTGGATACCGACTGCGACGACAATCCTTCATGTCCGCTTCTTTATTAGGTTAAAATGAAAATACTATATGTATTTAATTTCCATTAGCTTTTGTTTTCAATTATTTTATCCTTTACTTTTCTATTTTAAGTCTTTCAACTTCTGTTTAGTATTTCTACACTAAATACTAATTGTAATATAAAAATAATTTTAACGTGAAATAAACGTTCATTGTTCTTTAAAGACTAACTCGGATTGTTGCAACGTAACTCGGGGTTTTCATGATGTAAGTTCTTTACAGGAGATGAACAAGTTAGGGTTTTGGTGATGGTAATTAAGAAGACAATGGTTTGGGTTTAATGACAAAGTGGAGATGGATGGATGGATGTGTATCTCCGTGTTGGCTGGGACTGTGCGGATGATGATGGTCCGAAGATGGGAGAGAATGAGCGATGCTCCGTATGGGTTCCGTCCGCACTCTTAATAAGCATTAACGGTACCCCTGTAAACAACTAATTTGACGCCCATGGCGCGTAGCCTCGTAACCAATCACCTGTCTAGTTACACTTTTGATTAATTTTCAATCAATTGTTGTAGATGATTAATTACCGCTACCGGAGGAGAGCAACCACCTCTGGATTCTTCCACTTACCATTACTACTACCATCCCACACCCATCCAAACCTGAACTAAGCTTAACTAAACTACTAGTCTCATTTATCCATCTTTCCTACATTGTAGTTGTGCAGATGCAGACGAAACGAACGTTTCAATTTCGAAACAGAAGGATTTTGATGCAGAGAATGAACAACAACAGCAAGAAGTTGGTATTCTGCTGAGGAGGAGAATAAAAACAGGATAAATTTCCTCCTGCGTCGGATGGAATTGATAATTAATTACTGGACGGCAGTCAATTACGGGGAGAGGCGGCGGGGCGCGGCTGAAACAAAATTTATTTTGAAAAAAAGAAGCTGCACAATGGGACGGAATAATTTTATTGGTCTGATGGTAGCATTATAAGCACGTTTTTGAGATTTCATCGACCTGCTGCGGGATCGTGAAGGAATCCTAGGCCACCACCGCATACCGAGTACTTTATTAATTGAGTTACCATAATAATTATCGATCAATTATTGGCATAGGAATGGAATCGGAGGCATGCGGTTCGCATCCATTCGGCACGGCGCTACCCGCTTCTGCATCCTTCCACTTCTTCTTCAACCTCATCCACATTCCCAATCCGGACCGCACATTACATTATTGATGAGACATCAAAGCAAAGAACAACACTCCACTTCCAACAACTGCGACACACAACAAACAACGACCGAGAAAAACGTCAAAGCTCTCGGACTGACCTCTTTTTTTATTCCTTTTTCAATTTACACCAGTCCCATAGAGACTATATATATATTTATAAATATTTATTCATATTTAAATCGAACCATATTTGGAGTAAACAAGGAAGGTATGTTTCAATGGATTTTCATCACCCATATTTTGTTTTTACTTTGCAGAAAATTTTCGTTTGTTATTTTCAACAATTGGATAAAATTAAAGGAATTTAAAAGATTTGAAACAGGAAAGTAATGCAAAAATAATATAATATAAAACTATATTAATTAATGTAAATTAGACAGAATGCGTGTATGAATATATTAATGCAAATCAATTTATTCTAATGAAATTTTGTTATTAATTATATTAATTCATTAAATAGTCAACACGCATTATGGAATTAATGCGCAGCGAAGTGAATTAATCGTGAGATCTATAGACAGGGAAAAAGCAATTAGTCTAAGTAATGATCAAATCCATAATTGATAATCTTTCCTATTAGTTAAAAGTAAAAAATATAAAAGTAACTTTTTTCTGCCTTAATTTCATTTCTGTAAAGGTTAGAAAATATCGATAAAGGCATTATCATATTGTATGTACTGAATTTCCGCGGTTCAGTGAAATCGAAAAGTATGATAAATTGAGGTAACAAATCGTAAACTTAGTATTTTCAACTGCAGTTTTATTATGTTGCGGTGTATTTTGGTAACATGAGTGAATTCATAACCTTAACTATTAATTACTATCAATGACAATGACGTTTGACAGATCCACCTGAAAGAGACTAGTGGCGCTTCACTAAAGTTACCGTTCATCTGATATTAGATGAGTGCGCTACCACAATGGGGTGGGCGGATATATCCGCCGCTCGCCCGCAAACGGTTAAAATGAAGTGAAATATACAGTGAATAGAGTGAAATTGTGGGATGTCGTCTTAGCAGGGCGTGGACGTACCGGTACGTCGCATCAATCACGGGAGAGCAATTCCTCCTGAGGCTTGCAGCAGGCCGTGTCAAGTTTCCAAGCCCACACAGGAGTCGGACTAATTAATGCTGTGATCATACCTGTGTAATTTGATAATTAAAGCAACGCGGCTTCGGCTCTCTCTATGCGAGTGCAGCAGCAGGAGTGTGTGTTGGTTGGTTGGGTCGTTCTTCCATTCTTTCATTCTTCGAATGCACATCGAGAACCCGCGCAGCGACATTTCGTATTAATTTCAAATCCCACGATTCACCTGATTTATTACGACTCGCACGTTCCTCTTTCTCTCTTCGACTCTTTCCACTCGTCCATTCGCTCCGGCGTTACCTGCTCAAACCCGCGTTCAAACCGTCCGTTATTAATTAACTTTTCGCTTCATTAGATTTACGCATTATTCTGTCACGGCTCCGGCATTCATCTTTTCCCTCTTTCCTTCTCGCAAACACACAATTATTTTTCTCTCTTCATTGTCATTTTTATCTGTGTTTTTCTCTCTCTCTCTCTCGATCCGGGCAATATCAATTAAAGAATGGACGGCTCCGATTTGCTCAAATAAAATTACTTGCCATATATCATCAACCCGCGTTCGGATCCTCTAGGTGCGATGAGACATCAAGAAAAGAAGAGTGGGAAGCGGAGCGCAAGACGCGAAGATATCGATGTACGAACCGCACACACAAAAAAAAAACGTAAAATGAGACGCGTTAATTATCTTCCGAGTAGAGTAATGAATCTCGCAAGCTGGTCAAATCGTTTCCACGAATCGCGACAAATCTTCAATCAAATTAATTGTTATTCAACATATGAAAACATCTAAAAGCAAGTAAAATACAATATTGCATAAATATCGTTTGCTGTATAAGGAATATGGCGGATATATCCGCCGTTCGTCAGAAAATGGTTTGGTTTATGACAAACGGCCATCAAATATTGCATACAAATTTGGGGGTAGTTGACACAAATTGCTTGTTAATTCAAGAATGGTAATATTAAAAAGATACTCGTTTCGTGTAATAATAAAGCATATGGATGGATGTCTTTGTTACTTCGTTTACTTTGATTTTTTTTTGTGAGATTCGTTTAATTTCTTTGGTTGGTAAGATGTGAATATATTGGGCACCATAATAAAGTTATCTAGTTAGCGAAACGGGCTTACCCCCTGATATATTGCGGCGTGCGTGAATACCGTCGCTGAAATTATAATCTCCTGAAGGATAATTGATGGTCCCGGTCTGGATTAACGTCGCGACCCGGTCGTGATTTACTAACGACACGAACACTTTATGTGCTCGCCTGCCCCGCTTTACGTCGCCGCATATCTCGAACACATGTTTACTACTTAGCTCTGAAATCAACAATTTTTTCCTTTAAATTTCTTCTTTGCAGATTTTCACGATTTCGCCACAGTTTTCTAGCTATTAGCAGCTGCGAACATCATTAATCATTCAAACTTGCGCAGAGGTAAATCCATTTTTTTTTTGGGTGTTATAAGAGGGGTTCGGAAATCTAAGGAGAACCATTCTGATCGGACCATTTAAGGAGAGAGCTGAAGTGTAGACGGTGTTATCCGTGGATATGTTTACATGGGTGAATCGAAACTACATTATAGTTTATAATTAGATATAATTTGGTACGGGAGTGACAGGCCGGGGGTTCCCCGCTGCGTTCGTAATCAACCTGAGGAATAATAGGTGTATTCTGACTTGCAATAATTCCGAACAACGTGCGCGCTCCGTGCACTTTCCTGCTCTTCATCCACTTCTACTCTTTTTTTCTTCTTCATCTTCTTCTCTCATACTCTCACTTCTACTCTTTCCTCTTCCACTCTTGCGGTGCGGTGCCCCCCGCGCCTTCGGCCACCGTTTTTATTTCGATAAATCGTGGCCATTAACTTTTCATACTTCGCTCCACACACACAATAATCCCGACATTATACTGATCTGATAAACAGACAAGAAACGCATTTAAATTAAACACACCCAACGCAAGAATGAAAACCATCGTAGCTCTTCGTAGGTTCAACAAATTAACAATCATAAATACAATTTTTTTTTAATTTTCAAAAAGCACATTTATTTAAATGATTATTTTCGAAGATGAATTTTTCCAAAATTAGATCAAATTTAAGTTTCGGTAATTTTGGACAACATTTATTATTTACATAGAAATATAAGTTCTGATAATTTTAGACAAAAATTTTTATTAGTATTATTTTTTTAAATTTCTAATTAGAATAAAATATGTTCAATATATTATATTTTTTATTGACTATAAATGTAAGTTTTGAAAATTTTTAACAAAACTTAGAAATTTAATCTGAATAAAAATAGAACTTGTGAGTTTCTAATTTTAAACAAATTATGATCACATTAATAACAAATAATATGATGTTGAATATGAATTTTTCATAATTTGTAAGTAATTTGCTCTTAGTGAAAAAAGTAATTATTAAATATTTTTAGAAAATCTTAAGTTTCCAATTTGAATCAATCAAAATAACATCAATATGAGCAGATATTATTTACGAAGATGAAATCTTTAAATTACTTTGGTATTTCCAAATTTATCAAATTTAGTTAATAATATTTCTAAATCTTGATTTGAATCTATTATAATATCTCCAAATTTAGATGAAAATGAATAATTTTGTTATAAATTTCTAAATTCTCAATCAATTTCATTTGTTTTAGAAATTAGAATTTTTTTCTAAATTTTCTCATAAAAATCGCTTAAAATATATCCTATGAGAGTTCAAGCGTTTTGTTGAATAAAACTGTGTAGTTAATTAATTTTTTTTTTAAATTAAAAATAAGACACTTCCCTCTTGGAATTGCCCATCTAATTAATTCATTTTGAAAAAGGATTGTCATAGCCTTATTTTTTTTTTTTAGAAGTTGTTCTAATTTTATTTTTAATGATAAATGAGAAAAGTGCATTTTTCATTGAAAATCAATAATTTCCACGTATTTAGTGTTGTATTGAATTGTTTTCATTTTTGCTGTAGTTCTATTGCCATCTGGCGACAAGTGTGATAATTAAATCGAATTAAAAAATAAAATACTCATCGTAAATTGAGCAATTAAACGAGAAGAGGAGAACCAAATTACCTAATTATATGGATACAAATTAAGATTATACATATTTTTTTTACGTTGGATCGATACAGGCGTAATTACGTAACCCTCAATAAAGTGAGGTCGTAAACGTGGTTTAATTTACATTTAATTTACCCGTTCTGGCGCAACATCTTCTAATTCTACTAGAATTATACTGTTGATGAACGAGCGCTCAAAACACACACACAAACTGTAACAAAGATCTCTGCAAAGGCAAAGTGAGTTTTTAGTTAGTTCTTAAGAGCAACAATATAAGCGAGTACCGCATGTCGCATGTTGTAAACGAGACGCGTTTAATAGAGACATAACAAATTTTATAGGCCCTAATTGGGGCCGTCTCCCTGCCTCCGGACAAACAGTGTTTCCTAATTAATATCGCATAAACGTTACGTGTTTGTTTTTCAACTTCTTTGTTTTAATTTATCTCTTGTTGATCTTCTTTTTATTTTCGTTGTTGTTTGTTGTTGTTGTTGTTAAGGAGCACCGCCGGTCCACCTTTTATGGACGTACGCAAATCATGCCAGCCGTGTAATATATTACCTACAAACAACGAGAGAAACAAAAAAAAACAAGTGCGTGTAAAAAAATAATATTTCAGCTTCGCTTTTGTTTCGCGCGAAAACAATTTGCAAAGTCAATTAAGCGTACCCCAAAAAAGGGGGTTGCCGCTGATCTTACGAGTTGATAAAAAAAAAATATGAAGGTGGGCAGATGTTGTTGCTGTTGTTTTATCCTTGCGATATGCATTTCATAATTTTTGCTTTATAATAAATTATTTATTATTAGCACATGCCGTCGCGTCGGTGGATAAAAAAATCGCATCCGGTGATATCGCAATTATCCGGAGAGTTAAAAAAAAAAGATAAGGATCCGACAAGGTCCTTGTTTCTTGGATCAAATTTTCCACGTATCCGTGCAATCGCTCGCAGCGAAAGGCACTGATTAACATTATTTTTTATCTTAAATAAATTCCGGCTCCCCTTACTGCAACAGATGCGTGCGATTCTTAAATGTCACACCGTTTTTCCACATGCTTTTGATGTTCTTTTTCTGTGTATATATATGTTGTACCTCCTTTTCGTTAAAAATTTATAATTTAATACCATGCAATTATACGCACATTTTTCAATTACGAAGCAGAAATGAAGCAAGACGAACAGCTGAATATTAGCAACTGTGAATGAACTTTGACATTTCTTAATATTTTAGAAATTACACGTTAAATGTAAATTTTTTACATTACTTATTAACATTTTTAAGTAAATGTAGATTTATTATACATGTTGATACAAAATTAATGAAAATCTTGCCAAATATATATTATGTACATTATAGCGCATACCTTAAACATATTTTGCATGTATTCCATCTAGTGGACAATAATAATAGTATAGAAAATCCGATACGAATGTAGTAAATTTAAAGTTTAAAAAATCTAATGCAAGTGGGAACAATAAGTATCATATTTACAAGTTAATTATATTAGATTTTTGCATTTGACATATATTCAAATTTTAAAAAAATATAATAATTTTGAAAATATTATTACTTATTTGATTTTAACTTTTTTGTATTTAATTATTAATATTACCAAAAATTGTGGTTAATGATTCTTAATAAATGTTTATCATTTGTGTTAAAAATGGTAATTATTTCAAAATATTTAAGTACAAAAGTGGTACTAGTAAAATAAGTGCAATTGGTTGCATATCTTAGAAATATTTCGACGGTGCTGCGCCTGACGGGTAAAATATTGGAATTGGTTACTTAGGTAACAATACTGTTAATTTGTAAGTTTTTTTTCCTGCAAACATTTAACGAATGGTTTCATCTCGATTGAAACGTGGTTCGAATGAGGTGCCGACACAATGGCAACGGCATGCAAATGAAATGGTGGAATGGCGTTTTGTCGCATTGTTGAGCTCGCTGGCTGCGGACGGATCTCGCCATTAAAACGTTGCCAGTTTAATGGACAATAATTGGGACAGCATAAAGCATGGGTCTTAATTAATAGTCCATTATGTCAGATGGGTATGTTTATGTGGACCATATGCGGTGCTCGGGAGACAGAGGTTGGTTGGCCCACGCGACAGCACACACACACATAAATATACATACGTATACGTATATATATATGCACGCGTACACCTACGTTTGGTGGGTTGGCAGACGGGCGGACGGACGGACTAAGGGCCCGCTGCTCCGAACCGAAATTGCGTGATTTAAGGCGGCGGCGGCGAATTGAAAATTTAAATTTTCGCCCTGAATTACCGCGAAACCGAAACCGATTAATTAAAAGCATATGTTTCGCGAAACAAACGCGTTCTTTGTTTCGCATTACGCAATGTGCAGCGGCGCAATGCGAGGTTAATGTAAAATTATGGCATCGCAATTGACATGGTTTATTGTTGTCGGATAGATGTCGCCCTCGGAATTAATTGCCAAAGGGGTATTTACATATGTTACTTTCACTGAGCTCATGCATTTCTAGAGTTATTGACTTAATTATTAATAGTCATATATTTTAATAATTTATAAATGTAATAAATATTAACAAAAACGAAACATTTCTGTATTACTACATTGCGGAGTCAAAAATGTTTGACAACTCAGTCTACAAAATGTTAGTGGCCACCGTTGAACCAAGATTAGATAGGCTACCATATTGTACATGCATACAATTTTGCATAAGCGTACAATCGTGTGTAAAGGATATGGCGGATATATCCGCCACTCATTCGCAAATTATTAAAACAAAAAAATTGTGTAACTATTTTCATTGGATTAATTGATAGGAATTCCAAGGATATTATTAATCAGCATTTTGACAAATTGAAAGCGATTATCGGTGCTCGCCTATGCGAGATTTCATTAGGCATCTGAAATTCCGTAAAAAAATAAACCTTCCGGCTATATATAGCCTCAATTATATCAGAACTAATTTGTATTTGTACACGAAGCGAGATAGCTAAATGGGAACCGAATTTCACGACAGCCATTAACATTCCGGCCGAAATCGCCGCAGAACGAACGACGAGCGCGATGAAAAATACACGAAACGTATCAAACTAATTAGCTACGAAATTCCCACAGACGAAAGCGATTAATAATAAAACGCCGTTGTCCGTTCGTTATCAAAAGATACAAAACGATGATAAAAGTTGTCGAATTTGGATCAAAACGCGTGCGTTTTGTTTAGCTTCTTGATTCTTTAATTTTTTTAATTTTTTTTTTCTGTACGTATAATCGAAACGCATATAACGCGATGACGAGGCTATCTCTATGCGGTCGTTCGGAAACTGTACACATAATTTGACTTCCATTTACAGGGGCCCCGGGTTTTGTCATTAATTTATCACGCATTGTTGACGTGACAGATGGAAAACAATTAGTCTTCGGATGAGCGAGCGATGGTCGGTATCCATCAACGGGAGCGCATCTTTCCTTTCCTCCGCAAGAAGTAGTCTTTTGCTCCTGGACCGACCATTCAACACCCATATAGACACACACATGCACATCACGCACTTCTCTTCTCTGAATCGATATGCATGCAACGCGCTCTCTACATTTACAAGATTTTACAACCTATATCAACGTCACACAATATAAAAATATCAAACATTTAGGTTAGGTTAAGTTAGGTTACATTTTTGATGTAAAGTTAGGTTAGTTTAAATTAGTAAACATTTAAATTTATTTTATTTTTAAATACATTGTTTTGTTCGAAAGATTAGTTTAAATTTAAACTAACCTAACCTATGTTTCGAAATAATATTAAAATTTGTATGGTGTATTTGTATTTTGTTTAAAAGTTAAGATAGTGTTAACTGATTGTCAAGTGTAAATATGGCATTTTTTTTGTTTTCACAGACATTTATTAGACTCAACCTAGGTTTCAAATATTATGGTATATACATATTTTATAGAAAGTATAAAGAAGTTGCTAAATTTTTGGAATTTGTACTATAATATACAGTAAGGGCCGACAAGCTTTTTGAAACTATTATAGTTTTAGTTAACTATTATAATTTTTTTATAGTAAATTGTCAATGATTTAAATTTAAAATTTGAAGATATTTTCGTTCCGGTGCTTACAGATATTGAATGTTAATTGGGACGTGGAGGACAATGAGTTTTTAAGGGCCGACGGATCGCCGCCCGCTGATCCGAAAGCACACTGCAACCATAAAGCTTCGCCATAAAAAGATTATTGGGCGCCTTTGTTAACGCTGATGAGGGCGGATCGAGTAGTTATTAACAAACCATCTCCGAAGGAGAGAAGAGAAGTGTAGAGACAAGACAAGAGACTGCATATGCGAGCTTCGTGGATAGAGTGGAAGGAAGGTAGTCATTATTATTATTATGATTATTAACGAGAGCGAAAGAATGGAGACCTGACATGAGGTTACGTTCTAAACAATGCACCAGAGGAATGCTGCAACCGAAGCTGCATCATATTGATAGAATACGGTAGCACGGTTTATCCCTCATTCAAATTTACGTCTTTTTTGTCTCAATATTCGTTCTTAATACTTATGCATCTATTTAAAAAAAAAAAAGATATAGAACGAGTTGTCAAACGATATTTGGTGCTCATGCTCAAATGCGTCGTCTCGTATTACTGGAAATCAAATGCTAACATTCCTGGGTGATGCAGCAGAAAGTAATCAGGACTCGTCTTCTACTGCTCCTCATCTTCGTGCTCTTCGAATTGGGTCACGAGTTATTATATAGTCGCAAATAAAATATAGTTTATTATTTTTTAAATCTCATTGTCCGATGATGGTAATAACAATAAAAAAAGGATACTTTCACTGCAAGTGCGCACCTGTCCTCATCTCACGTGCTGCGTGTAATATGCCTTGTCCCAAATCCCCGAAGAGTCGAGAGCCTCCGGTTGACATCTGTCGAGGCGTATGTGACCCAATTAGCAAAACGTTTTTTTTAATATTGATCCTGCAAAACGTTACACACTGATTTTTTTCTTCAATATTGAAGTTAAATAAATCTTTTATGTAGAATATAAACTTTGAAATTGAAATAAAAATTATTTACATAACAGTTGATCCTCAGGGATATATTCTGGTACCATTTTGTTTTTGTTTTCAAATTTTAAGTGAAATATTTTGAAAGTTTCATGAAACTAAGATGCATAACTAATTTATGGAATCAAGTGTAATTAAAGGTTGTGTAATAAAAATGAAGATTTTAGGATGTTAATTTTATATTTGAAAATAAAAACGTAATAAGCTGAACTATTTTAAAAAAGAAAATAAAACTAATTAACTATGCATTGGAATTAGAGTGTAATTAGAGAAAGCATAAATTAAATTGAAGAAGTTGTAAAGAAATTTTATTGTGATCATTAAAAAAAGGGTAAAATGAAGAATTTAATTTTATTAATTTAAGATTTTGTGTTTAAATAATCAAATTATATATTTGCAATGTGTTAAAAATTGGATAATCGAAGGAGGCGTTTAAACAAAAGGCGTGTCGATGATGAAAACAGTTTTCTAAAACGCTAGGAAGTCTCTGTTGTTTTCTTCGCCTCCTTCTGGATGATTGATTGAACCAGAAGTGGCGAAGATTTCAACTCTTGGTTGTGAAGGCGGCTGAAAGTGGGAGAAAGAGAGATATAAAATAAAACAGAGAAAAGGAGATAAAGAATGAGTGCTCTGAGAAACAAAGGTCCCACCCTCGGACCCTGCTGACTAGGCAGGAATTGCTATGAAAAGACGAGATGAAATGATTGACCATCATCATCGATATATAAACTACGGACGAGAAGCAATCGAAGGTGACGAGGCGAACTTTTTCGAAACACTGCGAGGAACTTTTTAATAATTATTATTTTTCGTCGTCTCTCTCTCTCTCTGCCTTTTTGCTTCTTTCTTTTTGGTAAGCAACACATCTTCCTCCCCATCGGCTACTGATTAATCAAACCGATATCTGAAGAGAACCGCGCTCGCATTCCCAACGTAATCTTTGTGCATCCTCCTTCTCTTCAGTAATCTCGTTGTCGTCTCTCCCAAAGACTTCTGTTCTTTTTCTTCCTTCTTGTTTTCTTTTTCTTTTCGATACTCCACCTCTGCGGGCTGAAAAATCTGGATGCGGACCAGAACGAGAGAGTTATGTTTCTGGAGGATTATTAAGTTATATCCTTTGTACACAAAACCCTGTTGCTGCTGCTGCTGCTTCTCCACTCACTCCTCAACCTCTCGTTCCTCCTCCTCCTTCTTCTTCTTCTTCATCTCCGATGCTGCTCATACATAAGTATACGTATTTATTGGTCGTAAATACGCGTTAGACTTGCGCTTGCTGCGTGTAAATCATAGCGCCCGGGAATCCGGTTATTTTACATAGCATTATATTGTAATTCATATGTTGCAGCTCCCTGGCATTGTCGAATCCCACACCTGACTTTATTTACTTATTTATTTATTATCGCCCTTCTCTCCGCTCTCGCACAACAAACAGCGAAACGCGAAATCCTAAAAAAAACTGCAAAAAAAAAATAACAACAACATCAAGCGCAATTTATGCACCCAAAGAAAAAATATTTTGTCCTCCAAATTAGGAATTGCGTTTCGTACATAAAGCCTCCTCGAATCGCATTTTACCAACAACGTTTAAATGCGATGAAAATATCGCTTCGTTTTTAATTTTGTTTAATCAAAAAAAATAATACATTTGGAAATTAATCAAACATATCTACAATACTATTTTATTTTAGCAGAAAATTAATTATTTCAAGTTTTGGATATAAATTATAAAATAAATTTAAATTTGTATATTATAGGAAATATATTGGAATTGTACTAAATTGATTATTTTTAACTTAAAAATAAACTCATCATTGTTTAATATGAAAATCACATTTTTAGACAATACATTAAATGGTTGAATAATGTAACTTTAGCTTGAATCAATTTGTGTGTTTGTAATTATGTTTTTGTCGTATTGCATCGATGCTCTGTAATTATTTTAATAGATCCTAACTACGTTCACATCCAGTCGTATATGTGCGGTGATGGTAATTCGTGTTATTTAATGGCGCAACTATGTCAATTCGTGGCGCGAAAAAATGCAGGAAAGTAAACGAAACAAACAAAAAATAAATAAATAAGGAGAACAAAAATAAGAGAAAATAACGAAACGCGATCGCCGTTGCATGCACTTACGCACTTAAAACACACGTCTAATTGCCTTTTCTAATCACGCCACGCACTCGGAGCGATCGTTCGCATGTGAAAATATTCATTTAGAGAGAGAAAATGAAATAGAAGAAATAAATGCGATTAGGTGAGTTGTGCAATAATTACGTAGATGGCGCTGCATTGACTAGGTTCACGACGTATTCAATCTTCGATGCTTCGGTGTATACAAAGTAGACTAATTGTAGGTTGTATCGTTCTATTCGAAAAGTTCAATGAGAACATTTTTATTAATTATTTTTATACCAATTGTAAAAAAAAAATAGTTTACGATAATTATAGTCGTTTGTGAAAAACATGTTTCAAATATTTAATTATTATTAAAATTCAAATATATTTGTAATTGTCGTTTGAGTAAATTGGGGATGTTAATTAATTGATGTATATAATCTTTAATTGCATGTAGCTATAATAAGTAGATGATCGTTGAAAGTAGTTGTTGGTGCTACGAGCGGTACAAATTAAATAATTACTAGAATGACAGCTGTCAGAGGAGGTTGTTGTTTATGCGTTTTTGTTTCTGTTTACGGGCAGGTAAAACCTAATTGAAAAGGAACTTTACGAGCAAATCACTTTGGTTTTATTGCGTGCATTGTACAATATATATATATATACATACAGATATATTTTTTTAATTGCCGCCGATAAGCGTACTTCGGATAAATTGACAGCTGTCGGAGTTACGGGAGGACGGACGGCCGTGAAGAAGCGTCCCGAAATGTGTTTCGAATGTGTGTTTACATACTAGATTAAAACGGGAGAAACCAATTACGTTGGTCGCCGTTAAATTAGAAAAAAAAAACGAGAGCCGTGAATAAAACATGTCGTCTGAACGTTAAGACGTTGCATCTGTCAATTCTAATGTATGTGCATTAACGGTGATTGTAACAAATCCAATTTTGAAATACAATATGAATAATAAATCAAAATTTTCCACGTCAAATGATGTAATTTGACAGCTGTCATTAACAAATAGAAACGTCATTGTTTAAAGATATCGATAAATATATAAATCTGGCAGTTATTAGTTATAAGATATTCCTGGAATTTGGATTGACTGTTATAATTCTGTAAAATGAGTGCAAAGAAAATATGCTTGATTTTTGTTTTCTTTTAAAGCTATTAATTGATATTTGTGTTGGTAATAATTGGTTCGATGGCAGAAGTAGAAACTCGTAGTTTCCTGCGTGGAAAACGTGGATAATTAAAGCCTCCCGCGGAGTGCTTTCGCGACTGTCTTAATTGGACGACTATGATGATGATGATGAAGTAGTGGAAGCCAGAAGCCAGAAGCCAGAAACAGAAGCATGCATAATAAATATGGTGAAATAGGTTTCGTCCGCACGCAACGTCTATCGGGGATCATCCACGGATGATGGTGATGATTATGATGAGGACGACGAGGATGAGGATAATTGCACGGAAGCTTGTACCGAACCGGGGGGACTTATTAAGAAGGAGCCTCGTTTTCCTTCCTTCATTAATAGACCAACGAATGAATGAGTTGATGGATGCTCTTCCTCCGAAGAGAGCACTTCTAATACGCTCCGGAGAATCGGCTTTTTCTTCGGTGCGTGCAGCTCACCACCATCGCACGACGAATGATATCATTACCGGCGCCTTTTCTCTGTATCCTCTCCGCCAGCTCCATTTCCTTCACGCAATTCCAATTTCAAAACACACATCTTAATCCGCTTCCTTTTCTTCAAACTCTCCACTTTACCATTTCCATGGACTTCTTTACACCTTTTCCCAAGATAATCACTTAAATGCAAAGCACTAATTTCACATGCTAAATCCTCGAAAAATATTGCATTTAAATGTTTTAAACATTTTACAAAATTTGAAAATATAAATTTTAAGAGAAAATGTTATGATGTTTTTACTAACATTTATTTAGAAATTTTTCTATAAATAATTATATAATAAATTTTAACTTATTTTTATATCTTTCTTTATAACTATTCTCAAATAATTTAGTCCCGCATTTAATAGCAAGTATACGACTTTTGAAACGTATACAACAGACGTGCAAATACATCATAACGTCTTTCTTGCTGCAAGCAATTTCCTACACCATATTAAAGTGACATTTGCAATTGACTCGTTTAAAATCAACTATAAAATTAAAACCATAAAATTATTATTTTTTTCTTCCACATCCAAAATTATTTTATTTTTCACTTTAATGATTCGAAACTTTATTATAATTGTAAATAGTTGGAAGTCATTTTTCAATTCTTAGAAAATTATTTTAAACTTTATTATCATTAAAATTCTTAATAAAATATTTGTACCAAATTGTTAAAAGATTTTCTTTTTATTGATAATCCGTAATTAAGTTATAATAGAGAAATCCGAGCCGATTGCTGTCGTTTGTTGTTGTTGGCTGCAACGGAAGCAAAAGCAGATGAAGAGAGATCGTTGTAAGACGTGCATTAGCATCCATTTTCAATAAACTCCTGGATTGTGTTTGTAAATGTATTCGCGCATGGGAGAAGAGATGCAAGAGACAACGGGGCACGAGAGGAAGAGATGAGTTCGGAAAGGTCGGCATCTGCTCGAGGTGAATATAAATACGGTATTAAGCGTGCAACAATTATAATATTCATGTAGTTATTAATTTATAGCCGTGTCCCGCGGCACGAGCCGAAACACCAAAGAACTATGAATAAATTAGTGCTTCTGTTTCTTCACTTTATTAATTTCCACTCTTCACAAGAAAACCTTCTTTGTTTTATTTGTTCCCTATTACTGCGTAAATATTAAATGGTATTTGTGGAAGACCGTATTATATAATTTATTATTTGACAGCTCACAATGACGTCTGTCAAAACACTTGTCACATTCAACAAATATTAGCGGATTTATAATTTTGATCTAAATTTTCTTTAGATACTCAATTAGTTTAGAGCACAGGTGTAACAATTAAAGTATTCAAAGAACTCGCATGACTCCACGAGTCGAGTATGGAAAAAAAATTGGAAGCCACCCAATTGTTTCTTTTTTTTTAGATACACTTGGACCCCCGAAAATGTCATTTGAATACAATACAGCAACAAAAAGAAAAGGAATCCAGGCTTCATTTCACCTGTCATTTTTTTCTGCTTTCAATTGTTTTTTTCCTTCTTTTCTTCATCATCATTCCATCGTCTGCGCCGCACGTGTATTTACTCAATTTACCGCTCGCATCCCTCTAATAACGATAATAACTCAACCCTTTCCCCATCCGATCCACCCTTCACCCGCAATAAATAGACGTCATCTCGCTATGCGGCCGTCGCTTAATTGCACGTGACCGAATCATTTTTGTCTTCTGTCTTCTCTTTTTTTTATGTACATAACATATATACACTTTCCTTTTTTTTTGTTGGTTCCTTTTCTGGTGCTTCTTTTAATGGGGTTGTGCCACTCCCAGCGTGTAATTTATTTCGGTCCTCACCGAAACCTTTAATTGACCCGATAAGCCCGGTCCCTCCAACGGGCATAAAAATTTGTCAATCCCCGTATAAAAGTTGATTTAACGACATCGTTACACAATTTGTTTCCACGCCGACGCCAATTTCATTTTCTCAATTAATTTACCATTAAAACAAAATACAACTTTAACGTCTCTGTCATCCGAAAATGTCAGATGTCAATTTTTTTTTTATAATATAATTTGATAGATTTACTTGAAAATGCTGAACCTTGAAATATTAGAATAGGAATTTAGTTGAGATCAATATTTTTATAGTGCTTTGATTTGTTTTCTTAACCTATCAATAATGGACAAATCAAAGTACAAACGGTGAGGAAACATTTACAAAGCGTGGTATTAATATTTGCAGTTGGTACGTGTGTGTACATTATACTGCACACGTCCCATTATCCTTGTTAGCGCGTTTATTTTATTTTTCTTTTTGCATTTTCCCTCGACTCATCATCGTCCCGACTCGGGGTTTCGGTTTCATGAAATTACCAATTACCGAGCATCGTTCGCGTACAAAGCGGTCCGGTAATTCGCTACAAAACGTGTTATTGATAGTTCCTTTATTTCGTCCTTTTGGTCTCGTTGGGCGAATTGCATTATGAGGTTGCATTATTTATTCTTCTCCGCTCCATCTCTTTATCCCACCATCTACCATTAACCATTGTTCATCATTCTGTCTCTCCTTTGCTCTCATCTCTTCGTCTGTGTTTCTGCATGCGCGTATTTATCCTTCAACAAAAGGACGATGATCGAAGCAGGTCGATCGCTGAATAAATTAATCATTCTCCTCTGTTTTGCTTCCATCGAATATCCATTCGCACATACAACAAACACCCCTTGTTGTTGCTGTTATAATCTTGTAATTCTTTTCGGGTTTCGTGTTTTGTTGTCTGTTGGTAACAGGTAGATGAACATCCCTGGGTGGTTCGAACCTTAACACCCCTTGAAATCGAAGCCACCCCCGTAACGCATCCTTCCAACACCACAAAAGAATCTACCATAAATCATCCGAGGAAAGAACGAACATTGACGTTGGTTTGCGCGGAGATCCAATCCAATTTAAATAATTACATATCATCAGCGTAATCGCCTGCAATAACTTTATTGAATCAAATGCGTTATTGCGAAAGAGTTCTTCGTTTTTTTTTTGCTTCTCGATTGCTCATCTTTACTGCCTTAACTCTCTTTTAATGGTTCGGGGCCGGACCGAACCGAAGACCGCGAAGCTCTTGAGCTCTTAACTTTGTACCAGCTCGTAATTGAGCGCCTTTCAACAAGCACTGAATCTTCCTTTTACCGACACAAAAAAAAAGAAAACACTTTGAACAATCACCCATTCAGCATCCATAAACCCACATTTTTATTACTCAAATAATTCCCTTTATGTACTTAGTGTTAAGTTACAATAGAGATTTTAATCAAATGTGATTTTATTTTAAATTAGTTTTCTTAAATTTTGGAAAAATATTAAATTATTATTTTGCAAAAACAAATTAATAATTAAATATTTTTATAGCATTTACTGAAAATTGTTGTTTCAGAATATAAAATGCACTTGAAAATTTTCATAAAACAAAGATAATTTTCAGATGAGGTGCTTCAATGCTGAAGCGGCAATTAAGGTTTACATTTATTTTCTTTCGCCGTCCGTGATTGATTACTGACATCTCTGGCGAAGACGCTCCTGCGCTTAACGCTCCCGTTTTCTCCCATTAAAGTTCAGTTTAACATCTCCGTTAACAACGCTGAATGTAATGTTGCTACTACAGTTTTGATTTATTATTTATAGTTAGTATTACATTTTTTACTTGATTACCATGGAAACGAAGCAACAATAGTGAATTAATTAAGTATGAAAATAGTGCGACAGTTTAAGTAAATTAAAAGTTAAAAGATATTATTGTAAAATGATTTTTAATATCAAAGCGAATAAATCTTTTCAAACGTCATTATCATTGATCATCATACGCATCCCTGGGAGAGGTTATGAATTTTATTTTTGACAGTTAAAAATGCGTTTTTGAAAAATAATAACATTTGTATTGATTGTTGAGCTAAATTTGTTTTTTTTTAGTTTGATAGGTGACGTTAATTGTAACGTCGTAGAAGATAGGCAACTTAAATTGCTCATTCTGTTCGGTCCGTGCGTGATTATAATAAAAAAAAGGTCATTCGATCATCGTCAGATGGAATAAAAATGACAATCGGTAACGATGTCGTTTCCTCTTTCACTCTCGTTACAGTAAAGATTTTGTAGAGAGAGAGAGATGATTATGTTAATAATAACATTGTAATGAATCTGAGGCCTCCGAGGGAATTCAATTTAGGCAACGAGACTAGATATTAATTCCCCGGGCCCTGACAAGCGGAATCATAAATAATTGGTTTCCATGGATTTCACAATGCTTGTGTGTATATGTTTATTTTCTATTTTTCTTTATTAGGTTGTCGTCTTTTTTTTTGTGGTGATTTTTTTGTTGGATGGGTGTTGGTAGTACAAAGAAATAAATGAAGTATTAATCAATTAAACGGCCCGCCGGTGTGTACAAATGGCCAATAACAAGTTGTAAATGATCACAATCAAGGCTCCTCGCTATGACTATGACTTATGGCCTGGCTGAGCGATGGCCCTCGGCGTATCGGAATGCCGTCGGATCACGGAGGCTGCTGCTGCAATATGGGAGAAAAAGAGAAAAAAAAGAGGACGATCTGCTCACCGCCCTCTCATTTTAATGTTCACTATTTGTCATATGCACGTCACACATTGATCTCGCTCGATGTGTCAGACAGAGGGGGATCAATCGACGGATGAAGAAAGTGTACATATATGTGGAGGATAAGTTATGATTGAGGAGGATGGAAATGGCCTTTAATTTATGCGGCTCACATCTCCTCCTTATCACACATGCTTAAAGATGAATCGACGTGGGGAGTTTTTCGTGGATGCGATTTTTCACCTCACGAAAAATTACACGCGCATTTATCAGGACTCCAAAACCCCATGACGCGTTATAAAGACTTTATTATTGTAATCTTCCGTTTGCGTCAAGATAAAATAATCGATATCCTTTAGTCATCTTCAATTTACATTTCAATATTACAAAGCACCACCTGAAACAAACTGTTATTCATAACCTCAACTAACCATATGACAATCAATGACGTTTGACACTTTCGCTTGAAAAATATTAGTTGACCCAAGATTCAACGAAAAACGATAAAAAAACAAGGCGGATATATCCGCCCATTTGTTTTTCCAATTTTAAATTGGTATTTAATTGTGACATCGGATTATCGAAAATAAAATTCTTAAGTGAAGATAATATTTTCTGTGGATCGCAAGTTTAGATTTTTAGAGTAATTAAGAAATAAAAGCAATTAAAACAGAATGCGTTCGTTTCGGTTGCGCAAAGAGATTGATATTCCGTTTTGACAGCGGAAACGACCGGAACAATTGATGATCGAATTGGCTCGCTTCGATTACGTAATTAGCCGTGATTTTCCGGGTGTATCTTAATTGTAATTAGTGCCGCGACGGGCGTTCCGATTAATTGGGATTCTTAGTCTCTGTTTTTCCATCTTCGTCTAATGAAAAGACACAATTAATAACGTGCTGCAAACGGTGTACGAGTGTCCATCGGATGGGATTGTAAGCGGTGCTCGGACGCTTCATAAACGCTATAATAAAAAGCCGATTAGAATATAATCTAATTTTAATTATACTAATAGGTTATTAAACCTGAAACAGGTGATCGCGGGATGACGGCGCGAGTGTAGAGTTGTCGGATGTCTCGTTCCTATGACTACCAACCACCAAGGAAACCAACCCTTTCCTGGTAGCACGCGCATCCCGGCAATGACAAGGTGCATCCACGCATCTTAGATAATAACTAGTTCCCCACATAATTACCCTACTTAAACCGATCCCGCGCTCTCATCTGCCTACCAAGAATTCCGGATCACAAAAAAGTCTTACTTATTTTTTCATCCATCCTTGCACCGTCGTCATCTGCAAGTGGGGTGGCATCGGTTAAATGTTTGAATAAATATCTGTTTTTTTTTTCTTCTCTCTTCTCCTTTACTTCAGGACAGATAAAGCTCGTATCCGTTTCGTATGGAATGACGATGATTAAAGCTGCGCCTGGCGTATCTATCATTCCGTTTCGAACGCTATGATTCCAAAAGCTAAAATATTAAGATTAATGTGCGCCTAATAAACGTGGAGCCGAGTCGAGATGGAGAGAGGATATTAATTCGAATGTCAGACGGCGATTTGGAAACTGATTTTTTTTTCTTAATCAAAGCCCGGAAATTGCTCAATTTCTCATCTACACATGAATCGAACTTACCTGATCACGTCTACTTCATCTAAATCGATTCAATAATGAAATTGATCAAAAAAAATACAAATATTTACTTACATTTTCTAAAAGTTTTTGATACATTTTTTAAATTATTAACACATTATTTTAAGAAAGCTAAACTTGCACAACAAAATTAAAAAGTCTAGACTTAACAATCATGAAATGAAAATTAACATGACTTTATTGGAGATAAAATGACGACTAATCAAAATGGTAACGCTTCTTTTATGACAACTTAAGTTTTAGAAAATACATATTTATCAACTCAATTTAACAATGTATTAGTTTTTTAAAAATATTATTAATTTGAAGTAATTAAAACAAAAGCTGAGGTATAAATTTTAAAGTAAAAAATATTAACTATTTAATGAAAATTAAATAAGTGGACCACTAATTATACATCTTTTCGTTTGATGTACACAAGACATAAAAAATCTAATAGTAATAGTACGGTGTTAATGCCTTTCCTTATCCGATTCCCAGAGATCTTCTGGGATAAAAATTCGTTAAGCACTTTTTAATAGCAATTGTATTCCCATTCATTAATACAATGATTACCATGAATTAATCACCTCGTATTCTCAAGATTAATTAATCCAGTCTACTATTTACACTTCGCAGCTCCAAAATATTAATATTAAAAATTTGTAACAGATTTGCTTAGCGTTTCATTCCCAGGCAAATTTCTGCAAAATAAAATTATTTTTTTAATCCATTTTTTCATCAGTTTTATTTGATAATATGAGGGTTTTAGAATTATACAACATTGTATAATCGGTTCTTCTTAATTTTAAATAATTGCTGGGAATGAAATAACCGCATATAACAGCATGGCAATGTTTTTTATTCAATGTTACATAATTTGTTATTCGAACATTCAGTTGCTAAGGATTCCCATTGGTTGCTATTGATAACATAATGGTTTCGGTCATTATTTAGCAAAACTGATGTCAAAACTGACAAACTTTGCTTGTTTTCCGTCAATACATCGAAATACTTTAAACGTTGTTTAATGTAATAATTTAACGGTATTTAATTTGGAGACAGAAATAAGTATAATAATTTGAATATACTAAAGAGGAAACTAAATAAAGAATATGTAAATATCGCATTTACATAAAACAATTTCGTTGGTAATTAAGCGGAACGGACAACATCTGAAATTAATTAAAAGTCAATTATAATTACGTTTTTTTTCCTTGTACTATCTACTTCTCAATTTTCCGAGTTCCACACGCTTAATTTCGGTTCAGATTACTGACAAAAAGAAACAGTCGTTAATTAATTTAAGCCGCATTCCTGACATACCCGAAAATGCATTTGTTTTCGTTTCTAGGGTAGCGACGGTAGCTACACCTTTTTTTTGAGTTTATATATAGATATATAAATGTACGTGCCTCTCGGGGGTTGGTATATTTAGGGTAACTAGGTTACGGATAATTGGGTCCGTTCCACCCTGTGTGGTCCTAATGGGGAAGCTCATTTTCATCCGCTGATCTTTTCAAGTCTTCCTCGGCCTAAATTGAACGATTTAAGAGGAACGCGCACATCCAACGACAGCGAGAGTGAACGTAGAAAAAAAAAGTGGAGCACGTGCTCATTTAAATTTTTAAATTAAAATTACCGGTGTCGCGTATGTTTCTTTTTTTTTAATATACTTTTATCCCATATGTATATATACATAATACATTCAATGCCTTAACCGATGTTGATTTAAGGTGTATCAGATTTTTTTTTCCCGGTTGCGACAGGTGAGAGACCACACTTTCATTATACGTACATTTTTTTTAACTCTTTTTATTGCTGTTAACGACGTTACAAGCGTTTCGTGGGTGAAACACGACTATATAAAGTTGAAACAAAAGCAAAAGTAATTATGTGATATTACTAATTATGCGATTAAAAAAATACAGGAAAGCAATAATTTTAAGTGGAAGGAAGCTAATGGACGGTGCAATTGTTTATTTTTTTGTTTCTTCACTAAAGGCACTTGCTGTAATTGCAATTGCGGACAGCTGCGACGGCGGGATTTTCAAAATCCCGCACTTGAATTTACTCCTTATTATTATTACTTGCATTTTTTTTTACTTAATTAAATGGAAAACGATTAAAGTTCGATTATAATGAAAGGGAACGACTTTTGTTTCTAGGTCAAGTCATCTGGGTCGATATTTTACTAAAACAAAATTGGTTATGGAAAATAAACAAAAAAATCCTAACCCTAAATTATAATGACACATAATTTGTTGCAACTGATTTTTTAATTTAAGAAAAAAATATTTATATAACTTAATAATTTTAAGTTGCATTATGTGAACAGGATTTATAAAATATTTTTCGTAATTTGGTATTAAGTATTTGCCAATAGTATTCTCCTGCCATCTATAATTAAGGTAACGCAACAAACGTTGTGAATTTGTGATGTAAGTATGGTTGCCAATGCTGCAATTCACTTTCTCAAGGATATGAAATTTTAACGGTAGATGGCGAAAACATATCCAATATTAAAAAAAATTTCAAATATTGTTATTTTGCAAAATCATGAAACATATTTTGCTACATTTGCAGTTAACTTCAAGATAGTTACTAAAGAAACTATAACGGTTGCTATTTATTATTTAGTTATTGTTATATGTTTTTAGTTTTGTTTATTGAAATTAATTTATCATAATTTTGTATCCGATATAAATTAGATAACCGTTGTTATTAGCTTAGTTTATACTACATATTTTGCGTAATATATAACATTAGGTAACATTCTGCGTATTATCCTATAGATTTAAGACGGTAATAAGATTTGCTTTGTAACGGGTTTTAGCGGCGTTACAGATCGACAAACTTTTTGTTTGCTTTTCCAGTTTCGTTTATAGAAGGTTTTGCGAGTTGCAGCAGCTTCGGTTACGGGACATAAATCGGTGGAAACTCCGGTCGGAAACAAAGTTTCAGGTCTGAGGAGGAGCGCACAATGGTCTTGAAGGAGGAGTGAGTGAGCGAGCGCGAGTTGGGATCTCCCCCAAACGAATGCGACTTGTTGGAAAGGGCAGAGGGTTGCGACGTCGTTGGGGCAGGTCTTTGACTCGATTACCGAATTGCCTTCATACACTTTACACACGAGAGCAACTTCAGACATCTCGTCTACCGCCGCCGCCGCCGCCTCCAGGGCGCATTGAAGGGCTGGCGGCTCTCACATCCACAATAATAGTTTAGTGCTGGTTTCAGTAATCTAAATAGGGCAAGACGTGTGACTTGACGACCCATTGTCCGCCATAGTTTATACAAATTATAAAGGCCCTTTGTTTGTCGTCAAGTCTCTCTCACTCTCTCACCGCACAGAGCTTCTTGGAATGCCCTGCTATTTGTGCCCTTCCGTGCACAACGAAACAATGATTACGCTTCCATTGCTACCAACTATTGCGGTTATTAAAGCATTCAACCAAACCACATATTCACTTACTCCTATCATCAAAATATCATCATTCACCTCCTCAACTTCAAGCACTTGTTCCTACATTTATTTCCATTCGTTACACCTAAATAGTTATCCCCATCTTTTGATTGTAATTAGTGCGCGACTCCTACGTGCAGCGGCATTTACTACGGCACAAAGGAAGAAACAGAAAGCACCAGAAAAACAACAACGAAAGAGAAACAAAACAAAAACGAAACTTGAAAAAAAAAAGTTACGGAGTATAACACACAGAAACGCAAAAAAGAGCTGCCAACATAAAAAGACTTATCGTACTTTGTGCTGCAGCTCTCGTTTGTTTCCACAGTCCGACAGCTCGGTTATTAAAACAGCAACATGTTGAATCGCGACAACGCCGAAACCGAAACAAAAGAAACGTGAAGAAACAAAAGAAATAATTAATGTAAGCCAACTTTGATTCACTTCAAAGCCCCATTAACGAATACGAAATTTAGACATGAACAAATGCATTTGTAAGTTTTTTTTTTCATTATTTCATTAAATACTTTGCTCTAGTCACTCGTCTTTTTCAGACGGAGCAATAAAATTAGTTTAGGATATAAATTTTTGGTTTCAAACAATGTTACCAAAATATAATAATATAAAATTTCCATCTGCAAAGGCAATTATAATTTAAATATACTGTTTGTAATACTTAAAAAAAAAACTTATTTTAACATTATTTTGAAATTATATAAATTAATGGTAAATGAACAAATATCTTGTTAGGATTTTTGTTGTTGTAATATTGCGAGACCTTCTTTTTTTGTGGTACAAAATTCCTGAGTGCCTTTAGAGCCATTCCATAAATTAATCAAATTAATTTTACGACGCGGTCGAGTGTAACCGTAAAGTGGATTATAAAATTTTAGCCGTCCCAAGAAGTTTTCTTTTCCTCTTCTACATTGTTTTTTTTTTTGTGAAATATTCAGGCGATTTTCTTCTTTTCGTTATGTTGGTAACAACATACTAGATGTTGTTTCTTCGTCGTTAAACTAATCGAGCGGTTTACTTGATGGCCTTTTGTTTTTTCTTCCTATTTAATGAGGTATTCACGTCCAGGACTCAGGTGCACGATATATACGGCGTGGATGGTTTTCGACCCGTTCAGAATGCGATAAATTTTCGATGTAGCTTAATCGAATGTGCGCGTTAATAGCTCATGTGCACAGGTTAATGATGTTCCTCGGGATGGCCTGAATTTCTACCATCCGTCCGATCCAATTAAAGCCGTTTGCGGAATTCACTTATGCTCTCACAAAAAGGCATACAGATGGCGCAACGATCATCCCACCACCGGGTAGTGTGTACGAGAGAGAAAGAGATAGAGAAAGTGGGATGCTTTTACATTTCGCGAAACCGTTTAATGCTAATTTAATCATGCGCCCTCACCCTCACTTATAGACTTGCTTTCGTTTCATATTCATATCGTTATTTGAAACCGTTTAGACCGCTCGCATTTCCTGCATTCCAATTAAAATCAACCGAATTCGTCTCTCCTAATTTTTTATTTTGATCATTTTTTGTGAATGAAAAAAATAAATTAACTTGAAATACGCACATAAATTACACCCTTTACGTAAATTGAAATTTCTACGGAATTAAAACGAATTAATTAATTTCAAATTGAATGGTTACAATTAAATATCATGATGAGTTTTCTAACAGTTAAATAATTTTTACGTTAATTTTTTAGTTTATCGGTTTATGATGTATACCTTTTTTTATTTTCAATGAATGCAAATTCCTTTCTTTCTTTTGTTGTAAACATCGCACCCGTCTCAATTCATTGCTAGTTTAGTTTAGGAACGACGACCGTAAAACTGGAATCGGATTTATCTACAGGCAGATTGAATTTGATCAAATTGAAAAAGCGAATCTGGTTTCTTTTCGTTATTAAATTTTCATTTCCTGCCTTTCGCTTGCTTCTCTTTCTCCGCTGCCACCCTCAAATTCCGGTCTTCTGCCTTTCACACATTCCATCTCTTTCCTTCTCTCACCCGTTATTTCTGTATCTGTTCGTTTCATTCATCCGTGTGTAGATGTATTCAGTTTTACCGATGTGTATTAAAGTGTGTGGTGGATGCGCCGGGTTATAGGTTATGGTATGGGGAGAAGTATAAAAGGGATGATTCATACGGCCACTTCTCCTCAGCGGCGGACATAAATCTTTCATATATGGATTATGCCGGGGAATTTATTCTGTTTACTCGTTCGCGTCTTTTGTGAGTATTGTCTGCCCACTCCGTGACTGTAAGTTTTTCTTTTTTTTAAAGGGGGATGGATTTTTGGTCATCGGGTCTTGGGAGAATTGAATAGCCTCTCTCGGTGGAAGAGTAGAATCCCCCCCATCAATGGAATAGACAAGCAGAATCGTGGGGCGAAAATGCGGAGATGCGGCAACATCGCGTATCCCTCTTAGAGTGTGGATACGTCTATGTGTCCCACGGCTGACAGACGCGCAACTTGTTTCACGGTTCGGCGGAGCGTGGAAGGAGAAAGAGAAAGAGAGGAAATGCTGGAAATACTGTGTTAGATTTTGTGTGAGAGAGGGAGAGAAGCAACGGGCGAACAGATAAAGCTTAAACTTCGAAAAACCCTGACCCTCTTTTTCTCTTCCTCCACTCTCGAACAACCCCTTCTCTTCTTTCTTTCACCTCGCAAAACACACATACCCAAATCCACCGTTTTCGTTCAACCATCAGAGTCGGCGAAAGCGAACTAAAAATAAAAGGAAGTACGCTTCTAAAACAAACGAGAAAATAAGATTGCAATAACAATATTCCATTACAAAAAATCTTATTTAGCGCTTTGCGAATGGGCGGCTGATATATCCGCCATATTCTTCACACCTTAGACCATGGTAGCTCTAATCTAATCGTCTTTTTCAGACGGCTAAACATTATTATTCTATATACAAATGCGTCTGCAATAAAACAAGTTTACGTTATGAAAATAATGTTCCCAAATTACGTCAAAATATAATAATACAAAGCAGTTTCGCTTTTGACAGTTGAAAATGCGCCCATCAAAAATTTCAATACTCAAAGACTTAACGTAGTAAAATTTCTCAATTATATATGAAGCCCAAAATACAGTAATGTGACATTTGGAATTCGAGATCTGAATAAATATGAAAAACAGTGCTTTTATTCGAGGCGCCTGCGGCTGATTGATGAAATATACACAAGGATAAGAGAGAGTTGTACGTAGAAAAGAATAAAAAAAAAACGATCATGTAAAATGGGTTACATAACACACACAAAAAGTGTTATATGGATCTCAGTGTGTGTCTGCATAAAAGTTTGATGGGTGATCGTCGCGCGTGAAGAGGATAATATGTAAATTCGTGCATTTATCTGTTCTATTAAGCGACGGCATCGGCTTTCCTTGGCGGTGATTTATCCTTAAGAGTTTTATGTGCGCCGCACACCGAAAACGGGTAATGCGGAAAGCCCCGAGTGAAACGGATAAATGTCAATGAGATACGGGGAGGAAAGAGAAAAACGTTCCGAACGGATGATGAGGAACAGATTAAATGCTGCCAACATTCGAAGGAGAAGAAGAAGTAAAATAAGTGGAAGAAGAAGAAGAAGATGGGAGGTACGTGAGTATTTTCGGGGAACGTTCGGCATATGAAAATTTCCCCTTCTATCGGAAAAGCGCACAAAAAAATCCATACAAATACGCATTTGAATAATTTTATTTTCGCCTGCGATAACAACAGTTTGCCCGCATCGAAACGAAACGGTCTCTTCCGTTTTTTTTTTGGTAAAAAAATGGTGGAGGAGCCGGGTTGAACGAGAAGGATAAAAGAGACGTATAAAATAAAAGGAAAATTTTCGCTCCTTCGTTCGACGTTTCGCCTTTTTACTCGACTTTCAACTGTTATGCGATAATAGAGCTTGAGGTGGCTTCCACATAAAGCGAGTTATTCATAAGCACGGATTTGCGTATCGAGGAAATTTTCCAATGGAAGTAACAACATTTACTACTTTCAACCGACTTTTATACAAATTGCATTGCGGCATAACCAACCTTGCAACAACAACATCACATCTATTATAAAAATCCAATAAATGCCTATTTTTTGTGATATCCAAACATCTTCAAATTACTTTAATCACCATTGAGAACATTGAAACTAGACAAATTTTGTAATATTTTATACTAAAAGATTACATTTAAGCTTTTGCAGACGAGCGGCGGATATATGCGCCGTGTCCGTTATACTAGTCACTAGTCTTTTTCAAACAGAACTATCAAATGTCACAACACTTCAACAATTTCACAAATGCAATAGGTTTCATTTTTTTAAGTAATCATCAATGAAACATTGCTCCTTTGAGCATATAAATCAAACTTCAATTAGTTGAACTACAATTAATACTTTCAATAGGATTAATTGCTATTTCGAAAATCGAACGACGGTGTGTTCCTATTTAACAATTAATTAAATATAGTTTGGAAACGTTTGTTCGCGCCGTTTCAAGTTTTAAGCGCCGGTTAACATTTGGTGTTTCGCTGTAAAACCGGGATTTTCGTATCCGGGTCAAAAATATTTATGCGCTATTTGGGTTAATTAATATGGTTTTAATCTGAGCCTCTCGCATCCCAACCCTCCATCCTTTTCCTCTTTCTGCTCTTCCTCTTTCCACCCTCGGACGTGGGGTCGCGTAACGGATGTAGTTTCGGGGTTTTAGACTAGGTAATTTAATCCCCGATGGTCATTCTTCTCGGACAATGCGAGCGCAAAAGAGAGAAAGAGAGTGAGGGAGAGAGAGAGAGAGAAGAAATAAAGTGCACACAAATACCGGGGAGCGAATAATTTGTTCGTCCCGGCCATTATTTGCAGTGCTGCCACCTACTGTGGCAACAAACCTAGGTTTCGTTGGGGCGGGTCGAGGGGTTTGTGCAGTTCCGAAGCTTATAACCGCCGCTGATGGATGAACACGGAAAACGGCGGGCGTTCATCCTTTTCGGCCGGCTGAAAAATGAGCGCGGTCCGCTATTAATTCATTCCGAATCTAATCTACATGTCTCAATTAGTTATTATCACTCTGAATGATATAATAGACGTCAGAGACATCTACTGGTTTCTGTTTCATTCTCTCTCCGCATATATCAATTTTTTTTTTTGACAACTACAAAAATTGTTAATTAACTAACTTTATACTAACAAACTTTTAGACAGCTTACACTAAATTACTCTTATTATATATTAACTAAGCATCTTTTTCTGAGAATATTTTTATTTATTTATTTATTATGCAACTTTAGTTGTTCTATCTTCAATGCGTTTTTTCTTCTCTTTGTATAAATATGTCGCTCTTAGCGCAGTGAGTTGGCGGTCCATTTTGAAGTTTTCCGGAAACACGGACTGCTTTATTGAAACACACACAACTTGGCGAATAAATTTTATCAATATTGCACTCCGTTATTTCGCAAAGTTTGGATTTATACCGTATAACGCGTTGGAAATGGGTTACCAACTTCTTCAAAATTTACAGCAGCTCTGCTCGCCTGCGAGAGAACCAGTTACGGCATTCGTGCAAATAATCGAGTCAATTACCGGAAACACAATTAAAAATACTATTACTAAAATACTTATTAAATACTTATTAAAAATACTATACTATTTTTTGTAATTAACATTTAAAATAAGAAACAAATTCCAATAATTTCATATTCAATTGATTCAATTGATTAAAACTGAAAAATTATTGTCACGTGTACCAACCTAATTTTATGTCAATACATTTAATTACAAAAGTTGGGGGAATGGCATTTTTTATAAAGCTATGAATAGTGATATAAAATAAAGACAATAAAAATTTGCCCAAGGGCCACAATTATACTTAATGCCCTTGTGGCTATGAACAATTTTATATAATATGTTATTATATTCAAGTTTATTCTTTAATGAAATGCGGTCGTTTTTCGTTTGTATAATTTTGATCATTACGTAATTCGAAATTAACCCGTCGACCGCCGCAGGGAGGATGATAATTCACACGGTTGGACGGGATGGGCGGTGCCCATGTACCAGCTTCATTTTGTTTTCGTTGTCGTTCGTTCGTTTGTTTAATGTAGGCTGTCAAGGTCGAGGTGATTTACGCGTGCGAAACGCTAACGGTGCGGTGCGGTGCAATTGACAAAATTTTCTAGTTACTAAATAATTTATTTTCGCATGCGACCGGCGTCATATTCATTTTGTCCCGAATTAGGTTTTCCTGTGGGTCAAATAATATATTTGTTTTGTGTTAATGTATTTTTGTTTGCATTAATTATATACACATTTCAGTTTCTACGCAACAATTTCCGGAATTAAATTACTTATGCAACCGTACTCGCTTTCACAACATATAATTTACATTAGTTACATTATACCAATTAATATACCATAGTATTGGAAAGGAATTTTGTTGCATGACAATAAAATATTTGTTGATTTTTCGCTTTCGTTGATGTTTGCATTAATCCTCTGCGTATTTCTCTTTTAAGACGGTAATTTCCGGAATGAAATTACGTATGCATCCATACTCGCATTAGTGACATGAAGGTGGAGGTAGATGTAAAGATGGAGCGACAGCAGTGAAGAGTTAGGGGTAGTTTGGCGCTGAAGCGTGCGGCTCAGATAATGTATATCGCGTGCGGGAACCGGCACCGAAATGAGTTTAATTATAAATTTCATACAACGGGTGATAAATTTCGCGGCGTCCGGAACGAATCGACGCCCCCGACGCCTGGAATTTATGTAAGCAATAAAATTGGTATTTATTCGCCTCCGTCGTCTCGTCCTCATCCACCCTTCCGTCACCCCTCGGGGCCAGAAACTTCCGGCGGTGACTTCCGCCAATGTCGGACGGAAGAAAAATATTAATTGTCTATTTGCTGAGCCGGATCGTTCCCATATTGCCGTTACGCTTGGAACAATATTTTCACTCGATTCGGAGGGTTTTGTATGAACATTACAGTTTTCATGGATTTGGGGGGAATATGCGACTTTCATCCAAAGTATATGACTCAATCTTCAACTAATTGCTTTTCGTAAAATTTATATTTGTAATTATTACTTGTAATTAATTATTATTTGTAAATGTTAAATATCGTTATTAATAACTCAGAATGTATTTATTTTAGAGGAAAACTTTATTAGGCTTTTTGCTTCTCCAAACTGCTTAGTAACGAATGACATTTATTATTTTTTAAATTTTATGATGTATAGTGATGTTTCCGGTAAAACCGGAAGCTTTTATTTTTGGTAATTTATAAACTAATTTTGATACTCGTTTAGTATTGATTCGTTTTTACTTTTTATGATCGATTTTCATGTAGACATGATAACAAAAAAATATGTTTAATCACTTAATTGCTAATATGTTATTGAATATTGAACGGGTAGACCTGCTCTGGGATAGATGTTCTACTAAAATATGCAGATACTTGTAGTGCACAGTCATGTAATAATGAAATTATTTTAATGGTCGGTTGCTGTTGTATCGACTAATCAGTGGTATGTGTGTATGTTTGGAAGAGATAGAGATAGACTGGATACGCGTGGAAGCGAGATAAAGAGATAGTGGCTCGGTGGAAATAGAGAGAGAATAGGGAGTAAATGAGAATTCTCCTCGCAGTCTGCAAAATCAGCAAAACTTCTCCGTGGTTGTTGCAATACACAGTGTGCTCTTCTACAACCCCCCAACCCACGGATTTAACAAATTCAAATTTCTCTGCACTCCGCTGACGATTCTGTTTTATTCAACAATTACAAACATAAACGCCATTAGCCATTTCCACCCATTTCGCACTCCTCGGGTTTCTTCCAACGCAATTTCCTGTTATTTTTTCTATCTCTCATATCCGGACGTCATGTTTAATGCAGCTCTCCGCCGCCATCTCATTGAATGACCGTAAGACGAGTGTCTCGAATCCATGTATAAATAATTTCCTGAGAAAAGCCAAAATGGTTGTGATTGTATTAATTTATTAAGATTGCTTTCACCGTATTCTTCGATAAATAAATACTATATCTATTTCACCATTTTCATAAATAATTTTGCGAAATTTAAATGTTTATTGAAAAATATTTCGATAGATTTTTATCAGTACAAAATTAATAGAAGAAACGATAAGTCTTCAGTAAATATTGTAGAACGTTTCACAAAGCGTTATTCGATATTTATATTTGTTTCCCGGCTTTCCGTGTGGCTTAGGTCGTCGTCGATGAAAAGGGATAAAACTAAACGTGTATGCGATATAAATAAAGTTGAGCGAGTAGATTGAGCAATATAATATTTCCTGCTCACTTCCCTTCCCCACACACATAACCGAATCCTTAATAAACCCGACGACAGGTAATAAAATTCAATATTTATCGGGCACCGTTCACCCTCTACACTCTTTTCATTTAGTTGATTTAGACCGGGGGTATCATCATCATCATTCCCCCAATAAATAAATATCACAAACAAACTTTACACTTTTTATCGGATTCATCTACACACTATATTATTTAGTTACGTTAACAACAACTAAAATTATGAAATTTTGGATTTATTTCATTTTAGAATTTCAAAATCTAATAATTGTCAAATGCAAAATTAATTTGCTAAAATGTGAAATGGAATAGATTGTAAATTTTTGTTGACGTAAATCGTGCATAATATATGATCGCCATCTGTGTTGTCTCAATGAACTAAAATTTAATCATGTCAGTAAACCTTCATTAGTTTTAAAAAAACATGATTTTATATTACCATACCTTATCTTAATACTTAATGATTTATATTAATTTCACTGGCGACGGATATATCCGCCTTGTCGTGTACAGGGAATATTAAGTTTATGCAGAATAGTATATAAAGTCTTACAAGAGTCAAGTTTATTGAGGTTAGGTTCTTTTAAAGTATATTTGATATATAAATGTAAGGCATTGTTGAATTTGTAAATTTTCTTTGTAATTTTGAAACGTCTCAATATCTATCCCGTCGGTATTCCCGTGCATTCGATGATAGAAAAATATAAGTCGTCGAGTATGAGCAAGTCTGCGGCAATCGGATTTCTTGGTAAGTTGGAGCGAATGAGGAGAGAGAACAGGTGCGAGAGATACGGCCAGTTCGCACAGTCCATCACCGATGCCTTCAATATTTGTTGTAGGATCAGCGAAAGCTGAGAGAAATATGCCGCAAACCCTCTCACACCCACTCGAAACAGCGTATAAAAATTACTTTTACCCGGGATATTCAAGAAGCGCAGAAAATGTACAATACCGAAGATATAGTAAGAGAGAGAGGATAGAGTACATACGTTGCTGTAAACTTAATTTAAGTAAAATTATTGATGGGCTTCCTCCACCTCTTCCCGAAGAAGCCGTCAGTGCGGAAAATGATTTATATACTTTATAACCTTCTTCCGTGTTTATCGTGCAGGTAAATGCATAAACACGGCTTATAAATCATCGCCGTTTCCTCGGCCAAAAGTAACGAGTGGATATATGTTAACTAAGATATTTCCCCTTTGGAGCGAGCGTCTCGGTTCCATTTTATCCAAGAGGAAACTCCGTCGATCCATCAATAAGGCACACACCTCGCTCTTCTCCATCTTTCTTACACTTTCCACACATAGCATCATCTAATCTAAAAGATTTTTCCCGGGCGAAGAAAGGGCGGAAAATGTTTCGCCGTATGATCGAGGTTCGACAGTTACCATCATCGGCGCCGAACATTCGTCGGAACGACGACCCACGTTATTTATGTCCATTTGCATTTCAATCGCGCGAATATCACGGTAAATCTTTTGTTGCGCCGCGGAAGATGACGAGATGGAAATTCGAAACCGCCACTGCTGTTCCTTCCGACACCACTCTCATCCCCGAGCGACGTATCCTTTCATATTGTTCTTGTTTGGAGACGGCACAAATGCGAAACTTCAACTCCGAAGAAAATCAAAAACATTTTATTTATTCGAATTTTAACATCAAACAATATTTTTCTATCGTTAGTTGAAACAAAAAATAAATCAAATTAAGGAAATTTTCATAAAATTCTAAATTTTACAATTTGATATACAATAATTCAACTGTCAACAGCGACACTGCAATGTGTTAATATGTATTTTGGCATATAATTTTGCAAAAGCGTAAAGAACATGGCGGATATATTCGCCGATCGTCCGCAAAGGACTAAATATAGTTAACATTTTGAAATATATCTCTCAAATAATCTTTGAGAGTTTGACGGCAGCGTAAGTCGTAATGCGGGGCGGCGTTAATCGCATTTGAAACTTGATTAGTGGTTTCCTTTTGATCCAATAACGGCGATGCAATTTAGTTGTTTCGATTCGGTTGCCGTCTGTCGACCGTTTAGCGTTCTAATTCGTTTAAGGGTTGCGTGTGGGTGGTAGAGGGTGTCGACCGGCAAATATAATGCGATTTGATTAATGAACACGGTCTTACTGCGGACACGGCGGTAATTATTTAGCGGAATCAAATGTCAGGGGTGCCAACCCGAAACTTAACCACCCCACCCCCCTCACCCGATGACCGACCCCTGACCACGCGGGAATTCGAACCCCACCGTTTCGGATTATGTGCCTTAAAAAGGATTAACGACACTTTATATACACGCTGGTGTGCGGTAATTGCCCTCCAGCTGTATCATCATTTATATCAGTATATCCCTGCTGCAATTACAGTGCTTCCCAAACTGCAATTTATACGATTTACAAAAGCAATTTTTCATTACTACCAGATATGCAACCACGTTTGCACGAGTAGCGAGCATTGAAAAAGAAAACCTACAAATCATTAAACAATTTGTAACAATACTTGTCATTCAATTTACGGTTTGACCTTCAAATTGTCTCCGATTGAATCCGACTGTTGATCTTTCGAAGTTTATTGCCGATTGCTGCTTGCAACTGTGGAAGTGCTCAATTAAATTTGCATTAATGCTGTTTATCGGTTGGACGGTCAAAGCTGGTCGAGAACATGGGGAAAACGAAGTTGTGTGGGTCAGTTCGCTCGTGTGGTGCTGCGATATAAATAAGAAGGGTTCGCACGTAACCGGCACGTGCATAATTGACAAAAGCTGTGGCGAATACGTTCGTCGACGTTTCAACAAGTTCCCTTTGAATTCCACTTACGCAATGCAATTGATATCACGTGGAATTGAACAATTCATTCTTTACAATAATTCCAATACACGTATTTAGTTTACTTATTGAGACAATAGATGAACGAATTGAAGATATTTAGTCGATATTAATTATTAATACATACAAGGTAAATGTGGTAGTAGTGTAATACACAAAACAAGGACATATAATATTTTCTAACGATATTAGTAATTTAAATAAAATTTCAAGTTTGAACTATTTTATACTTATATGAAATATTTTTTATGCGAAATTAATTTGTCAACCAAAACTTCTTATTAAATTAGTGGAAATATTGGTTTTAATTAAATTTACAATTCCTATTTGTAACTTAACATTAATTAAGTTTGTATGCATTAACAAACAAATACTTCCATTAATATATGATGCATTGATGATTGGTTGTCTAATTTCGAATAATCAACCAAAATTTGTTTGGTTTTGTTTGTTCTGTAGTGGATTGAAATAATGATTTTGGTTAAAAAAGGGATTGCTTGAATAAACCTGTCGCTAGTTCAAAGCAGGGACGTTGATTGTTTCTTCCTGTCTGTGTAGACAGAGATTTGCATGGTAACAACAAACAGAAAGTGCGCTTGCATTGTGTGCGAGTGAGAGAGAAAGAGAACGTTGTATATGTAGAGTGTATTTGCGTTTCAGTCGACGGAGAACGTATTTTGCGGTTTATAGAAATAAATGGGATATATTTTCGGTTATTGGTCCATTTGACATGACAATTCGGTCGCAGCGTTTCATCCCACTGGCATATATACAATATTTAAATCGAATTTCGGTCGTGGCACGACATGCGGTTGAGCAACAAGACCCCTTTACCTTCATTTTGTCTGCAGAGAGAGAACAAGGGTGAAAAAAAAACGATGAGAGAGGGCGCTGTGGAACGTAAAAGTTTTATTGGCGGCATCCGGATGTTCGATTCCTTAGTTGAAATTTAAATGGAATGGATTGCCGCAGAATTGAGATTAATAGTTGCAGCGGCAAACAAGCAATCGCACTTATTTTTATATACGGCTCCTCATAAATCATTAATGGCTCAAATGGACTTTCACTTCTTTTCGCGCCTTCTCGGTCTTCTTGCATCTTCCGATTGATGATCAATCCAGTTGCAAACAGTCCATAAATCAAATAGGATTTATCCACAAAAAAAAGTGGATCGATAATTAGCACGAAGTTGGATCAAGTGGACTAAAATTACTTAGAAATTATGGGTAAGGCAAAAATATAGAATCTAATAAAGCGCCATCTATTCTGAATATGCCAACGTTTCTCTTGTATTTGATCTCAATTTTATTTCCATTGTTGGTATTTTGATTTTGCAAAAGTCGCGGATCAAGTTCGTTCTATTATTTCACTCTATTTCTCGTTTCGCCACTCTTGGCAGAAGGAAAAAAGTTTCTTTTCATATTTTTATTTTTTTATTTTGGCGCCCTTTTGTGTGTGTTTGCGTAAATCTAAATAAATCGAGGGAATGGCGAAGTTATAACAATATGCGACCGGGACGCAATATTTCGCAATATTGTCAAGTTTTCAAGTTATATAAAATCAATTTTCCGTTTCGAGTTCGCGGCGCTAAGTGAAATCTTGTAAAAGTCTCGGGTTTCGTGAAGGGGTCCGCATGTTTGACAGCTGCTCTATCAGAAAGTACGTCCTCCAGGGGAATTAAACACGGCTCCCGCGTTTTCCATTTGGAACCGCTGCAAAGAGGAGGACGAAGTTGGCCCACAACCTTCACGACAATGCAAACGCAAAATAAAAACCGAAAATATAAACACGACGCATTTCGCACGACGTTTCTTGTAATTTAATAGTTTTGCAGCGTTCGCCAAACGACGCACGGTTCACTTTTATTTCTTGGACTGGAAATTATTTTTAAATCCTTGAACATAATTCGCAGCCGACGGCTAAATAATTTAACGACACAAATGTTAATAAACCCTTGAGTTTAAAACAAAACTATATTAAAAATTTATTATTTAAAAGATATTTTCTATATTTTTATATCAACATTAGTTTTTTTCAATTAAAAATCATTTAAATAATTTGCATACTAATTAATGAATTGTTATTTTTATTGAAAACTTTTATAGTAATTTTTTTTTATAGTAAATTATTTCCCGGAAGATAATTAAAATTGTTATTTTTATTGTGAATTAAATTTATTAGTAGTATTTTATGTATTTGCTTTTGTGTATCGGTGGTTGTAGGTCTCCGTGGCGTGTGTGTGTGTAATTCGAGTGTTTAAGGCAGCGGGAACGGTTAATGTTCGGCCTTTCGCCGTTATATATGTATTAGGTGGATGGGTGGGTGAAATATTTCGGCTGCGGCTTAAGGATGAAACATCCATCAGGGACGGTTTTCGCGTCCTCCCAGGACCATATTTCAGGGCCGCCCACGACCCTTCGGAACAATAAACAAACTATGCAACCTTCGAGCTCCGCCTCCTCCTCCCACTTTGGACTTTCTGTGCTTTCGGCATTGTGCAGCGGGCGCATTGTCCAGTTTCCTATTAATTGCACGCTCCAGATGACGGTGATAATCATCATTATCACCATTATCATCGAAAAGCATCGGCGAAAGCTCAATTACATTACGTTCGCTCTTTGATGAAGTTAACTCAATGTCCGACCTTCCGATTCGAACTTTCCAAGATCTACCTGTCCCGTCCTGTCTGCCCTATCGCCCTCAGCCATCGACGAGCCTCGATCTGAAGTGGTTGGATGGGGGCCGGCAGCATACCCTCTTTATCGCACCACCACCACCACCTCACCCCTCGCACTCCTTTCATTCCGAGAACTTCGATATTATCAGATTTGCCTTCAGACTCCATTGACTCGCCACGCTACATTTGCGTTTCATCTAATTCCGAGGTGTTCGAGGGAACATCTCTTAAGGATGAAAAGATTCTCGCGATTACCTTTGAGTCCATATTTTAAAAGGAGGCCGAAGGCGGCGGCGTTGGCGGCTGCAAATATAATCACGATTTCTCCTTTTCCGCCAACCCATTTTATTCTGCACGAAAAGAGTGCAAAAACAAATAAAAAACGAAATACGAGATTGGAGGAACGAGATTTGGCGTAATTTAAATTAATGATTAGCGCACACGAATTTTGAAAAAAAAAAATATATACAGACGAAAATTGAGATATGTATTTTTAAATGCAGCAAAGGCTTTTCTCCTTTCATATATTTTTTTTTTGTTACTCCTTCTTGCGATCCGTCCCTCTGTTCCTGGACGATCTTTATTCAAATAAGATTTTCCCATCTAGTTACGGCCCGACGGCTGTTTTCCTTTCATTTTCTGCGGCAAAATTTTAGCATAAACGATTCCGCTTCCCACCGCCATTAATACCACCTCAACCAACGCAATTTCATTCTTCTGCTTGCTCCGTGATCCATAATAATTGCAAACCTTTTCCCCGATTGATCGAGCAATGTTTGCCTATGGATTTGTAATGAATAAACTTTTACGATGTATGTTTCTTTGAACATATTTCCATTTACTAATAGTTACAAAATAATTTTATTTTCTTTTTACAAATTGAGCACAATGTACATTAAGATTATAAGTGATTTAGTAACTAATGAATTATTATTTTTATTAAAAACTTGTATAGTAATTATTTACTTAAATTTGTACTTTGCTTCGTTTGGCACTAATTTGGATTTATTATTCGATGAAAAATATTTTTCCGGTTTTACCGGAAGTAAGTTAAAAATATTGTTGTTATTATTTTTAGATAGGCAAGTTTCGTATTGCCGATGGTTTAATGAAGAGAAACTTGAACGTCTTCTATTGGAATAATGGAATAATCGAGCGGAATTAAAGATAATAAATAGAAAATAGTTTCTTTGGGTCGAGCAATAATTGAGTCGAATTCGAAATGCGAGAAACCTGGCCAATAAGTTGTGCGTTTCGAACTTTGCGCGGAAATGTATTTTGCAGCGGCACTGCACGGAACCATCGATAACATGGCAACATTTTAATTGCATTGTGTTCGGTTTCTGCACGCAGAAAGTTTAAGCGCTCGCCGTGCGCTTTTTACGGGCGCAATCTTCGTTCGAGGCGGGTTTTCCGTCGTGGAGTTTTTGTTCTTGTTGGTTTGCAGTTGTAGTTGTTGTAATTATGAAGTGAGCGTAATGAAGCGGGAATTAGTAGGCGGCAAGAGAGACGACGACGACGATGTTTAATTCGGAAAACCGGCACAAAGTGTTTCACCGTGTATTTGTATGCAAGTAATCGAATAATGAGAACGAGCGACGACTACAGAGAGAGAATGGACAAACATTTCAGGTTTCAGAAGACAAATAAATGAATAAGGTATTACGGAGCTAATATAATGGGTTGGATGTTTCCGCAATTCCATTTTGGCGCAAACTAAAAACACACCTATACAAGCTATCTTCAAATAAACGGAAGAGCGAATAACCTCAAGTTTGCTTGCTACTCGCTACCTTTAGTTCGTTCGCCGGAAACGCATGTAATGATAATATAAAATAGTAAAGCCCCGGCGACCCACGGTGGATGGAAGAGTTTGCAGTAAAGAGAAAACCATCATTCAAAAGGGCAAAAAGCGAAAAGGATGAGTCTAGAAGAGAAAAAATAACGAACGCTTCGAAATTGAAACAATGAGCTCCTTAATCACTCCTAACGCAATCGAGTGTTGACAAACTTCACGGCGGAAGTATGCAAATGCGATCTCTCTCTCTTTCTCTCCTCCCACTTTAAAGTCTTAACCGGGATTACGCTCAAACTAATTTCTGCCACTTATTCGAAATGGGCTATCCTTTTCTTTTTTTTAGTTTGTTAGATTTATTGCGTTTAGAAACTATGCGGTTCAACTCTCCGTAGGATCTATACATATATATCTGTCTGCTTAATTGAAAGAATCGACGGAGGATACGCTCCGAGCTCACTTCTAATGACACTTCGTAATTTGTTTGGATGCAATATTCGGAAACCGGTGCGTTTTACTGCTCTCTCCCTTTCTCTCTATCTCTCTAATTATGTCGACAATCGGCGACTGCTGCGTTTCCAAACAACAACAAAATTCAACGCTAAAAAAGCAAACACAAAACAACGTGCGCCATCTGTCGGGTTTTTCAAATCGAACGTGAACTTTATTACACTTTTCTATTAGTGTCATATATTTGCATTCGAGCGCTCCACTTTAATTAATAAACTTAACCAATTTTCAATCATTTTCCGGTTAAACCGGAAATTATTACTAAATTGCTTATTATAAGTCTAGGTATTGTGTCAAATAACATGGTATATATTTATTTATAGACGTATGAAAAAAAAAATGAGATAAAATTTGGAGGTGTTGAGACAAATTGATTTAAAACTAAATTAAATTATAAAAAAAACTTAAATTAATATAAATTGAAGAATTAAATTTTAATATTAATTTTCATAATGAAAACTGTTGATTTACTACAAATTTATATAAAGTATGCCTCTACAGTATTTTTTCGATAGAATCAATAGTAAATATTTTATTTGTACTAAATATGTGTAAATACAATTACAGTCGGTTTTGCGAAGAGAAATTAATATATAAAAAATATCTGCAGAGCTTGATTGAATCCGGTCAATCAATTATTGAAAAATAAATAAACGTGGCGAACGGGAAATTTTGATTGGATTTGATTTTCATTTGCGTCCAATTCGATTTTCCAACGTAAACAATAATATAAACAAAACAAAGAAAAAAAAACTTATCACGCCGTTGCGGCACAAGAATAAAATATGTACAATGAAAACCCCATCATTTAGTTTAATTTGACACGAAACGATTTGCAAAGTTATTATTATCATCATCGACGATAAATGAAAAATAAATACATTAATGAAAACGTAACGTTTGCAGCGGGACGTTTAAATGCAAATACGTTATTCGCCCATTAACCGGTTAAAATATAATGTGCAAAGTGCAATTTAGAATGCAAAATTAAATTTTATAACAACAACTCCCCCAAAAACCCTTTAACGCCGAAGCGTGCAGGCGTAGCATGGCCTAAATGCAGATGAGGGACGGAGACAGTGCGATATTTAATTTGTTACATAAATTGTATTAGTTTCATAACTCGCAGCGGTCGTTTACTGTTGTTGCGGTATTAATTTCCAACTGCATAAAATACTAATAATTCACATTAAATACGTATTGTACTCACTACATAGTCCAATTCGAAACTGAAAAACGAATAATAATACTAATGCAACTGTATATGGCGCGGGGAACGAAAAAAAACTGCATCAATAAACATCGGGCAAATGGAACGAAAATTAATAATAATAATCATATCGAATTGTAATTCCAGCGTATTTACTCTTTCGATGAACGTTTAGATATATTTCGAATATACTACAATTATTTTTTTTCGTCGCAGAGCAAATTTTCAAAATTTTATACTATTTGCCACAACACCTCCTAATTTAAAGACAATACATTTTAAAACTGAAAAGTCCCGTAAGTCTATAGAAATTATTCATCCTTTATTAGTTTTAAATTATTTGAAACATTAATATTTTAAAAATGATAATATTTATTGCAGCAATAAATTACAATAAAAATAGATTAAAAAAACGTACTCAATATAACCAAATTAAATAATATTCCACTACTCCATATTGACCATAGCTATTTCTGCCCTAATACAAATTTTGAAAATATTTGATGCAATTTTCTTCCACAAATTTTACAAATATTTTTCAAATATTACTAAATTTTTTTTTTCATAATTTTGCTCATTTTTTCAATAATATTTAATTTTCATACATATTTGTGCAAATATAACTTTTTAAGATACATATTTCATAAAATGATTGATTATCCCTATTTTTTATGCATAATTTATTTCTTATTATTTACCTGAAAATTTATGAATCCATTAATATATCATTAAGATTCGGATCGGGTCTAGACTATGCCACTACTTTAGCCGCGAAAGAAAAACAAATATTAAGCAAAACAAATGCAATATAAATTATACAGCTCTGACGAGCTGTGTAAGAAAAAAAAAACGGTGAAGTGGAGAATGGATGAGGAAGAAGTAAAGATATGGGGTGTAGTAGGAAAGAAAAGAATGAACATTTCGGACCTGCCCTGATGGGAGTTTTCTTGCCGTATTCCGCTTTATGTTGTGTGCGTTTTTTTTTTTGGTGGTAAAACCGGAGGTCGAGCGTGAAAAAAGCATGCAACTTCGCATAGAAGTTTTATACTAATGGTGTAAGTTGTGGAGACACCTTAGTCATTTCCTTTAGATTCCAAACGAGCTCCTTGCATGCTCCGACACTGTGAAAGCGGCTAATTTTATGCCCCCCCCCTGCCGCAATCGTTACAAGGGAAAGAAGTAGAGGAGGATAAAAATGAGAAAGGAGGGAAATTTCAGAGAGAAAAAATAATAATAAAAAAAACTCTAGTACATCGGTGTTACGACACGCCGGTTTCCTTCGTTCTTTATATTTTCATCCAATTGTGTGTGCGCACCGAACGCTAATTAGGGGGTTGATAGTTGAAAGTCATCGAAAATAAGTGCGACCGCGTAATAATTTGAGGCTCATGCGACCTTGCCGGCGAATTCGTGCTCAAAGAGATTTATTTACGCTCAAATTAAGTCATCAAGTGCTCTCTCCACCGAGACGCGCATTATAAATGAATACGTTAATTAACATTAATTATACTACCGTTGCTATCAGACGAATTACGCCAGATGACGCCACCTTCGTCGTTCAAGTAATGAAATAGAGATTCTTACATAATTTTTTTTGTGTCACCAAAAATAGAAATTTCTGATCAAGTTCCAAAATTATAAATTTCATAATCCGTAGCTAAGGAATATTAGTTAAAAAAATACGTGTAATTAACAATTACATGAATATTTGTTGAACCAAAATTGGGAGGTGTTGTATCCAATATGAGTTTAAAAATTTAGAAAACCGAAATATGAACAAATATGGTATTTTTTTTTTCACTGTTTAATAATTTAATTCTATTTTTAGTTTAGTAAACTACGTGCATTATTTGCATCGATCTCAGATGACCTTTACATTTATTTAAATACTGACTACTATTGTTCCGCCCGTAATCTGATCTTTTACATTTTTAATACTAGATTTTTTTTTCGAACCGCGTTGGTTTCATGACTTTCAATAATAAACGAAGACAATAACAAAAATTTGACATAAATAATTGAAAAAAATGCGACACGAATTATAACTGTATTCGTATTTTTAGGCTGAACTATTTATTAATTCGAAAAACATAATGTTCTTTCGCTTGTATTTTCGTACGTAATTTACAGCTTTCAGACAAAACTAAATTCTGATTACGCGCGGCACGTCAAAACACAATAAAGCTCGAGTCCGTAATAAAACTTTCAACCTTCAACGTTTTCATCGAAGGTGGATTTTAATTGGTAATCGAAGATTGAAATAATTGGAATCCGGATTAAAGTGAATGTATATATATATATTGGACGTCGGCGTCGTCGGTCAACCCAAGGTTTTATGGGTCCCAGAGGATGGTGACAAAAGCAACAGCCGATTCCAGGACGTTAATGCTCCCATTCCAGATCCGAATCCGCCGAACACAAATTACACTTGATGTCTTTACGACGCTTTAGATCCTTAACTGAAGCATTCCCTCTCTCTGCGGTAACTCTTTTTTTTTCCTCCTCTCTTCGATCCCCGCCGCCCAAAGACGACGACGCCTAAACAAAATAAATGCTCGCCGCAAACAAATCTTCGAGATAAGCGGCGCGGAAAGGACTAATGTTACGTTCGCTCACGCCACCGCTCCTCCGTACATGTATTCGTATAAATATATTTCTTTCCATTTCCTTTTCTTATTTATTTATAACCGATTAACATTGAACCACGTTAAATATAAAGCACAGATAGGAAACTTTGTGAGATTTCGAGAAAGTGTAGTGTCCATGTTCAAAATAATATCAGAATTGAATGAAATCAAATTGAATATATCTCTATATCTATCTATTTCCTTCATTACTGATTAATAAACCGAATAATGTATTTATAAAAGGCAAAATCGAAAATTTTGTGAGATTAAAGAAAAAGGAGGTGTAGTGTCCAAATTCAAAATAATTTAAAAAAATGATTAAAATTAAATTTAATATCTATATTTTTAATTTTGAAATCTTTATATTATATTTCTTAATTTATCAAATTATAATTTACAAAACAAAAAAAATATAAAGTGCAGGTTTATAGTTCAACAAAACTAAAACGAATTTGATTAAAATATTTAATATATACAGTAAGTCTGGAGTGTTTTTTCTGTCTAAGATTATGAAATAAAACTAATAATATTTGAAACATCAATTTTCGTATGTAACTTTGGATAAAGGGGAGGTGTTGTGTCGAGCTCCTCAAAGAAAAAAAGAAGTAGTATTATCCTCCACGCGCTGCTGCAAGGTTCCGCTCACGATAAATACGTCACGTAGGCAATGAAAGATTAAATCTGGATACGTTGTATCTCTTCTCGGAGGCGGTTGTGCCATAAAGCCGTGCAATGCATAGCAAGGGTGCCCGTATTTTTTCGTTACGTTCTGCGCGAGGTTATACTACATAAAGTGTTTTATACGCGGTTATTTATTTAGTGCTATCGGCGTAATAAAAGCATAAAGTAGGGAACAATACGGGAATGCAGCGGCGGCAACAAATTGCCACACACGATTATATCTATGTCGGTGCGTCAGACGACATTAGGGAATTTATACGCCGCTGGTTGGTAACAACCTGAATTTTAACGTCATATTTGATTATTTTTTTGACATTTCCATCTTGATGGCGACAGTTACCAACATGACAACTCCACGAAAATCATGCTGCAACCCACTTTGCATTGAAAGTAATCACGGCAAAAGAAAGAATAGCAACTAACGATTCAAAATGTTCGTTAAATTGAACGCGATTGATTGAGGGGTCGTGCGATTTGCGATGTCTGGTTACGAAACCGCAAACATGCGATGCAACAGCGCATGTAATGCAAGACACATCCATGCGCTTGTTACATTATGCAGTTTACCTGCCCCCAAAATAGAATTACCCGAGAGAATCGCCTGTCCGTTTTCGATCGTCTATTGTTCAACAAAACATCACGAAAATCCCGTAGGCTATATGAATTAAACAAAAAAAAGCTTTCCACAACATCTCCCCAAAATCGAAAGGGCCGATTAATATTGTATAGATTCAGTTACGCAATGCGCTTCAATAATACGCTAACAATAGGTAATAGTTAATAATAATCTAATTTCATAACTAAAATATTCGAATGATTACAATATATTGGAAGTGTTGCCGCTCGTTTAAATATTAACTCGATAGTTCAATAAACTGTTATTTTTTTTTCCCACAGTAGATATCGAAGATAGTTTGGAAAAGTTAATTTTAGGCTTGCGCTGTGAATTATTGAAATCGTAGGGAAAGCAAAAATCGATTATCGAAATTGCCGCTAAACACGATACGCGACGGAAGTTGTTTTCCAAGTTACACAAATTATAATTGCTGTGTGAGGTAAGGATTATTCGAAGATGTTTGGGCAACGAAGAGAATGGAACGTATTTAGCGGCCCATCACATATGTATGGGCTATGAGGGATGTTTACACTGCCGCATTTATCTTTGCGATCTCGGGCTGCGACCTCTCTCGAAAAAAGGATAGGGAAGTAAAGAATGAATGAATGAATGAATGAAAATGGGAGAGAAGTGTTGCGAACGAAACAAACAAAAAAGAAACTAACGAAAACTCGTCGGTGTAATAGTGTGCGCTGGCCGCTGGAAAAACATCGCAGTTGAATTTACCGCCTCCGCGCGAAATAAAAACACGGAAAATGCACTGCGTTTTCTGTCGGCGATTTATCGCTTAACCAAAATCCACATACATACACCCACCGCACCGTCAAAATATTAATTGTTTTCAAGAGCCTAACGTGATTTATTATATTCCACCCACGGATCGATAAGTATCTCAGACCGCACCGAAACTCATAACTACTACCTCTTCTTGACGTTACACACGTCAACAGTCTAATGAAAAACACACTGAAAGTTCTAGACTATCTAAAAACTGATTTATTATTGAAAATTTCGAAAGAAACAACCAGCTTAGATTGGTTATTATATATTGCCACAACACCTCCCATTTTTTCGTATTATTTTTTTAATCAATGTAGATTAGTTTAGTTATAACTGCTTATAAAAGTTTACTACATTCTAAATTAAGTTTTATGATTTGACACAACACCTCCTAAAATGTTTGAAAAAAAAAAATACATGCAATTATCAACAACAACAAAAAAACGTAATATTGGATTTTTAAATATGTTCATTTTAATATATGATGTACATTTGCATATAAATTACATTTATTTTTCGGAGCTAACAAAACAGCTCCTATATTGTATATTGATTATGTAGTGTAATGTTTTGAATTAAAAAATAATACAAGTTTAAATTTAATATTGGATACTATTACTATTGTTCTAATTATGAATGAAAGGTTGATAGTGCATGTCGACAATTTGTCAGTGTAATGAGACACAACACCTCCTAAAACAGTTTATTGAAAAATTAAATGTTTGTATGGTATAATTGGTCTTGTAGACATTGTATTATTAAATGAGCTCAGATGATATAATTTATGCAGCGTGTGCGGTCTTCAATCCTTCTTTCGGCAGGGATGGGAGGGGTTCGTTGAATTCCGTTTGTTCTGAGAGATTGGGGTGAATTAATTTGATCGTAATAAATAGTACATCAGAAATTAGCAACAATCAAACGCGGCGTTTTAGACGTGGATCGGACAAGCAGACTTAAGGGCATAATTTCCCCACAGGTAGATCGGTATGTATAGGCAGTTGTAGTAGTAGTAGTAGTTGCGGCGTCGACCGCAGGCGTCTGCTTCCAACTCTCTATCCCTCTCTCTCTGTTTCTTTATCTCTCTTACACCCCCCACTCTCCTGAGCGTCGGCACACGACCGCGTCGGGAGCGTCGCGACGCCACATGGTGTTTGCACCCCGGCACGAGCACACGCATCGCCAGAAACCATCCGAAATCCGCCGCCGCTCACGGAGATGTTGTTGTCGTCTGGGCGCGCGTCTTCATCGCTCGGTCTACCATCCGTGTTTCGTTAACACCAAAATATCATGACGGTTCTTTTACCTTCCTACCAATTCTAAAAGGTTGGTAAACAGTACAGAGACAGACATAGAAAAAAGTCTATAAGACGCTAGACAAAAAAAATAATAATTAAAGAAACATATGACTATAATTTCCAAACTACACATAATCAAGTGATCCCTTAAACGAAACAAAGTGAAAATCGAAACTTCCATCATATTTGTCCTCCTTAAAAACTAGTGTCCTTAAGTTGTAGCAACTTTAATTTACAAATAACTAAAACAGTTTTCACACCTTTCTTATTATATCACAACAAAGAAACCGTACAAACTAATTTAAAATAAAAAATCAGAAGCAACGTAAGTAAATCACAAATATTTATAGGTTTTTTTTCTAAATATATTTTTCCCATACAAATATAAGAAATGTCATTAATAACGATGACAATAACAACACTTATTATATTCGCTTAAAATTAAATTCCGGAAAAAAATAAATTTCTTTTTAAAAAAAATCACAGCGTAAGTAAATCACGTTTATTTATAGCTTTCTTTTAATTTTCCCTCACCCATACTATTTTCTCCTTCTTTATGTTACCTGCACTTTGCATACAATTTCTGAATCGTGTCAGCTGTAGCCGTAAAGTCCATTTCGCAATCCCTTGTAGTCACATTTATTTTTTTTTCCTTACATATAATTTTCCGCGTAAATATTCATAAACACTCACGTGCTCCACTTCCGGTTTTTCTCGAAGAACGAACTTTGAAGTTGATCAATGAAAAGTATTAAAGAAATACAAGAATTAAATTGCATTTATTTTGATAGGAATTACATTTTATTTACTGCAACAATTAGTTCGAATTTTGAATGCGAATACTAATTTAATTTACGCGAAAAATGAATGGAATTTAATAATGAAATATTAATGTAAATAATCATTATTGAAAAATAAATTACTTTTCACTACTCATATGTATTACATACCAAAATGTAACGTAAATGTTGTCTTGCAAAGAAATATTTTAAAATCGAAAAAAAAATTCTTGCATTTTTTTGTAAATATTTATATTTTATCTAAATATGTAAATTATCATAAACTATTTTTGCGATCTAAGTTTTATGTAGTTCACAATATAATTTTTTAAAGTTTCGGTTATAATTTACATTTCGAAATTTGCTGGTGTTTTAAAACAGTTTTTAAATAATTTACATTTTAGGAGATGTTGTATTATAAAATACTTTTTAGATTAAATTATAATGGAAAATTATTCTAATTAATTTACAAATTCCTAAAAGCCTATTCATGTGACCTGGCGCATCCACCAAAACTTATATTAAATATGTGGTGGATGCGCCTGGTTGTGCCAAAATTTTAAAAAAAATATTTATTAAAAAAAATAAGTTGAAATGTTTTATTATAAGTTTCATTTATTATACTCGTTTTTTTCTTAATGAAATTCGATAAACAATTGTCAAATTATTAAAATTATAAAAATTAATTAATTATAAATTTTAATTAGTGACGTTTGATCTATTAATTACGGTGCGGCTCTGATGAATCAACGAAACACGGACAAAAAATCCGTCGCATCTACTCAAAGTAATGGAATTTCAAATATCCATTAAACAGATTATATTTATTAAAAGAAAAAAGAAATGAAATGATGAAACAACGCTTTCACCGTTAGCGATAGTTGGAATTATTGATAAGGTATTAAATATTCAGCAAGGCGTTTCTTTGTTTTTTTTTCTTGCATCGTAGATCATAGCGAGCTTCGATAATTACAGGAGGAGTGATGTTCCATTTTTTTTTTTGTAAACGGATGACATGAAAACATTGAATATAATTAAAGACGTCATCCGGTGCTCGTTTAATCAGGCGTCTCCTTGTGTGTGTGTAACCAGAGTTTGGTAGAATTCGTAATAAGTCTAGGATCACGTTGCCACAGGCACAGGAAATACAAGCAGAACGGCTTTGACAACGTGTTCGGTCCAAGTTTCAATTTGTACGACTGTGCGAATGTGTATTCATGCATTACAGACATACTCACATAAGTATAGTGTCGCAGTTCAGATGATTTTTTTGACCTCTCTTCAAATAACATCAAACGTTAACTACCAATAGCATCTGCATACATCCAATCAAATTTAAATCAAATCAGTAAATTTATGCAATTTTAACAGCATATTTGATGAGCTTTCTTTATTTAGAACAAATTAAAGATAACTCCATTTAATCGTTTTATTGCATAAATTTCATTGAATGCAATTAATTTGAACAATAATTTAATTAAATCGGCTGACACCTGATATTTTGATATAAGTATGCAACTTAAAATTAATGAAGTTATGCAACTTCAATAGCAATAAAATTGTTTATTTCCAATAATTAATTAAGTATGTAATTACTGTTGAGAAATTTTAATTTAATTTATTATTGAAACGAATCATTTTGACGTTAAACGAATGAAGTCGGTCATTTATATTATTGAAGCAATTAATTAATGCTTTCCGTTTCCGGGTGTGATTTATCAACTCCGCAATTTGCAATAAAGTACTTGCACGGATAAAGCTGCTTGCGTTCGCGTGTGTTTATGTGTGTTGAAAGGAGATGGCGATGGTTACGGGAATGTGGAAGCACGAGAATGAGTCAGAACGAAAGAGACAGAGATCATGCTGACCGTATTGGACATTATGAAACTATTTGGGTCACATCGTCGACGTTCCCCAAAGCCTAGCTTTATTAAGAAATACAGTTACAATATGTGCGACACTTCCATTTAGTTTATCAGCCTTTTTCGCTGCTTTCCTCTATATATCTTACATATATATTAATTTTAGTGAAACAGCCGAGCAATTAAAGTTGCATACGTATCGATTAAACGTCAAGGAGCTCTATCCATCGGATATACATGTTTTTAATCATTTATCATTTTACTTTAAGAGTCTTACTCTCCGCAACTTATATATTATTACGTCATTCATATCTAGTAAATAGAAACAGTTACGAACTTCAATATATAACTCATAAAATATGATCTAAATGTCCATGACCGGAAAACACGTTTTCTAGTTAAAATTAACCTTTTGCTCATAGCCGGCGGATATATCCGCCCAGTCACAATTATATGCAATGTCAATGGAGTGGCTCTGAAACGTTGTCATTTGCTTAATTGGAACCAAATTAAGTTGATATTATAAAGACGCCACTTAACGGTTAAATACTGACGAGCTCCATCTATCGGAGATAAATTATTAATAATTATTAATATTATTAATTTGATAATACTGATATTTATTAATTTTAACAGTTACGTTTGTTACGCAAATATTCAACGAGAACTAAACAGCATCTGCCGTCAACGAAGAAAAAAATAAAATTCACGAAATCGAAAACAAAAGTTCTATTTTAATGTCACAGGCAGCCAAGGAAAATTAATTAATAAACTTCATTTTGTTCCGAACAAAGTTTACTATAACCCTATATTTTTGTGTGTGTGTCATTTAGCCATGGAATTATCTGCTTTACAATGGAACAAATGAACCGAGGAAAAAGCATATATTTTATAAATAAATACTTTCATGGTAAAAATAAAATGCGCGTATTCTTTGTTTAAATAATGACCATTAATCTGGATCGGGGGGGAAGTTCTATTGAAACCGGAATTTGCGAGTATACATACACGTAATATATATTTTTTTAGCGAAATTTACGATGGACAAACAATACGTAATCCGTATTGAACGATAATACTTAATCTGATTTCGCGTTTATGATTTTTAGAGCATCCGGATTTTGTTCATATTTTCCATAACGAACGTCTGCTCGCGTTTGCAAGTCTGAATACACGAGTTATATATTTTTTGGATTGATCCTCGCCAGCTTATTTTTTTTTATTCCTTGTTTGATTCCATTTTCACTCAATATTTAATATTATATAACAATTTCTGTTAAATAAATAAAGTTCTTCAATTGCTTCTAATGTTTATTATTAACTGCTCAAAGATTTTGTACAATTGTTTCACGTAGATTTTTTTTATTGAATTTGCGAATCTTTGTTTAGAATATGTGCGATCACGGAACATTTGCGACGCGCAAATTGTCGCAGCGTCGGGACGGCCGATGTATAATTGGCGTCGGCATAAATGAATATTAAATGGTTTGTTTTGGATTTGGAGGGTTGTCGACCGAGGTCGAATTGTTAGGATGGAACAGTCTGATTGGAGAATTATGGAGGGTGAGAGAAGTGCGACGCACAGAGGCAGACAGATATCTGGGTTGTATTTCAGCAATTAGTGTTTCGCTTTCTAAACCATTGCCGATGTATTCCGAGAGCAGATCTACTAATAACCACTATTAAATCGCGATTCTCGTTTAATGCACTAGATAGACTCTGAAAATCAAACTGCCATTATCGCAATCGATCTGATCCAATTGTCATTTTGATAGTCAAATATTTACTTAACACTTTGCTGAAAAACGAATTTTGTGTATTATTATGTCGTGGTTTATTTTGGTAACATGAGTGGCGTTAATCCTGATTTATCAAAAACAAAGTTTCATAAACTCAACATTCTTTGTTCCCAGAGACAATGACGTTTTAATGTCGTCAGAAAAATACTACAAATAAGATTCGATGACCGCGCCAGCGCATTAGAGTTGCATACGATTTTGCATAAGCGTAGTCTGTTCTGTAAAGGGTAGGGCGAATATATCCGCCAGTCGTATGCAAAAAGTTAATGATTATTGCACGTGTATAAAATATTTGCATTTATAATAACTTTGCGGGAAATTTGAATTAAATTCTTGATTTATTCAGATCGCACTTACTAATTAAAAATAATGTTAATTTTTGCGAGCAACGTCTTCATTTCGGGTGTCTGTTTATCATTTTCGGACGTTATGCAAATGCAAATTTCCGATGGAAAAGTGGAGAAAATTCTACTGCTGCATGTTCTTGTGAGGGATGTTTTAAAAAATGGGCGGGGATGGATGTAGTCAGGGTTGCATACGAATAATAAATAAGTGGCTTGCAATAATAACTTGTTTCCTGCGACCCCCATTCCATCCCCACTCGTAACCCCTTTCACTCCCATTCGCAGTAGTAAAAATAAATCACGGACATTGTTTAAATTTTATGGGCGCGCCGCGATAAATTGAAATTATTCCGGGCGGTCCGACGTTTTATTGTCATAACTTCTGCAGTAATTTACGATCGCCTTTGACGGGTCGAAAAAAAAAGAAACAAAGCTTTAGGTTCTTCATTTGTTCTTCACGAATGCAGTCTTTTTCCTCAATTCTGCTAAATTACATGCTTAGAGTAAATAATTGAAAATTTAAACCAATTAAATTAGTTTTCATTAATAATTTTACATTTTTTAATTAAATTTTATAGTCATTGCAAATTGCACTTGAGTCTTATACAAGTGTACAGTTTTATTTTAATTTGATAAAATTTCAGATTTATCTATAATATATTTATATTTATATACTGAATGAGAATAATAAGATTTGATTTTATTATATTTAAATAATTATTTGTGTAATAAAGAAAGGAAGGTCTTGTATAAATTTCATATAAAAAAAATTATATTGAAGACGTAAATTTAAGAGGCAGACCGAGGAAAACACAGTGATTTAGACAAGTGGATTGCGTGCGTTGCAAGGGACGGGAGATCGCGAACAGTTAATATGCTCGGATTTGATAATATTAATATTGCGGAGGGAGGTAAAGAGATTTATTGGTGATGGGTGGAAAGAGGGTGGATTGGGATGGTTAGGAGTTTGGGACCCGGCGCATCCACCGTAAACGGAATATTGATTTATTGGTTTCCGTAATTAGACCACGATCATATCCAATTTCGTACAATCAATCACAAAACGCGCGTTCCACTCTACCATCCACTCTTACCCTCTCATTACGAACAACAACAAGCGCAGTGGAATTTAAATCTTATGCAATTACACGGATCGTTCGGAAAAGCACGAAATTGCATTCGTTAAAAGTAAAAACGGAACAACAACAACAAACAGGAGAAGGAAAAACAGCATCAAGTGAATTATCCCCAAATCGGTACTTGGTGCTTATAATCTTTATTATTAGGTCGAGGGTGGAACGACACCTTTCACACAACTTTTGTGCTGCTCGCACACTTTTTATTCGACACCATTAACCTTAATAACTAAATAATACCGTCGCAAAGCTGCACAGAAAAAGCAAAAAAATAACCAGAAAAGTGGACATAAATCGTATACAAGTCATTAGACAATGCTAAAACTACAATGAACTAATCTGCAATTTTCTATTCGTATAAAAATACTTTTAAATAAATAATTTTAATTGTTTTTTTTTTTGCTGAAATTGTTAAAATGAAAACTTTCGTATTTTTGTTTGTTCATAATATAAATTTATGATTTTATTGCTTTCAGATTGACTATGGGACTTTGCGCCAAGGGTGTTAAGAGTTGAAAGGTGTAGATATTTCGACATCAAATAATAAGTACCACAATGCTTGTGTACACAGTTTCCGTCGTGTTCCTGCACGTCCTTCTGCAAACTTCATGTAAGTACCAACAAGCCAATTATTATATGCAAATAAAGTTGCATAACCTAGACAAGTTTAAACATATTTTTAGAACAATATTGTAATTATCCTAAAGAATATTCATAAATTACATAATTTCCGTACGGACATTTTTCAAGGACACATTTTTAACTGTCAAAAAAAAACTGCTATATATTATTAAGTTCTGACGTATTTTTTCTCCCATACAAGCATATGATGTTTCACAGCTCCATCTGAAAAGGGGTTACCGTTGAACTAAGATTCGATTACTTCGCCACCAAATTGCGTAAAATAAATATAATTTGTAAAGGATAAAGCGGATATAGTCGCCAATCTTACGCTAATAGTTCACGAATAAACGTAATTTTCTCTAGATATATAGAAAATTGATTATATTAAAATCTAACTGTTTAAATGCAGGTAGTTATTAAAGTTTTTAATTGGAATAAATGAGCTCCAAATCTTGTTTCTGCTTCGTGTGTGCGTTTTTTTATTTTTATTTATTTTTTATCATCAAACTCCCGCAATTTTAATTATCGCATGAATTAATTATCGTGGTCTAATCAAAAGTTCGCGCTCGGAAATTTCGGAAAATTTTTCCATATTCCCCTCGAGGCTTTTCCGCTTCCGACGCTCAATGTTTTTCTTTCTTTCTTTCCTGCCGCACTTTAAACTAGTAAATTTCTTGCCCTCACTCCTATCGAGAAAACTTGTTTTTTCTTCTTCTTGCTCTCTCTTCGTCTTTTGGGGGCGAAGAATCCCCATTCGCGGTTTGAATTTTTATCACGCTTTTGACACACACCGTCACAGTTTCTGGTACACGGACGCTTGTATGTAAGTTTGTGTACGTATGTAGGTGCATGTACGTACACGAGGATCGAGACGGGCACCGAGAATTTATAGTAAAGAACTTTAGCGTCGGACGTGTGCGGAAGACCAAGTAAATATTTTATTGCGAATAAATACTAAATGAATTTTTTACATTTCCACATGAGGGAGGGCATTCAAATAAGCAAACAGTGCGAGGGAAAAAGGGCGTAAAACGTAACGCGAGCGAAATGGAAGCGAATAATAATATAAAAAAAAAACGGGTGGTTTTAACATACACAAAAAAACGCATAATCGACGTTTTCCTACGTCCAATAAAAAAGAAATTTACAATTGTGAAAATCAGATTTAATTTTAAATTCGTATTGCAACGTAATTGCTATATTTGATAATGCAAAAATTTAAATGTAATTTTTGTATGAATTATTATAAAATTGCTAAATAAAATTTGCAAATATGAATAAATATTAGTTTATAAATTAATGAAGAAACAAATTTGAATGAAATCTAGTTTAGAAGTTAATTTTGTTTCCTTTCGGATAATGTGCATATTGTTTCAAATATTGACAGCTTTGACGAATCGACAGTATGTTTTCCGCCTCTCCTCGATGAATCATCGGCAAATTGTGACAGATTTATCCTCGGGGACAAAGAATAAACTATGGCAGAAGAAAATCAAAATTCCTATCTGCGAGCAAAACGCGAAACATACGTTTACTGTCAATCGAAATTGTCGTTTCAAGCATCATGAAAAATAAACTGTAAAAAAAATAAAATACATTTACATATCTAATTTAATAAATATTATTATGAAATTTTTCAAATTAAATAAAAAGGAAGCAAATGCAATAGTGTTGATTGTTTGTTAAAATAGAGTGTGTATTTTCTTTTCAGTAAAGAAAAGTTAGACAAGCGAATGCTCGTATTTGTTGATTGACAGGAAGTCTGGTAACGGAGCTAACGATACGAGGGAGTCACGTCTTCGGAGATGTAATTGGAGGACAATTCGATGTCTCGTTTTACTAAATTAGTTATAGATGGTATCGGTTTACGGAAATAATGGGAACCTGAGATGCAAATGAAGCGAAGTTTCCTAACTCGACACTCTGCGCGATATTTCGATGTAGTTGTGTAAAAGTTTGCGTGTTTTCTTGTGAGTGTATATTGTGTCTGTGTGTGTGTGTGTGTGAACGTGGCCACAATTTGTTGAGGCGAGCGGAAGACGAACACAGATAGATGATGGTCATTTGTAATGTAACGACGGCGGACCCCACACCGACCAGTGATTTACTCTCATCAATTCAATACCACTCTTCTCCTCCACCTCCGCATACTCTCCACATATATATATACTATACTCACTATCTCTCCATCTCTCCTCCACTTCGCATCCTCCTCCTCCTCCACCTCCAACCATGAAGAGTCGCCGCTTTCTAGCACTATATTTGTTATATCAACGTTCTCCACTTTATTCGATTTACTTTCACCGGAACAGCCGTCGCCTCCTCCCCCAACCACCACTTCCTCCCTCTCCCAATTCCGTATCCGTGGCACGGCTATTCATCAACGTTTTCTATTTGCCCCCAATAAAATTACTAAAACTCTATATGGCCATCGCGTAAATCGGTTAAAACCCAACCGTTATTGTGGATGCGCCGGGCCCATCAACATAAACAGATAATAATTTCAAATAATTATATTATGTAAAATCTATAATTTATATCAATTGTTTTTTTCCAAGTGAGCTAGTAGACTTATTTACGATCATTTGCTTATAAATTTATATTTTATTTACAATTTTTGAATCAATAAATTAATTATCTTTTGGAGACGGATATTTTCCAACGACGCATTTTTAACTATCAAAAGCAAATCAGAACTAAGATTATTTGTAACTAATAGGGCGGATATATCCGACAATCTTCGGTAAATGATTAGAAAGTTTTAAAAAATGGCATAAACTGACATGAAATGGCTTATACCAGTTTATATCTAAAACCAGTTAATTTCTTGATTAGTATAAAAAATCATTTATTGTCTCTCAAAGCCATTTTCAACTTAAATTAATTTGTTTTTTTTTTGAAGAAGAATAATTTCAATTACGTATTACCAACAACATTATCTGAGTTAATAGAAGAGAACGGATACAAATGTTAAAGGTTTAGTTGCAAAATTGTTTTCGTCGGAAATTCAAGTCGGAAAATCTGTCCATTAACTTAAAGAATAGCTCACTTTATCCGCACCGCAACTAAACAAAAAAAAAATATAAAGCAGAAAGCAAAGGTGTAATGTTTCTCATCTTTGTTACTTGTTTTTTTTTTCTTCTTTTTTTAACTTTTACGTCGTGTGGATATTTTTTGTTGTTGGAGAAATCTCCTTTGATTAATGCTGCCTCGTTCCAATGATTATGCGATTTGAAAAGAAGCCACGGTGTATGTCCGCCATTATCTGCGAGACACTCGACGTGATAGATTGTAATGGGTTTCCCTTTTTTCCTTTTACCGCCCCCCTGCAAGTTCTTACCAACATCCCCCTATAGTCGTCGCTTATGCTATAAAGCCATCTAAATCAACAACACAAAGTCAGTATCGTATCGTATGCCAAGAAATTGAGTGGGAAAGAAAAAAGGTAAATGGGAGATGAAAGTGAGCGAAAACTAAACTAGATTTGTCACGTTGGTATTGAAAATGTCACCGGAAATGCTGCAGCGTTTACTGTAAAAATAGCTGCTGTATTCTCAAATTATGAGAAAAAATATTTGATTTATTCAAACTATACACATTTAAAATGATTTCGATTATGCAACCAATGAATATTGACAGCTGTCACCATGTATCAAAGCTTTTCAGGAGGTTGCTAAAAGTTTTAAAAACTAAAAAATTTAAAAACTTTATTGAAACTATGTAGTTTTATAATAATATTTTTTTTAGTTAATTTAGAAACAGTTATTAATACGTTTGTAAAACATAAATATATATAATAGATGATATACGAAATAGGTAGTATCGAATGCAGATGATGCTCATCGGTAACTTTGTTCGAAAACGTGATAAATATTCTTCGCGGCGAAATCCATCGACAACTTTTAACTTCGAACGAGCCTCCGTTCTACTTCGAACGCATTACGCGAACTTCGACGAGAGCGCCCTCCTTTATCATTACGTAATGCATTCATATCTCCGCATCAGTTGAACGATATTCCGACATTCGTGCATTGTTGGCAACCACTTAAAAGTTTACACGCCCGTTTACATAACTAATACCAACAGAGAAGCAACAGCAAGAATAGAATTTTTAATTCGAAGCAGAAAAAAACATCAATTTAAGAAATTGTCGCCGAGAATTCAAAATGTGTTTACTTACTTTTTTCAGCAGCATAATTTTCCGCATCGTCGTTTCCGTTTCGCGCGCGTACGGAAACGCAACGAAAGAAGCACGTGTAGCGAAACAAAGGCAAGAAAGAAAAGTTCTGTTAATTTGAATATCGCGCGCGATTTGAATGATGAGCGGCGCGGCGAAATTTATTCATATGCATATATTCGTATCACAACAAATCGCTGCAAACAATAAACTGCATCGCGGAAGGAACGAGAGTGAAGAAAAAAAAAATGAAATGCACGGAAGTGAAATAAAAATATGCGAGGTTAAGGGTGGTTGTGTAAAAAACAAGCGAAAGGCGAACGTTAAAATTCATCGCGGCCAACTTTAGTGCTTCCTTCCTTCGACAGGAAACCACCTAGGCTAGGTCACTAACTTCAACCTCGCAGCAAACTCACTCTTTCCATCTTTCTCATACACGTTCGTACGTAAATTAGAGAAAAGGAAAGCTTGAAAAAGGGAGAGAGAGAGTTTAACGAAACAGGAAGTACAGAGAATGAGAGAAAAAAGTACAAGAAAGAAGCGGAAATATCATTACGTTTTGTTTTTTAAACCATGCATGCACCGCTTTTGTTTCCTGCTACCTTAACTCTTCATATTTTTCTTTAATTTATTCCTGCAACTCACAATAAATCCAAATATTTTATAACAACTTCATAACTGAACATTTATTTTAAATCTAAAATAATTGATAAACTAATTACAATCTCAAAGCTCACTCAATGGCGCTAATTTCTGTTGTTGACTAATTAATCAAAAAAGTGTCTAACAATTAAACGGAACGTACATTTTAAGTTGGAAGTGCTGCAACGTGAATTTAGAAATGTAATTCTTTCAAATCTGTAAAATATATAGTTATTTTGATTAGGCAACCAAATTTACATTTTTAAGTTCTCGCGTGGCTTCGACGTTAAATTTGTCGACGCTTGGCGGTTCAGATTTACAGCATCCACGTTCTCTCTCATCCTTTTTTGTGTGCATATTTAGTATTCGAAAAGTACGGCGCCGGCAGCAGAACGCGACAATTCACCTGAATTTGACAGGTGCGGGTTATGCAACCGGATTCAGCCGGGATACACTTACTCCGAGGCGGCGCGAAGTTAAGCCTTAATTATGAATAACTCGGCTCTCGGCCTTCCGAAAACCATATAATTTACGGCAAGCAGCGCGTAATCCCCTTGCGACTTCCCGCCGCCTCCGCCGCAACACTTCTCCACCGCCACTTTTTTATAATATCATTATCATTTCGCGTCTTCCTGTTTCAAGACGGAACGCGAATGCCGCCTTTTTTTTAGTAATATGTTCTATAGTTATTTTCGCCCCGCTGTAAGTGCATTAAGTGCATAAAACCACACTGCTAAAAGCTTAAACCGCGCACATGCGATTGAATCGCATTATAATACGAATGGTGCATTTAGTAATTATAATTCACTTAATTACCGATGCCGTGTTGGATAGGGAGCGGTTGGAGAGAGCGGAAAATTTGAATTTCCCGCCGCCGGTTTTAATTAAAATTAATAAATGCTTTATATGAGGATAAAGTGCGACTGCGGGGGTGGCTTTGCGACTGCGCTAATGAATCATGAGCCGCCTTCTATTTTCATTTTTTTTCCCCCTCAATCTAATGCGACGGGATTTGTGTCCCTAATAATACGACAAAAGAAGTAAGGGAGAAACAAAGGAATAAAAAAAAAATGAATGGAGACGGTATCCATCAAATTACTGACCGATTCTCGCGCTTTCGTTGCCGTGGGAATTAGTGGAGCGGGATTAAAGTGCGAGAGACTTATGACACGTCAGAAGCATTTTGCATCCGGTCTGATTTATGCTATTCCGGAATTGGTTTCCGGCGAAATTCCCCGGCCCTGATTTGTTTCTGGCCCTTTCGTTTGGGACACGTTGGAGGTTTTTGGGTGGGAGAAGGATGAGGATTTTCGATTCGGGGAATCCCCTAAGCCCTAAGTGCTACTTCAAACTCGCTATTGATTGATTCCGTTATGCACTCGTCTCTGATTACTGTCGTATTTACACAATCATTCAATACCGAATTCGCTCGGGGGAGGTAGTGGAAGAAAGGAAAGCAATGCGAAGGAAATCAAAAAATATATAGGAACGAAGCTCAAAAAGAAACGTTTCGAATAGGTCGCTGCAATATGTAAGAGCTGTATCATATAAATTACATTAATATTTCCTCCCAGTCCCTGTTTGCATTCCATATTAATTGAATTCGTGAATCGATTCGACGCAAGCTATAAAGACCGCACATTTCTATGTTATTTAAGCATACTTTTGCAAACCAATAACGTTGAGGTGTATAGCAACAAAAAAATATGTTTTATCCTACCATACACAATTATAAAAAAAAGCTATAAAAAAAAGATTAAAATAAATTTAAACTATTCAAGATCCAAAACATAAGTCATAATTACATGCAATGCAATAATTCAAAATAAATGTTCTTAAGTTGGTTGCCTAATTACATTATTAATTACACAAAATAGTAATAAATTACAAGCTTATTAAAATATGTAATAAAATATTTAAAAAGTTTAATTAGGTTTTCTTTTTTTCTGGCTGAGTTAGTTAATTTGGTACACCTGAAGAAGGATTTGCGGCGGATTAAAACGTAATAATAAAGTGCCCTTCGTTCGAGCGAAGGAAAAGAAAGAACAAAATTTAAAAAAATAAAAATGTACATAATGTCGGGGGCAGAAGGATAGATTTGGGGTGCTCGATTTAAGCGTCCATCTGCGACACAAAATAAATAAAGAATGCAGAAGAGGCAAAACACACATACACTCAAGTGGAAAAACAACAACAAGGGCAAGAGTACACAGGAACTTTGACAAAGTTTTACATTAATCCGAACAGCTCCTGCCTTCCGTGATTTTCGTATTTGTTTTGCAAATTCCTTCGCAATTTAAATTTTTATTAACCGCTGCCACACAGTACACCCCCATACCGCGTTTGGTGTAGCGACGGAACGGAGAAGTAATTAAAAAACTTGCGCCCCCCAAATGCAAAAGACGACTCGAACTATCCATTCCGCATTTATTATAAACACAAAACGCATTCATTATTCAACTTTTTCGTCAAAATTTTAGCATTCGTTTCTTGTTGATCATAATTTGTTTTTCAAAACAAACAAAAATTATATTAAATATTTTTTATACCTGCAAGTTCTTTATTTTGATAAACAAAAATAGACAACTTTACAAATTATTTTTCAAATTAATTCTCCATTTTTCATATTACATCCATAATATTTTTTACATCAAAAAAAAGGGCATTTGTTGTATGTAGTTTTATAGTTAAAAAGAAAATCTTAAAAGTCACCAATTTAGTTGTTATGTAATTATAATTGAAAAAGTTTTATTTAATTGTCGATTGTCAATCTGTTTATAATAATAACAGTCATGATGTGTGACAACGTACACAATATGAGTGTTATTGTTACAACCATTTTGTTGATACTATTATTAATGGATGTTTTGGAAACTAAACATTTGTATACACGTTGCAACCGGCGGTGCATCAATGCACAATTGTTGCATGCAACTTTTGTTGCGAGTTGCTAAATTGGTGGGACGATTAATGCTTTGGGCCCCGAAGCGATGAGTCCGATGATTTATACGGCCGTATAAATATTAAAATATGATTATTAGTTGATCAATAACACATATCAAAATGCACGATTATTACGTTTCAATGTACTCGCGTACAGAGAGATAACTACGTTATAATTTCGCTGCATTCGAGTACGGGTTGGAATGAGCGAGGATGGGAGAACGGATAGAATTTTGCTTCAAATTTGTATTAATTTCGGTTTATTGTTTTATCGGCCGCTCTGCGCATTAACTATTTGTTTAGCGATTTCATCCCGGATGAATTAGCATACATTTATTAACGACCGCATGGTAATCCCCGTAATTCTCTCTCTGTGGCGGCATTTAAACTTTTCAATTCAACAATGCACCATAATTAATCGTTTCTTCTACTATTTTCATAGTATTTTATCTATTAATTACACAACCTCAGTGCAGAAATTGTTGCCTATTTCAGTTGTTTTAAATCTGCGCATCAGTGTATGAATTGATGCGTTCATTCAAATATTTAACATTGAGGCATCATTATTTACAAACTTGTATAGAGTTACAGCAATTGTTTAAAGAAAAAAAATGCATAAAATATTACAATGTTATCGAAATCTATATTTTTCATGCATTTTTTTTTGTCAAGTATTATTTGCAATTGGGGATTTTCTATAAATAATGATATACGTAGAACAAGGGGACGCAAAAAAAATATGTGTGCATGAATAGTATAGTTAACGATGATAATAATACAGTGGTAACCTTTTAAGTTAATTAAGGGACGACCGAGTGACACGCGACGGGCGCGCCCTCTGGCGTTGAACCTATTGCGGTCCATTTCATTTGGTTAACATGTGGGATTGTCTGCAGAATAAAAGAGAAAAATACAATAATAAAAACGTGTGGAAAACTGGATGAGAATAAATGAAAAATATAGCAAACAGCAAAACTTTCACCAAACTCTCTCTCTCTCTTTCTCTCTTTCAACCTATTCATTTTCAGTGAATAAATAACTTGGCACAATACTGTGTGCTGCAGATAGAAAACATGCGAAAGTAGAAATAGCCATTGGATTCGAATCGGGCCTCCTCGTATCTGATGACCATACAAATGGCACAACAATATTGCTTTTTGCTTTTACTATGCATTTTTTCGAATAAAAAATGATGCAAATGTTTGTTTTTAAGGACGGACAAATGAAAGTTAATATCCAAAACGTGGAAAAATAATTTTAATAAATGATTACTAAATAAAAAAAAATGATACACTGAAAATTTGTTATAAAAATTATGAATGTACCATTCAAAAAATATTTCAATTTGTTTACTTTATTTATGATTTTGTTATAAATTCAATTATGATCGCTTGAAATTTGAAACTCGACGCTCTAAGGCGAAAGTAGCAGTAATTCAACTAAAATATTATTTAACAATATAAAATTATAATAATTTAATTATAATGGTAATTTTGTTATAGCGACTAATGATTTTGATGAAAATTTCGATTTCGAATTTATCCTTTTTTTTTCTCTAATAGATTATATATTTGCGGTGAACTAAACGCTACGCTTGCAGTTTTTTCATGCATTTTAGAATTTCGAGTCGAGGCATGAACGATATAAATAATGTTGTAGGTTTTGTGATTCCCTGATTGTAATTCAATTGGTTCAGCTCGCGCACGTTTTATTGACTCCGGTGTTCCCCATTTCGCGGACGTTTCCTGCGGGCTAGGAAATAAAATGTGTACGAATGTGCGCCTTCTTTATACTCCAGATCCATTCATGAAGGAGATGCTGGCGTTTGCTTCACTTCTTTTCTTGCTTCGTGTGAGGGACGGCCGTATAAAAGTCATGAAGTAGAAAAAGGGTGGCGCCTGGCATTACACGGTTCGGCCCGTACTGTGTTTCGCCAACACAATGATGATAATGTTCCATCGGCAGCAATTTAATGTACTTATACGGTTATTACTCGCCCGATTTACGCTGACCCGAATTCCGTCCTTCCTTCGCTTCTCGCGCTCTTTCTCCCTTCCGTACCTTGTGTTTTTCAAAGAACGAAAATTGGTTTTCCTCTCCCGCACTCGAAAACTTTATTTCACTATTCGATACCAATAGACGCTTCTCATATTGCAAGACAACATTCGAAAGGCAGATATATCCGCTTTATTAAGCTTTGACGTCAATTCTGTAGACAACCAACTTGAACATCAATAATGTAACCTAACGTTATTCATGCTATATAAACATTATTACTTTGTAATACAAATTTTGAGTTATTTTACATTTTCAAATTTTAAGAAATTATCTATTTTTTGCATTATCGATCTTTTCGTCCCTGATTATCTCCATCCTATTTATATATTTATTTAAAAAAAAAAACAATTCAGCCGACCAATTATGCATGTGTGTATGCATAAATGGAATAATTAATGGAATTTTAAATTGAAATTCATTTCGTGATTAATGCGCTCCGGTCGCATGTTTATAAAATATTATTTACATGTGCGGGTGGTGAAAACCCATCCCACGCCCGCATTTCCCTTGATGATCATGACGATAATCGATTTGTCAGATATTTTTTTCTTGGCTCTTCTAAAAAAAAATTGCATTCGGTTTGGGTGATTCAAAACAAATATTATGACTGCGAAGAAATTTAAAACGAAAGAAACGGAAGGACCAGGAAATAAATGAAAGAAAGAAGAAAAAAATCAGATGGGTTTTGGGTGCATATCGGTTTGGGTTTTGTAGGGGAAAAGTAAATAATAGTTATACATGGAGCGCGATTGGTTTTAAATTAATTTCGTTGTTTGATCATCTGGCATGTCATATGCGCACCCCCTCGCACATGCATATATGTGTTTGCTTGTTGTCCTTCGGAAACCGCAGGACGATCGATGCAATAAATACTTTATATTTAGTATTTTCTGATCGCAAATACATGTACACGTACACACGGGATACGCGCTTTACCAGTTGCTGGTAACATGCAACATGGTGATTGTTATGAATTCCGATGGGATGAAAATGGGGCTGCGACCGCACGTGCGGATTAATTGGAATTTCGGAAAATCAACACAGAACGAATCAACTGTAGATGTTCCATTCAATTATATTTCTCTTGTTTTTGTTTTATTAATTTTCCGAAAATAATGTATTTAGAAAAAACATCTAAAAAGGACGCAGAATTGATCCTCGAGGAACAAAAATATGTATATTAAGTTGCATATAATAATTTTAATTTTATAGAATTTTTAATAATAATTAATGTTATTTATTGTCAATACAATCAGAACTTGGATATGAAAATATCATCGATCCTAAATAGACAGTAATAGAAAATCTAGAAAACAAGGGAAAACCGCTGAAGCAAGACATTAATCTTGGTCTTTCTTTGTGTGCATTCTTTTTTTGCCCGGCCAACGTTGATGAGGAAATGCCTGTCACGTGTTTGTGTACAAGACATCATTCCCGTTCCTCCACCAAAGCGAAATGAAACCTCGAGACGTACATCAACCGGGAATGAGAGAGAAAGAGATAGAGAAAGCTTTTTTTTTGCTCTTGTTGTTTTGTTGAGGCCCGTTAATTGATGTGTCTAATCGTCGACGACTCGTTATTATCGGGATTACGTTACCTGCCCGTTTGGGTTACATCATCGCAAAAAAAAATAGCAAAATAAAAAATGGGAAAAAAAACTGTGTCGAAGAGAGTAAAAAAAGAATTACGTGTACAGGCGAGAGCAGCCAACTATTAAATTTAATTGAAATGCATAAATTTGGCGACCCTAATCAACAATAAACCAGCGCCACGCAAACAATTTCCGCCAGACTCAAAAAATAAAAATTAATTTCAACGTTCCTCGATATTTCAATTAACTTTTTTTTTTGTTGTAGTTTCTATTTAAATTATAACGAAATTTTGTTAATTTAGTGAAAATGTAATCAAAACTTTTCAATAACTTTTGAAGTGTGAGAAAAGCAGCTTCACAATATTCCAATGTTGTGACTTTTTTGTTGTCGTAATTGAGGCTACATTGAAAATTCAAGTAATTTGTAACAAAGTTTAAACTGTAGCAAAAAGGTTTAAGTGGTTGTGGGATTCCGAGGCGCATATTCAATCAGCGAGGTTTTTGGATTGAGTTTTTGTTAAAAAAATATCAATTAATTTGTGTTCAGAGATTATAGCAAATATAATTTAAATATAATAATGGTTGAATATTTAGTTTTGTAAATTACCATTAGATGCATTAAATGAATTGGATTTTGGTAGGTTGTTAATTTAGTTGAAAATAGATGTAGTCAAGCCGGATTGATTATATTTATCGCTGCATCAATCTTCCTTTCCTTTGCGTCCGTTTCGATAGCGAGAATAAATATGACTTATTGATTCGAACAACAAACTCGACGTGTTTATGTTCTCTCTGGCCACGAGCATGTAACTCTCTAAGTACGGCAAAAATGTTCCTTTTTTTCCCTGCAGTCGTGATGGCTGAGGACGAAAGAGGTTCTATCATAAAGCATCGGGAGATGGAGATCCCTGATCCGAGCGGACACTTTTACTGTTTTCGCGTTTATTTATGGCAAACCGCATGATTTATATTGTGAACAATTTTAGTTACTTTCGCTCACTCCGCCTAAGTGAAAAACTAATTAATTATTTAATATAGTTCAATTGAATTCTATAGGAAATAGAAATGAATTGAAAGCTAAGATTGTTATTGCAAATTGCTCGTGCATTTGTGCAAATGAATTAATGATTGTTTGGATAGGAATTGTTCGAGCATCGATCGATTATCACATTTGATATGAGCCATTTCAACGCCAATCCGAACTTCAATACACCAACAATACGAACATTATATGTGTACGTACGTGCAAATGCGCAAATTATCGAAAACAATCCTGTTTAATGGAATTTTGCGCATCGTGGCCATTTGATTTTCGCGCGCATTATTCTGTTGTTAATTTAATTGCTCTCCTCTCGCATCGCATCGGAACCGAATTCAATTTTCCAAATAAATCGATCCATATTTTTATCGTGCACAGTGATGTCGCGACAGAAAATTAAATTAACACAAACAGATTGAAAAATAATCAACGGTTTCGTTTAAACAAAATAATTGCCGAATGTAGTTTTAAATAGTTGGAAAGAAATAAATCTTGCATAGCGTTGACACTTTGAAAAGATCAGTGTTTCAAACTGGAATATATTTTTTTTCGAGATTATACACAATTATTTTTAAACAAAAACATTTTAATTGTATTTTTTGCGATATGATTATGCAACTGTATTTGCTTTGGTTGAAGCGTGCGCAGAACTTCAATTGAGAAATCTTTGTTGATTTGGTTGCGGTGATTTTATTTTGCATATTTGTGAAAAAAAGTTTATTTTAATTTTGAAGATTTTTATTAAGTGGAACAACATATAAAGTACCTAGAAAATCTGTGGCAATAGACAGACTTATATTTACGAGTGTGAAAGAGGGAAATCGGCGAGTGCAATTGACAAGGATTTTGGGATTTATGAGTCGCGTAATTTGCGCTTTTAACCACTCCGCTGATGTGTTTATTCCGGTTTATAAAGGTTATGATGCAATAAAGCCGCTAAGGGTGGGCTCGAACTTCTTTATTTATGTTTGCGTTCGGCGTTAAAGTGATGATGTTGATGTCGTGGAGACGTATAATTTTCGAGCAAGCACGAAAAGTTGATGTTGCATTTCGGCAGGTGTTGCACGCCGAATTAACGCCGGTAATTGCAAATAATTTCGCTGCAGATTTACGAACTCTTCCTTCTCCCTCTCTCCCTCCCACCCCATTAAACATCGGTTCAAAACACCCCTCCGCTTCAGATTGTCACTCTCACTCTCTCTCTCTCGGTTTCTCTCGGTTTCTCTCCATCCAATCCCTCTTCGATAAGTCTGCCTTCAACAAAACCTACCCCTCAGCACCTTTTCCTTCACTACCACCACCTACCAAACTCGACTACATGCTTGATATAACTTCGTTAATTTGAATTTTCAATCAATTTTATAATTAACCTTTTTTACGTCGAAAACCTTAATTAATTCCGTCCGCGCGTGCGAGCGCGGAATTTCAGGAAGAGCCCGACGGCTTCGGATGCGAAAAAAAATAACCATGTACACCGTTTAATTAAGAATTAAACGAAAGTATGCCAGGAGAAATTCGCAACTTTTCTTTATTATTTTATATTTTTTTTACACTGCGATTTTCGCTCCCCTTTCCCATTTAACGTTCGTACTCTGATCTTGTTTTCCAGCCTTCCTGATTATGATGTTTTCACCTTTCATCCTTTTTTGCCGCTCATCCCAGGATTAGAGCGTGCACGTGAAAAATTAAAAATAACTAGGCTCGTGCGAATTGTCAAGGGAAGTACTCGTGATTTTTTTTTTACAGTAAAGAACAAATATTTGCACGCTCAGAGGAAAATCAATTTGCAATGAAACGCCTCCACATTTTACCTCATTATTTTTATAACACAGCAACGTTGTGTACTTTCAATCACTGAAAATATTTTTCCAGTTAGTTAGTTCTATGTACTTATCTGCTTTGACGATAGTTTACATACAAAAATTCATGCTCATTCCAGTTTAATTAAATTGAGTTTTACAAATATCTTTACATTTTTTTAAAGTTTTCTGTTAATTGCATTGAACGCTGAGTTTTTAATTAAAGTGATATAATTATATCAAGATTAAATATAATTTACGAGTATTTTCCAATTTTTATAATTTACGAAAACAATTAACTTTACGTTTTTTTTGTTGTGTATTTCTGAAATTTATTCTATATTTTGAATTTGTGAAATATATGGTATATTTCTATTGAAATTTACAATATTTTTTCTGTTTTATTATTTTAAAATTTACGGTATTTTTTGAATGTTTGAAATTTTCATTGTTTATTGGCCAGAATGCAAATACAAAAGAGAAATAAATAAATACTCTGAAAAGGTAATTAAATATAAAATTTAAACCAAACAAAAATATATATAAATATCAATTTGTGAAATTTATGACATTTTTCTAAATTTAGAATTTGATAATTACACTTTTATGCTGTGGTACTCCATAGTAGAAAATATTGAATCTTCTTTTAATTTCTATATGATTAACTAGTAGTGAGACTATAAATATTTTTATGTTGTGGAGGGATGGTTGAATCGATCTTGAGTGACGTAAATAGCAACAAAATAAGCCGTTTAGCAAAGAATATGCAAAAACGTTATTTTCAGTACATGGATCTTTTATTAATAAGTGCCGAAGCTCCGAACGCCATATTATACATTAGCGGAATGTTTTATTCAATGCGAACGAGAAACTTGATTAACTCAAATCCATCGGTGCAAACGTTGTGTAAGCAATTCATCAAATGCTATTAATTTAGTATTAAAATTCGAACAATGAAAAAAAAAAGTTTGATATCGAACATTTTCATTCACTTGCGAGAATAAGGTTTCTTACATTACTCTCCTTCCAGCCAATTGAATTTGGTAACTTTTAAAGTAGATATATCGTTCCAAAAAAGATACTTTCTACAATAGTTTTCATTCTGAGTATGCACCGAAAAAAAAATCCAAGAAAACAACAATTTTATTTGACATATGACAGTACAAAAGTATACTGGTAAATATGTTTCATCTAAATTACGGTATCTCAAATACGCATCTTTTTTCCTGATGCAAATATCAAAATTTCATTATTTTGTCAGTAAATACGTCGAAGTTACAACCAACAATATGTCAACCTCAAAATGTCACTTGTTGAAAGTCGATGGAAGAATGAAGTTATGCAAGTGGAAATTGAGTGATCCACGTAACAATTAAGAGGGAGGGAAAAAATGAATGCAGCGATATGAATAAAATCTGAAAGGGGTAAATTGAAACGTTGAGCGTTGATTCGGATTTAATTCAATTTGTTTCAATTAAATCGGGAATCGAGTGGCGCCGTATTTCAACATCCGCGTTTTGTTTCATCGGCTTTACGTTGTTTTTCATTTCTACTTTCCAATCCTCGACATTTTCGTTTTATTTCTATTCTCGTTATATTTTTTGTTTCGCGTTCGGTTTTTGCAGGAATGTCGATTTGCAGCCGACGATCCAACAACGGAAGAGATTTGTTTAATAACGCGCGGCCGGACTTCGTTTGTTTGCTTTCGTTTTGAATGTTTACCTTCTGGACAAAAGACGACTGACTGCTGCTGCCTGCACACATGCTGCTGCTCTCAGTTCGTTCGTCGGATGTTTGCGCAAAGCAAAAAAAAAGGGCACACCGGAGGAATAGAAAAATAAACAGCAACAAGGACGAAACGGACGCAGCTCCAAATGCAAACAATCGTTACGGATTCGCAATGATTTTTTTAAAATTATTTATTTTATTTTGACGTGTGTTTACGCGTGCCCTTCATCTTTTTGTGTGCTTAAAAGAATTCAGAGCAGAAAAGAAATAACATGTTTATTGTTTTTAGTTGAAATACTATGCAATAATACATTTAAGGTTCATCTTTGTCGGCGGCTTCAGAAGTCTCCTTCTTCTGGACGTCCTTATCTTCGACCGGTTTCTGCTCGACAGATTCATCCACATCCTCCGATTGATCCGCAGCGTCCATCAATTCGAAGTTTACGAGGCTCATTAGCATGGGAACATCCAGGTTCCACGATTTTGCTATAGCATTTATGTTGATCGCCATCTCCTGAGAATAATCACAAATGATTAACAAACTAAGTCACATTTGTTTATTGATTTCCATGGATACACAAATGAATCGATCACAATGCAGTTGCTAAGTGACAACCAACAACATTTGAGTAATTACTTACGAGTAGACTTGAACTTGAAGAGAAGATGGATATATTAAATGAGACGAAGTTAATGAGAAAACAATTGTTTTAATGTGCTCACTTGGAGATATGTTTAGCAATGCACAATATGGCCGCCTAACTGACTTTCTGTGTTTCACTACTCGAATTGCAGTCACGTGATTTCAATTTGGCGATCCTATAGGTGGAAGTAAAACAAGAGCTGCGAAACAAATTGATAGATGGCAGCAACGAAACGACGCGATTTGTCAACAATGTAATAATTGTGAGATTGTAGAGTTTTTTTTTTGTAATATCGTTATTAAAATCCATTACCGTAAATCGCAAAAGTTTTCATCATACCGCATCTCGTTCTCTAGTCAATTGGGTAATAGTTAGCCAACCTATAAACCGAGCCGTTACATGTAAATTGCTTATGGACACTAAAACTAGAAGAGGGGTCGTAATAAAAAAAAAGTGAGGAGGAAATAGGGAAAAGAATTGCCCGGCTGGAAACAATTTACAAAAATGAGCGTTAAACTTTCTTTATTTATATCTTTTCTTCCGTTTTTTTTTCTATGCGAAGGTGGTTCAGTTTCGGGATTTTATTGGCCGTTTCCGCAGCCGCCTTATTTCTCGAGCGAAGCTGTTTTCTTTTTGCTTCTCTCGCTTGTATCTTGGTAGTCGAACCAGCAGAAAAAACTATAAGCTGAGGCCCTTTTTTCTTTTGTTGGGGTCGGACAACACCTCTGGGAACCATCGCGGAAGACCCGCGCCACTCGTTTCGTCATTAGTTCGAAACTCTACACACATACACGAAAATCGCCCGTTCGGGGTTGGGGCCGAGAGGTACATGTAGAAAAGAAACGCACAGACACACAAAGCGGGAAATGGATGGAATGAAAGAAAAATCGCGAGCGGAAAAGGAGGAAAAAGTAATTTTCGATTAAAATCCCGGAATAACTTGGGATTTATGAGCCGCGTCTGATATGATTCGGGGGCTGTAATTACCTGAAACGCGAAATGAACCTGAGAGAAAGGCGACGAGGGTAATCATTTTATTGTGCGTGAAACGGGGAGACGACGTCTGTCTGCATCGGAGGTGGCGGCGAAAGAAGAATACACACAGAAAGAGAAGAAAAGAATGTGTCGGAATAATCTAATAAAGTGAAGAGAAGAAGTTATAAAAATAAAATTAATTTCCCAAGTGGTGGCGCTTTTGTGTGTGTGTGTGTGTCGGGTGAAGGAGTGAGATTGCGGGGGGTTGTTGGATAAAAAAAAAGATAAAGGAGATGGTAGGGGGCGCGCGGATCGCTGAATTTAATTATTTTTCATACACTTCGTAAGAACGGAATAATGAAAATAATAATTACGAAAAAATAATAATATGTTGCACATCTCATATTCATTATTTTCTACAATATTTATTAATAAAAAAGTGACTTTGTTTCAAATCAAAATATAATCAGTTAATTAACAACAAACATATATTATCATATCCACTGCCTGTGGATCTATTGATCCATTTAGATTTATTATAAAAAAGTAAGTAAATTATATTATATAATTGTTGCAACTCACTGAAATATATTTTATTTATGCATTAATAAAATTTTATGAAAATAGATGAAAGGTATAGAAACAAAATATCTGAGTTTAAATTGAACTAATTACGATTTACGTTTCGTCGAATGCATAAATGATTATGCAAAGTTGATATGCACGGACGAGGGAGTTGGCCCGTGCTTCGCAACTCTCGACTCGCCCGGGTGAGCGTATATAATTATAAATACGTAAGAGGATTCAGGTGCTGAAGATTATTTACCTTCCAGCGTGAAATTAAGCGACTTTAACTTAATTTCCCGTGCACACAGCATAATAATATTGCAGAAGACAACAATCCCTATTCCTTCGTCACCTCCCAGCGTCAATAAATCTCGCTTTTATGCAAAAAGAAAAAAAAACAACAAATGTATGCAATTCTTTCAAAATTATATAATAAATAAAATAATGTTGCAATTATGTTCTAAAATATTTGTTTATATTGAAAATGATAATTATAAAATTAGTTCCAGGCAATTAATAATGAATAATAATTAAACTCGTTTCATGAATAATGAATAATAATTAAACTCCATCCACAGAGAGCTGTCAAAGTGTGGATGTTGGTACTCCTTTTAATATACCCGACGCATCCATCGGGACGCATCCTTCCTTACGGATATGCAACCTGACAGATGTCAACGGTAATCTCCTTGCTCTTCTCCGTGCGAAGAAACCGAATGAGTGGAAATGGAAACGTCTGCATTTCACCGAACCAATTAACGCCGCATCGATGTCCTTATTAAATCGACAGAACGGAAACGGAAATCCGCTGTCAAAAAAGTATATGTATATAGAAAGGCGTTTTCTGCACGTTCTGACTCGCATTATTTCCGCGGTATTAAACGGTTTTACGCGTCCCGGATAAAAGTTTTATTGTGAAACTTCGTGCGCATCGTTGCTCTCTTGTTTTTCCCCGCACTCGTTTCGTGTGTGTGTGTGTGTGTGATGTAACAATGTAAATTGCCCTAACTTTGATCATAGGCGTCTTGTCTCCCCTATTTTCTTCTTCTGTTCTTTCAATCAGTGTTTATTGCGCAAATAACAAAGTTTCTCCAGGAAATTGCTGAAAAGTGACATAATAAAGTAACTTATGTCTTTTAGGTTATATAACTTTCATCTTTTGTCTGCTGCATATTTCATTTTTTTTTTCTTATAATCTCTATATATTTCAGAAATAACAATGTTCTAAACAAAAAACAAAGACTGAAAAATATTAATCACAAATTAAGTATTAACAGAAATTATAACGTTACCTAACCTAACTTAATTCAAAATTGAATAATTTCATATTAACAAAAATTATATGAAATATTATTTTTTTATTTGATTCCTCGCATAAATAAATTTGTAACGTGTTTGCTACGGAAACTGCCTGCTTATCGATTGAAATTGGATTGTCGTCTATATTTGACACTTAATTAAGTTGAATGGAGCAAAAGAAAATATACGAATATGTAAGGTTAAACGGGTGTGTAGCAGTGGTATAAAGGCATTAGAGTAATCGTTGTATAGTGCGGATCCGTGCCAAGTTTTTCGAAGGGCTGCCAAAAGCCGAGTATGAGTTCCCCAGGTGGCCATAACAACAACGGAAGCAACAAAGATAATAATACTAATGGTAATAATGATGGCGTCGGGAGGCGGTAGATGTCGTTACTTACGATTCGCCTTTATATCCTTCCCTGTACTTTTCACATTTTTTTTCTTTCTTTCTTCTCTCTGGTTCTCTTCAATTTTCCGCCGCCGACCGCATAATGACCTACAATTAGTCGCCTTACTAGTTTGCAGTTTGCACGACACTTCGTTCAGATTTATAAAACCACCAACAACTTAATAACACAGAGCCTTTTCGCGTGGAAACGGGAGCACGGAATTTATTTCTACATTTACCGAAGCGAAAACAAATACTCGTTACTAATTAGAAATTTTAATCGAAGCTTAGTTTAAGTGAAACAACATATTCGTTGCTAATGAGGAATTATTCAAACGACAAATTCAATTAAAACAAATTAAGATCCTAGACACGGGTTAAGTAGATCACGGTTTATACAAAACATGTGTTCATGAAAAAAAAGGACAATATGGTCTAGAATAAAAGTAACCCCTGTTAATTTATTGTTTATATTTCATGTACTAATTAGAAATTAGTTGACAACTAAATTAAATGTCTGTGAACAATTTTTGTTTTTTTTTTTGTTTAATAACGACACCAAATGGTGCTGATGTTATACAAAATTTACGTTACACCTTTTTTATTTTGACAGCTGTCAAATTGACATGTATTAGCGCTGTTATCAATTGTACCGTTTTATTTACTTTTATTGGCAAATGGAATATATGCATATATATTTATTTATTTTCAGTTTTATTATTTATTTCAGTGTCTTTTTGCGTGAACGAACAATTTGATATTCGCACGCGTCCATTTTTTTATTTTAATAAATATATAAATTATTTAATTCGTATTTTTGTGTACCCATCAATTTGGCTTTGTTGCCACGTTGTCTGGATAAACGGTCCAAACCGACAATAAAATAAATTTAAATAAAATTTAAAAAAAAATGCAACGAGAACGAACGCACGCACGCACGCACTGCCAAATAAATTAATAACAACACCGTGCACTGTAATTTAATTAATGTATTCGATTCGATTTTATAATTCATTTTTAATTGTTTTACGCCGTGCCGTGCTTCAAATATTTTTTTTATTTAATTATTTTGTTGATGTTTATTTTTTTTTGTTACGTTGGCCGTCCTGATTTTCGTTTTTAATTTTAATATTATTATTATTAATTGCTGTCGGCGTAATTTGAGCGATTTTTATTCCGGTCTCGTATCGTACGATAAATATTTGCATTTCCAATAAATGTTGGTTAATATTATTTGTATTTTTGTTATTAAAGTGAGACGTGAGAGTTTTATTTGATGTTATTTGTTGGTATGTTTTTTTTTCTCTTTTAGCTGTTGGGGGTGGCTCTCCTTTGCTCGATGCAAATCGAGTTTTGGGGGATTGGGTCGCCGCGGGGCGTTTTATCGTTTAGACACCCCCACCCCCACCAAGAAAAGCACTAAACGGAATACTCATAAATGCTAAACAATATACGTCGGTTCACTATAAACTTCTTAAAACGCACGTGCATTATGTATCAGGTGCACAGAACCCATTTTCTTTTACAATGTTTCGGGCCAACTCCGTACTACTCTCGTATTGACTGCAAATTACCCTGAAAACCACCTTAATTTTTAATCTCGTCCCACACCCCACAACCTTTCCACCATTTTTCTACAAAAGAACACTTTTCTTTGCTATCCCTCAGTTTTATCACAAGGGCGAGGCTATACTAACGCTATATACTGATTCGCCATCTATCGACAGCAGTTGTAACTATTTTATTTTTTTTACATTTATTCAAGAACTTTTTCTAATATAATTAAATAGTATTTCTTCTTCTTCTTTCCGTCAAGCTTTTTCATTTGGTTTACGCAATGCGCCAACAAGCCAGCCATTGTCTGTTCTGCTCTCACCAGATTAAACTATTTACAATTACCCCTCAACAAGTCAAGTTCCTGGAATGATAGATAACAAGAAAATTGTACCAAATGCATATTATATTCTAAAACGCCATCTATTGTCAAAACCAGCATCTGTTAAAATATTTTTTTACAATTATTCAACAACTTTTCTGAATAATTTATTAATAAAGAAAATCCCAAATACAAAATAATATTCCGATACGTCATCTATCGACAACAGAAACAACGATTTAGATTATCATTACATTTCCCCGGCGCATCCACCATTTAATTTTATTTCTGAGAAAGGAACATCAAAATTTCATTTTACCTGCATAGTAAATGTATGAAGCGGATGATTTTGATTACAGAATTAAATGAATATAAATAATTAACAAACATTTCTTTATTTTTTTTGTGTTTTTTTTAGCATTACTGTTCGTGTGAGGTGTGTGTGTATCGTTTGAAAATCCAACACGCGATTCCATTTAAGGCAAATTATTTAACAACGCGATCTAATTATATAATTCCCGTAACGGGCGGTTCCGCCGCATCGTGTGTATTTGCATCGCGTGAAATTGGGCACTTCTCGGACCTAGAAAGCAATTAAAAGTGTACAAATAGTTTCCAATACCGAAGTAAGTTTTGATCTATTTCTTATGAAAAAATTTTATACGAGAACCACGTATGCTAACTGAAGTTATTTATACTTTAAATAAAGTCAAATATACATTCTAAATTTAACAATAACCGGCAAAATTGAAGAATTAATTTAATAGGTATAATTTATAAATGATCAGTTTTCTCATAATAATCTGAAAAATGTAGTGTCTTCATTACTGAAAAAATACTCATTGTAATTGTAACCTGTATATTCGTTTTCCTGTAATTTGCTCTCAAACTATTAATATAGAAAGATTTAAATTTACAATAATTGTAGCTGTCAATAAATCAATATATTGCGATAAAAAACAAATGTAATTATTATGAAATTAATGCAATCAATAGAAGATTTTGTTCAGAAAAATATTGGCTGATCAAAGGTTTATTTGCGTTACTTTTTTTTGCTCTCTATATACATATTGCCGATTGCTAATTACATTTTCACTTTTGATGGGCTGCGAATACATTACTAGGGAATTGCGTTGAATAAATTTACTTTGAAAGCGAAAACATTGCGAATTGAGTCTCATGCATTTGCAGATCCGTTCATTATTGGAAAACTAATTAGCTGCGGCTTCGTCGCATCGTATTGAATGATCACAACTCAAAAAAAAAATATATTGCAGTTTTGTTTTCCGTTCTATAATGTGAGATTATAAAATAATATCAATCTTAACGTATTCAATTTTCTAATTATTTATTTTTTAATTTTATAATTTCTTTACATTACGTTCTATTACGAATCAGTGGCGGATTTATCCGCCCTACACTTTACACCGGTTACTACGCTTATGCAAAATTGTATGCAGGCGTCAGGGCCCAAGGCCTCTGTGTAGTGGCAAATCTGGAAATCGTGTGGCGCCTCTAAAGAGCTGCCGAGGAAACAAAAATCAAAACAAAGCCATTTAAAATTTAAATTTTTTGGCGCTTGTACTTTAATTTTTTTTCGATGATTACGCCATCACAGCGGCCATACAACAAATTTTGCATAAAACCTGGTCCTCCTGGAAGGAGTCGTCATGTAGAGGTAATGAATGTTCGTTTTTAATAAAGCTTTAACTTTAATGTTACCAATACAAATCGGTATCGAATTGAAGTTGCGGATGGATATTGAGAATCTTTTGTCGAATTTAATATTATCTGTTACTATTCTTACCTCTGTGCGCTACGGGTTGCGTCACCGGAATTGGAAATATTGCCAGTGGGAAATTTAATACAACGTGAATATAATCAAAAACTAATATCTCGGTAGGAATCGAAGGTAGGAAGAAACTTGCTTCGTCGTAAATATAGATATATATGAATAAAGAAAGACGAAGAATAAAATTAAAAAGAACGTCGCATAATGTATTAGGTAATAATGGTTTATCCATGGCACACTGTATATATTTAATAAAACTCGAATATGTATTCAGTATCAACGGGATTATAATCAAAATGTAATATCTCGGTAGGAATCGAAGGTAGGAAACTATATACATATAAATAAAAAATTTATCTGAAAATCTTCAACTACGACTTATTAATTCATGGCGTGCGGAGACGACCGGGAAAAATCTATACAGATTTTCTTTCCGTTTTCGTTTTGGTTCATTTATTTTTGCTTCCGGTAAATTCAAGGTATTCAACAATGTATGGGTTTTAATCAGAGAGCGCATGGAAACGGACCCAAACAAAACACGAAAAAAAAATAACAAAAGAAAGGAGAAATAATAATTAAAAAAACAAAAGAGCAAAGAATCAGGTGCAGGAAATGTTGGAAATTAAAACAGTTCCTCCTCTTCTTTTTTCAACCCGTTCGAACTTTATGTGCATTTTGCATGTTGATTAAAAATAAGCACGTGTGCTGCGCTAAGAATGGAGCAGAGCGGGTGGCCGTCGTGTCCTTGCGTTCGCTAAGATTACGGGAAATGAGGTTACACAGGACAAAGTCGCACACTTATATAGGATACACACACACACGTAGAGAGGAGATGAAATGATTACCTTCTCTGCGGCGCAGCGCAGATTCTAACCTGGGCGACGATATTACCGAAGCACGGTCTCATCTCGTAGTTGGAAAAATAAGAGATTCTTTGTACAGCAGCGGGATCGTATCAGAGCAGAGCAAACATTTGATGCGGTGTGCATGCCGTTACTGCAAATGACTAGGTTATGTTAAGTAAAATTGTCCTTTCTTCATTTATTTTGTTTTTCACAGCGATTACAATTCTGAATGCAACACGAAATTTCGGTTACTTGACATTTAGTAACTGAAGTTGAATGTCACTTTGATATGGATGTACACTTGTGCTAAATAGAATTGAAGTTTACTTTATTTCCAGTTTTCGTAAACAAATTTGATGAAAAACAAAATTACATTTTCGATTTTTTTAAATTTTTTTTTAATTTAATTAGTGAAAGCCAAACTTATTATGTTGAGGCGTATATTGGTAATACGAGAGACGTTTATTTTGCTTCCAGAGAAAATAGAAGGTCTAACGGATAGGACGGATATATCCGCCGCAAAATCGCAATAGTTTGATTCAATTGAACAGAAAAACAGTTTCTGTTATCACACTAAATAATTAATTTAATGGTAATTTTTAGCTTTAAAAACTGAATTAAGAAATAGATTTTCATTCCGTTACTTTTCATTCCTCTTCTCTATAATTAACCCCGAAAAGGCAATTAATAAGCGGCTGTTAATTTCGTATTGTTAGAAAATAAAATTGGCGTGCGGATGTAAATGGATGAAGGGTTGCTATTACAACCACGCTTCTTTCTCTCCACTCCTTCTCTTTCTATCCTTTAGCGTTTTGCATGCTTTTGCTTTGTTTTTTTTTCTTCTATGTTTATTTCTTGATTAAAAGTAAAGCCGCTGTCTCGGGCCGTCCCGTCGGAACGGGGCGCTATCTGATCCGAATAAATCCCCGAGTAAATTCGATATCAGTAATTAAGATCAGCTCAGTACTCGAGTAAATTATATTTCGTGCCACGAGCGTATTGCAGGGGAGGGTTGGAGTTGGCAGTGGCGGAGGATGGTTTACATTCGCGACTCGGTGGGCAACTAATTTGCACATCTCTAGAGGAGCGAAGACCATTTGTATGTTGCTGCTGTTACCGCTGTAGTTGTTCCCATGCAGATGGTATGCGGCCTCCGATACGGCTATTAAATTGTCCAACCCTCTGTCATTTGCTCCCTTAATCGCAACACGCCAATGAATTTATTATTCTAGTGCAATTTATATGCAGGTTAATTGGACAAAACTCAAAACGTGATCGGTTGCTCATCTCATCATCAACATCACTTATAGTATTTTTTACACAACTTTCACTATAATTTATTCTACCTTCAAACGTTCAAAACTAAATTATAACATTTATCAAAAACAAAATTGGTAACTATTCTACCCACATCTAAATTACATATTTATCATTATCAATACAACTAATATAAAATATTTTCATTTTATTATCTACACTCTAAGGTTATTCTAGTTTTCATATTTGCTTGCTCCTACTTATATTATAATTTCATTAATACTTATGCAACTTTCTTATCATATCGTTAATATTACATAATCCGCTTTGTTCTTTGTAGTTTTTCCTTACGTGGTTTTGTTTCTCCTCGCTTGTTTCTTATATTTCGGCGGTTGTAATTCAGTCATTAATAACGAATTACCATCTGATTTGTTCGAGGGGTAGTTTTCTTTTTCTTTCTTTATTTTGTTCTTCAATTATTTATTATTTTTTTGGGTTATGATAACCATTGTTACGACGTATAATTTACGTTCGACCTGGCCGATACGATCTTTCCATTTCGTAGTACGAAAGTATAAACAAGCGAAAAGAAAAGACCCGAAACGCCGCAACAATGCGCTCCTCCTTTTCCGGCTGCTGCTCCTGCTACACACGATTGAGGCATTTCCTCAACAACTAAAACAAGAAAGAAAAAAACATACAAACTCCTCTTTCCGACCGTTAAAAGACAGATCCTAAGCTCCAGACAGACTGTATCAATCAAAAGCACATGATCTTGTTCATCGAGGTGTTCACAACCGCCGGAAGCTTCCAAGCTTACAACCTCCTCCCCGCTTCCTGGTTTCTACGTGCGTTGCGACGATAACACGAAACCATCTACGAATCGAGTGGTTGGATTACTCTTTTGTTTCTAATAAAAACGAACACTGACACAAAACACTTTGACACCTGTCATCAACGAAATACAATTCAGTGAGTTTACCTTCTTGTTTCGTAGTGAATAATGCATTATTTGCTTTGCATTATTTTTTTCGATAAAATTTACAAGAATTTAATTCAACTGATGAACAAATTGTGAATAAACATTATTTCAAATAAATAGACAAGACAATTGTTTAAAGGATAATAACATTGAATGCGTTGGGCAAAGAAAATTGAGCTGGTGAAATAAAGAGAATGAACCCGAAGCTGGTACAGAGTGGAGTCGCGGTTTCGATGATGAAACGTGGAGGGAGGTCATCGTGAAATGCAAATATTCCACAGTACTTGGTACGTAAAGTATAGGATGTATGGTTCGGCGAAGTATATAGAGTTGGTCGCAATTAAATCCTTTGTAAGTGAAGGACTATTGTGTTTTTACAGCGGACCTGAAATTTCCGCAATGCAACGGCCGAAACCGCAGCTGTTTCATTTCGCGCTTTGAAACACCACCATTCGCTGTCCTGCATGCTCTCTCTCTCTCTCTTTAATACCCTCTTCATCCATCTCTCTTGCTTGTTAGTTTGGTTTCCAGAAGCTCACTGCTTCTGTCATTTGCACAGCCAATGCTCACTTTTTTGTTAGTAATGTTTCTTTTAATGTTATTAAATCAATACGATATATTTTTGTATATATTCTGTATTTTATATACAGAAATGTTTTGCAGGGTTTAGGGTATCGGTTTTGGAGTTTGCTTAGTTTTGAAGGCGAAACAAAGTTCGGGTTAATTTGATAATATTTGAAGATTAGCGAAAACCGTGCGGTTCGGTCCTCTCACCCTCTCTCTCTCTCTTATATACATACACATTCTCTCGTCCTGCTGCAACCAGTTTATCGGCCTCATATTTCCAAGAAATTTATTACCGGTCGCAGGACGGCGATAATTAAGAAAAGTTAATTGGGACGCAAAAGTTTGCTCACTTTTCAATCTGCGAACCACTAGATTTTTGATGATCTTCGGATTTGGTGATGATAGTGGTTCAAAGTCTCGCTCTTTCCTGCTCATTCCCATCCTACTACTTCTGGTCCTCTGAGATATCGATGGCAAAGTATTTTTATCTTTGGTCAAGGAGAAAAGAAGGGGGAAAGGTGGTCGGTGGCGTCTCTCTGGGGTCAGATTAGGTCGCGGACACCCGGGGGGCCGATCTCCGCCCAATCTCTCATCTCGCACACTCACTCACTTCGGGATCCCAGCAGATGGGCCTCGTGAGCCCCTCAGAAGAATTCATTTGAAATCGCTTCTTTCTTTCTTTCTCTATTCCTGTTTTCTTATTTTTTTTCTTTCCCCACGTAAAATCCATCCACATAAAAAAAAAACAATTGCCACCACTGATCTCCTCACCCAACCATCGCAAAACATTACCTCCAGAAACTAAAAATATGCAAAATTGTGCCAGTGTTGAATTTTTGTTTTTCATAATGTTATGAGGTTGAAAAACAAAGAACAATATCCTAGTATTTTTGTAAATAAATAATTAATCTTTTTGGATTGCGTCTTAAAAAAATAACTTAAGAGCAATATATAAGGATTGAGCTAAGATGCGTCGATGTGTTGAATGAGATTGGTGGAGGGTCGTCGATAGATGGGGATTTTCGAAACTATTTGGGAATTGCGTCGTGGGTAGAACGGCAGACGGTGCGAATTATGAAAGGGTGGGTTGACTCTCCGATCGTAATGAAATCGCCGAAGAGAGTGGAGAAAGAAGCGACGAGGGTACGCGCAGGAAGTGGAAACGGCAGACAAAAGGGCATCAGATTGTGAATAATCAGCTGCGATTCCGAAGCCATTAAATGCCTTTCCCGCATTTCCCGACGACGACTTTAACGCAAAGTTTGTACGCAAAAAACGATTGAAGCCTTCCACCCTTCTTCGAAGCCACCAATCAAACCCCCTCTTCGTTACCAATGAGATCAAATCAAAGGGAGCAACAAAACGCTTCATTTGGTTTCCACTCTCGTTTCTTTTTTCTCAGACCCACTCGACTAAATAAATAATTTCCAACCAGAGGGAAGTACTAAGGTGGAGGGGTGCAAGCGAAAGGTTCACTTCTTCTACCACGACTTTGTTGTCGTACTCTTTGAAGTCGTCGATTGCAATTAGTGACTGGGCTTCATCTTTCGTTCCTTTTTTTTTTTTCATTTTCGCTTGCGTTCCATCCCGCTTTTAATACTCGTGCCTCCGCCGCTGATCAACCGGACGCTTCCACCTATTATTTGCATGCAAATTCGCGCAAGAGGAACGCGGTTTTAATGCTAGAAATAGAGACAGGTCACGAAAAAATACAAACGTCAAGGATCAACGCCCTCTACAAAAAACGTCAAACAACTATTTGATTTGCTTTTGTTAATCTTAATGCGAATTACGAGTTGCTCATCGATCTATCTATGGAACACAATAGCCACCGCTTGTAGGTCGAGTGTTTTCAGCTGGAAGAAAAAGTGCCTAGTAATTATAATTTTTATCTTCACCGTCCTCCTCCTGAGCAAAGTAATTATTTGCGAAGATCGCAATCAAACTGATCTTGCAGAAAATAAAAACTGGTGGAGCCTTAATTACGAAAAACATACAAAAAAAAAGAAAGAGCCTAAGTGATGTGGATTTATGAAAATTATTCCGTGACTGCCGTAAATAAAGGCGTTACATGTTTGAACTGTTTATTAATATACGGCGTGGCGCCATCTCTGGGCCTCGGCGTACGCTGATGAATTTTTAATACGCGGAACGCAAAATTTCATCCCGCCACGGAACATTAGTCTCGCAGCCGGATTTCGCATGTTTTAATGCCACTATTATTTTATATTTAACAGAACGAAACGACGTAAATCACAGTCGCTCACCACACTTCTGCCTTTCCCATTGTTTTTTTGTTTTGTTTTAAGCTTTTCGAATTTGTGTTGTTGTTGTTAAACCGCAACGGATTCACCCGGACTGAATTTGTATTACAGAGAAATTTGTAATTTATTAAATACTTTCAAAGCATAAATTGCGTAATGATATTTCTTGCTTAAAAGGCATTTCGAGGCGGTATATTAAATAATAAGTAATTTGAAGTTACGACATCATAAAATTCAATTACTATTTGATTTTTTAATATTAATATAAGTATAAACTATTTACAAACTTTACTTTCTGATTCTAACAATGTGACTAAATTTTGTGAATTTATAACAATTGAAGTTGTAGGAAATTTATATTACGGTCGAAAGCAAATGAACATTAAACTGAAACGAAGCCGCCGATGTTAATGTGAAAAGCTACAGTTTCCGTTGAGGTTCTTGCTATCCCCGAATCATAATCCGAAAGCGGATTAAATAAAATATATTAATATCATAAATGTATATTAAAGTTCATATCGAGGTTAATGCGAGAAGAAGTTAACGACAATTTTATTACACTTTTTCGTCGTCGCGCCTTCCTCTAACCCTTCCACTATTAACCTCACCTATTTACCTCCTTCGCACGTCAAACGTAATTTTATTAATTTTCGAGACGTGCACTTTTTACTCTTTTTTCTATCCACCCCAATTTCTTTCTTTTCCTCCAACGGCATTGTTCGATTGAAATGGAATAGTAAGGTTACGGCTTTCTCTCTCTCTCTCTCTCTTCGTTTGTATACGTGTGTCTCTCACTCTCTGTATGGCGTAGAGGTCGAGAAATGAAAATAAAAATCAACAGTGGAAGAGAAGCCGAAGTTGTTTTCTCTCTGCGGAGGGGCGACTTTTACAAGAAGTTATGTAACATTTTGTGCGACCCCTGGGAAGGATATAATAAAGACGTGACGGGAAAATAGTGCCGGGTCGGTTATGCGGAGAGATGGGACGGGATCGGGATGACACCCACCTTCCAATTCCCTCGTGCCACTGCCGCCGCCGCCGCCACCCCTTTTAAACCCGTGTGTCTCTCTTTATCCCGAAACCGCAAGTTCATATAAAATCTTCAATCCGATCGTTACGTCAAACCGGTTATTGTTTATCCGTCAAACATAACATTAAAGCGATTAAATATAAAGCAAATTTTCTAAATGCAAGTATTTGAGAAGTAAACTTGAAGATGAGTTACGAGTAATTAAATTAAATATTTGATTGTATAAACCAATTTGCATAATTTTCAAGGATCTTGTGTGACGATCAACAGAATTGATCAACGTGATTATATGTGGTTTGCTTTTTGGGGTTTCGAGGGTGGAAGGATTGGATGCATGTTCCGAAGTTTGTCAGATGCACGGAGGACGGCGGTCGGGTATCAATTTAGATAAAAGTGGGATCGTTCATTATTCCATGGAAGAACGGAAGTAAATTAGATTGCCGCTGGTGCCAGTCAAGTTGAATTAGAGGCCGGAACTTCCGATGGTTTTCCCCGGGATTACGCCGTGTGCATTTCCAGCAAATTAGTTTGCGTCTGAACACCTCACACCTCGCCAGAGACCGCCTATGCTGCCCCACATCGGAATATGTCCGGAGAAAAAGAACGCCATCTATTCTTGGACCAGATGCATCTCCTTCCAAGTGTAATCACATTCCAAACATAATAGGAAATTTAAATATGGCGACTTAAGTAAGTACTAGCTGCAGTTGTCAAAATTTACAATAAAAAACTATACTTGGTTTAATGATGATCAAAAATCATGCACTACCAACTGAAATTTTTGCTGAAAACTATACTTGGAAAAG